>VBSM01003155.1:3550023-3563955 GCA_008086735.1 Cheirogaleus medius
AAAAAAAAAAAAAAATATATATATATATATATTTGGGGAAAGCATATTTTAAACATCTAAGATTCTGCACTTAGATCACTTTGGAAGTGTTTTTATGTTTTCACTTCACTTTAATAGTTACGAATACACCAGCTTAATATATGCCTAGTTGAAAATTCTAAAAGAACCAAAATTTTGCAGTATAAAGTCTCTCAACCCCTGTCCCCAGCCACCTAGTTCCTCTCCCTGGGGGCCTTCCTTGTTACCAGGTCTTGTATATCATTCTACAGCTATCCTGTTACTGTTTTATCTTTAATTCTTTTCATGGTTTCCTCCATGTCTCTATACAATGTGCTTATAATGTTGTTATTGCTTCATATATCAACTTTAGCCTTTATCTACCGACTTCCTGCTGTGGCCATAAAAATGGAGGTTCACTCTGTATGTCTTTTTGAACTGCATGAATTTTTTAAACCATAGACTAGTACTATTTTTTTCAAAAATTAAACATACTTAAACTCTTTAAAGGGCTTTTATGTAAGTATCAAACAAACCCATAAACAAAACTTACTCCAAGAGACTGGAGTACTAACTAATATTTGAGTTAAAACAGAATGTTCATGTTAATGCAGAGAAATTCACAGCCTGATACCCCGATATCACACCTCGGGGTTGGGCACACACGCCTGGCCAGTCCAGAAACTGCTGTCCACGCCCTTTTAAAAAGGACAGCGCCCTTCCAGGGCCCCGCCTCCTGAGGGTTAAGAAGTAAAGAAGGCGCTAACTGCGGCCTCCCCTTAAAGGGGAAATTCATTTCTGTGGTCTAAAATGGAAGCTTCCTGCAGAGCCTTGCCTTAAGGCAAAACACGGCCCCCACTCCAGTTAAAAGGGTAAAGTCCCCGCTGGGCCCCACCTACCTGCGCGGTTACTTTGTACTCGGTGTAGCCCTTGGGGTGGGTCCTGGGGTCGGACACGGTGTAGTGCCGCAGGAAGTCATCCTTGGCCTGGCGGGACATGACAACTGAGCTGGAGCGGAGGTGACCGCCGGTCTCCACCTCCTCCACGGCGCCCCGATCCCTCCGGGCCGGCCTCCGCCAGCCGCCGCCTGGCCCGGGCCTGCGCCCTCCTTCTCCGGCGCAGGGAACTGGTAGCAAGTGACAGCGCCGTTCTCGGCCCGGGCACGCGGCCAAGGGAGCGTCTGAAAAGTTCCCTGTCATTGGGGAAGCGTACACCTAGGCAATTTGAGAGTAAGGATTGGTTGGGGAGGTTCTGATCACTCCTCTCTTCTCTACCCGGCTATCAGGCTTACCCTATCCGAGCAAACGCTCACCACAGACCTCCAAAGGACTTCTGCCTCGCTTCTCAATTCCTTTCTTTCATCCACCCACCCAACATTTCTTGTGTCCAATATGTTCCAGACATGGCCAAATTATTTCCCTGTCTCCCTCCACAAGATTCGTTAATTCGTGTTTTCTGGAAGCGTGGGGGAAGCAAAAAAAAAAGCTGGAGAAGGAGGATGGTGCCATGGGCTCTTAAGTCACAACTCTTAACTAGCTGTGAGAGTTTCCCTTCACTACAGGATGGGGAATGTTTATAATAGTATCTACTACCCCGGAGGGTTTTTGCAATGGGTTTGCCACCTGAAATAGAGGTGTGGTGAAAACCACCACTAAATCAAAGCCAAAATGGGAAAGGAAAAGACCCCTGTCAACAGAGTTGTCACTGAACGTGTAGTTTTGGGCAAGTCCACCACTACTGGCCATCTCCAATCTCTAAGTGTGGTGGGATTAACAAAAGAATCCTGGAAAAATTTGAGGAGGAGGCTGCTGAGAGGTGAAAGGGCTCCTTCAAGCCTTGGTCTTGGATAACCTGGAAGCCCAACGACTGTGAGAGCGGTATAACCACTGGTATCTCCCTGCGGAAATAGACCAGCAATTACTATGTGACCATCATGGATGCCCCAGGGTGCAGAGACTTTATCAAAAACCTGGTTACAGGTATATTTCAGGCTGACTGTACTGTCCCGAATGTTGCTGCTGGTGTTGATGAACTTGAAGCTGGCATCTCCAAGAATGAGAGGAGCACATCTTTCTGGCTTACTTGTTGGGTGTGAAACCACTAATTGTGTTAACAAAATGGATTCCACTGAGCCAAGCTGCAGAGCAGAGACAGGAGGGAATCACTAAGAAAGTCAGCACCTACATTAAGAAATTGGCCACAACCCTGACACAGTAGTGTTTGTGCCAATTTCTGGTTGGAATGGTGGCAACAGGCTGGAGCCAACTGCTCCCTGGTGTTGGCTCAAGGGATGGAAAGTCACCCATAAAAGTGGCAATGCCAACAGAGCTATGCTGCCTGGAGCTCTGGATCGCATCCTTGTCCACCTGACAAGCCCTTGGACATCCTGACACCTCCAGGATGGCTACAGAATTGGTGGGATTGGTACTGTTCCTGGGGGCCAAGTGGAGACTGGTGTTCTCAAACCCCCCATGCTTGCTCACCTTTGGTCCAGCCAACATTACAACCCAAGCAAAATCTGAAGAAATGTGCCATGAAGTTGTGAGGCTTAAATGCAATGATGTGGGTGCAGCGCCCACAGAAGAGCCGCTCTTGTTACCGGAACTCAGATGTACAGACGCCCTGGGAATCAGACCCTGGAGGCTCTGAAAGGGGTAGTTCATCGAGGAGGTGCTCAGGAAGAGCTGGAGATGTCCCCTTGCACGACTCACACCAGGACTCCTCTGAAGACCCCTTTACACAAGGCTCCTGCTCTCCAAAGTTCCCTCTGCTGCCTGGTTTCCTTCTCACCTTCTTTCTTCCTGTCATCTCCAAGCCCTTGTCCATCTAGGGCGGTCTGGGCCCTAGCCTCAGATCTCCAGCCCCATCAGCTCCATCACCAGAAGGGGCAAACAGAAGATGGCAGGGGACAAGGAAAGGCTGCAAAGGTGCTGGGCAGGGGTCTCCTTGCCCACGGGATGGAGACTTTCTGCCACAGATCTTTGTGATGAATGTAACTTTATTATTTTCTTATTTGTCTCTGAATAATTGAATGAATAATAATTGAATAATAATAATTGAATGAATAATTCACCTTTTCAATCAGGGTGTTGCTTGAACACTGTTGTGACTCACCCGTGATAGTGGCTCACTGATGCACGTGGGTTGCATTTGCTTAAGCTCTTACTGGTTCAAATAATAAAATGATAGCTGTCATAGTGCTTATGACATACAAGATACCAACCCATCTGGTGCTCATCCCGATGCTAGGAGGTAAATTGAGGCACAGACAGGTTAGGCAACTTGCTCAGCATCAACCAGCGAGTGGCAGAGCCAGGATTTGGCTCCGGAGCCCCGAGCCCCGGTATGGTCACTTACCACAGGCTTTGAGAGCCTGCAGACCACAGTATCTGTCTGTGAGGAGCTCAGGGCAGGGGCTTCTAATTTTGCGCGCTGAAAGGCAGTCTGTGTATGTTCTAAGGTTGTCCACCCAACATTCATTTCCCTTCTGCTCTAACGAAACCCAGATTTTGCACAGGTCTCTACCCCTCCAGGAAAGGATCCTAGTGCCAGCCTCAGAGTAAGTCCCCATGCTCTTCCTCACCTTTTGATGATAGCATTCAACTGTCCCTTAGGAAAACCACCCTTCCCCCACTGGCCACAATCTGGTGGGATTGGAGGGCAGCAAGTCCTCACCCAGAGGTCAGCATGGGCTTCAGGCTGGGCCAGGCAGGTTCTCTCTCCCAGGCATTTGCATTCTGAGCAGAGAGCAAACTGAAGATGATTAGGCCTGAGCTATCACAGGAAGCAGCAGGGTGTAGTGGCCAAATAAGCTGGGTTACATCCCAGCTCCCCCACTTCCTAGCTGGGAGACATTGAGCAAGTCACTTAGCCTCCCGCAGGCTCAGTTTCCCATGTAAAAGGGGATACTGTGCAGTTACTGCATCTGGCTGAGACTAATTGCACTGGCAAGTGCAGAGTGCTTACAACAGAACTCTGTCGAGCAAGCAGCTGTGAGGACCAGCCGTGAAAACATCCCTCAGTCTCCCCACTTGGATTGAGGCCCTGGGGCCCTCCTTATCCCCATCCATTCCCAGCCTGGCCCTGCTTTGGAGTACCCTATAGCCTTCAGGGAAGGCCTTAGCTACCCCTGCCTGATGGAGCCGCCCTCCCTCCCTCTCCCTGCACACCCTTCTATACCCGACTTCATGCCCTTGCCCTTCATGCTTCTGTTGTGTGATTCCTTCTGTGCCACCTCGTACAGCTGTGCAGGTTGTCCACTGCACGCCTACGACAATGCAGCTCATGTTCCATTCAACAAGCTGTGAGCCCTGGTCTGGGGCTGCTCCCTTTTTCAAATTCACACCTATGAGGGTTGCAGTTGCCCTGGTGAACTGTCCTCCCTTTCCTCTATCCAGAAAACTTCTATTCGTCCTTCATGCCCAACTTTAATGTCACCTCCTCTGGGAATCCCGCCTAGATTCTTCCAAATAGAATTAGTTACAGCCCTGTCCTGTGCTTCTAAACTTTTGCACATCCCTTTAACGCAGTAGCAGTTACCCCTCGACTGAAATGATCTCTTCCACCATCTTCTGCAGGACTGTGGGTTCCCAGGTGGTCTCTAATGCTGTTGAATCAACACATGACTCAGCCAGGAACGAGGGCAAGGAGTAGTTTATTCTCACAGCTGAGCAATGGACGAGGCCCACAGCCTCAGTAGCAGCAGGGGCAGCCCCTCCCAGCCCCAGCCCTCTCTTCTTGGTAGATCAGTCACAGGCCAGGCCAGGAGCCAGGGTGACAGCCAGAGCACAGCCCTCCCACCATGGGAGCCGGCTGGCCACAGAGCAGCAGCGGGCAGCAGTAGCAGCAGCAGGTTATGGGGTTGGTGGGGGAGTGTTAGTGCAACTGGCTCCCATCCCCCATGGATAGTGTCTGGTTAGGGCGGGGGCTGGGGGACCTGGACTGCTAGGTGGGGCAGCACCCACAGTGGCTCAGTCAGCTGTGAATATGCGGCTGGAAATGTCATCCAGGAGCCAGTCGATGCCAGGCAGCAGGTTCTCCCCGGTCACGGCACTGCAGCCCTGGATGCACCAGTGGTGGCTGCGGATGGATTCCAGCTCCAGGGCCTGGGAGGACGGAAGGTGCTGGTGGTGGCTAGTGACCACAGACACTGCCTGTCCTTAGCCCCTTCCTTCACCTGGCCCAGGGGAACTCAGCACCTCCCTGAGCCCCTGCTCAAGAGTCACCCCACCTAGGAAGGCCCCCCCAACTCTGGTGAGGGTTTGTCATCCCCCCAGGGCATTGGGGCTGTCTGTACAGTGTCTCCCCCGTGCCACGCCTTAGTGATGTAATAGCAATAAAGGCTCCTGAGCGTCTACCAGGATCTAGGCAGTGTACTAGGAACCCTACGTGACCTCTCATCCATTCCTCCAACGTCTCATGAGCCAGGGATTGTGTTGGCCATTTTATCAAGGAGGAAACCAAAGCTCAGAGAGGTTAAGCAACCTGCCTGAGGTCACACCACTAATAAGTGGCAGAATCAAGACTGTAACCCTGCTCTTTCTCGCTACAGTGCTTGAGTACTAGAATAACAGTTAAGACGCAGGCTCTGGGGTTAGACGGGCCTTCTTGTCTACTTACTGGCTGTGTGACCTTGGGTGAGTTACCTAACCCCTCTGAGCCTGCTTTGCCATCTGTAAAATGAAAATTATAGTTCCTACCTCATGAGGTTGTGGTGAGAATGAGATGAGTTAGTCCATGCAAGCATGCAGCACACAGAAAGCACTCATTATGTGCTGGCCACCGTTATCCTGTGGAATAACTTATTCGCAGGTCTGCTTTCCCCCATGCTGTGGTCCACCACTACACCTTATTAACCAGTGAACTTCCAGTGCCCCACATAGGTCCTGCCACACAGCAGGGGTTAATAAATGCTTTAAAGTAAATTAATAAAGAAATGCGTGCCCCTTTGCCTCAGAGAGCCTGACCAGGGCCCGACTCACCTCTCGGATGGCGTTAGAGGACAGTGCTCCAGGCAGGTCCTGCTTGTTGGCAAAGATGAGGAGGGTTGCTCCGGCCAAACGCTGGGGAAGAGAAAATAGAGGGGTGGGGTGGGGACTCAGAAGACAGTCTGACCCCTCCTCTAATGGCCCGGAGCATCTGGGGTCAAAGATCAACCTGGAAGATCAGGGCAAGGCCCCTGGTGGTGGGAGAGGCCCAGGTGGGTGGGTAGTGTGGACAGAGGCCGGCCCCCCAGGGTCGAGGGAGCCTGGGGCTGGGCTGGGGTTCTGGATCCAGCCAACTACCACCCAGTGGGCACCTCTCTCTCCCATGCCTCAGTTTCCTCCTCCTAAACAGGAAGTGAGTATTGGATAAGATGATCCCTGAGCCCCTTGTGGTTCTAGACTGCTCTAATCTGATGACCTGACATGCACAGAGAATGTGAGTGTCCCAGGGGCCCATGAGGGTCTCCTGGAAGTGATCTTCCCCTCTTCCAAGTTCACATAGCCCTTTAGCTGTTCCACTCCCAACAGGCCTCACTCTCTGCCTCTGATTCTAGTTGTTTCCATATACATGTTTGTGACTGGGAGACTCTCCACGTGAGTGGGTGGATCTGACCCTTTGGGTCCCGACAGCCCAAATGTCAGCATTTGACAGCCATGATCTCATCTGACCTGCTCAACACCCCCAGGAAGGGCTACTGTTATAGCCAGTGACCACATGTCCCTGTGTACCCAGGACCATTTATACCTGCTGTCCCTGCATAATTATTAACAACTCCCTCTTTCATTCTCAAAAGTATCCTGGTTTTCAAGTAAGTGCAATGTAGTGGCCAGGCGAGGTGGCTCACGACTGTAATCCCAACACTCTAGGAGGCCAACGTAGGAGGATCGCTTGAGCTCAGGAGTTCGAGACCAGCCTGAATAAAAGCAAGACCCTGTCTCTACTAAAAATAGAAAAAATGAGTTGGGTATGGTGGCACATGCCTGTAGCCCCAGCTACTCAGGAGGCTGAGGCAGGAGGATTGCTTGAGCCCAGGAGTTTGAGGTTGCTCTGAGCTATGGGCAAGAGAGGGAGACTGTCTTAAATAAATATATACATATGTACATAAAATGCAATATAGCAACCTGAATCAAATCTTGGAACAGAAAAGGCATGTTAGTAGAAAACTCGTAAAACCCAAATAAAATCTGTAGTTAAGATAATAATTTACCAATGTTAATTTCTTAGTTTTGACAGTTATGTAAGATGTTAACATTAGGGGAAACACAGTGAAGGGTATATAGAGCATCTCTATACTATCTTTGCAACTTTTCTGTAACTCTAAAATTTTATTTAAAGAAAAATGTTTTAGACCAGACAATAAATTGTAAGATCACCTTAATTATAATCCCCATTTTAGGGATGAGGAAGTGGAGGCTCAGAGAGGTTATGTGCCTTGCCTAAGATCACACAGCAAAGAGTCAGACTCCTGACCTAGGCTCCACAGCCTCCCAAAGCTTCCTACTGGCCTTGGGTCATCCTCCCTAAAGCCCAATGATGTGGGTGTCATCATCCCCATTTCAAGGTACAGAAACTGAAGCTCAGAGTAGTGACAGAGTGACACGACAGGGACATGAACCCAGGTCTCAGTCTACAGCATGTGTCCTGCCTCTGGCACTGTGAGCGTCACATGGTGAGGGCCCAGTGAAGCACAGTCCCTGCCCCTAGGCATCCCTCTGGGGTCACGGACCCCTCTGAGAATCCGCTGAGAAGCGTTCACATGTCCACGGATGTGTGCACAGTGCGGGGGCGGCCCACCTCCTCCACCAGCAGGCTCTGGAGCTCCCTCTGGCAGTCCTGCATGCGCTGGCGGTCGGCGCTGTCCACCACCCAGATGAGGCCGTCGGTGCTCTCAAAGTAGTTCCGCCAGTAGGACCGCAAGGACTTCTGGCCGCCCACATCCCAGATGTTCAGCTTGAATCTGGGCAGGGAGGGGGTGGCCGGAGGGTCAGCTGGCCCCCTCTCCCATTCCCCCGCCCTGCTCTGGGCTGGCCCACCCCCAGGGACCCTGCTCACCCTCGGTGCTCCAGCGTCTTGATATTGAACCCCAGCGTTGGGGAGATGGTATCGATGTCTTCCCCATTGAACTTCTTGAGAATGGTTGTTTTTCCAGCATTGTCCAGGCCACTGGGACACATGAGGTTAAGGAGAAGTCCCTGTGCTTTGCCAGGTGGTGACATCATCACAGTGTCCCTCTCTTAGGGGACTAATCATTTCCCACCACGTATCAAAATGAGTTGAGCACATGCCTGGCCCATGATAAATGTGAAAATATCAAGATATAAATATTTTATCACCTCTGCTGACCAAAAGCTCCTTAATTCACGCAACAAATATATATTTGTTGAATATTTACCACATGCCAGACCCTCTCCTGAGTGCTGGAGAACAAAGTCCCTGGCCTTATGAAGCTTACTTACACTCTAGTGGGGAAACAGCAGTTAAAGTGCAAACAAGAAAATGAGGCACTGTCGAATCCTGGCTAGTGCTATAAATACAGCAGAGACCCTTTCTGAGTCATCCGAGGAGGTTCTTTCAGCCTGGGTGCCAGGGAAGGCCTCTCTTGAGGTGTCTTGAGCTGAGGCCCAAAATACAAGGAACCAGCTTTTTGAAGGCCTGAAGGAAGAGCAAAACCTGGCAGCAGCCACCCTCACCTCTGTTTCTGGACTATTCCAAACCGTCTGCTGCAGAGTGGAAAGGAATGGGTGAGCTCACCAGTGGGAGGGAACCACCCTCTTCTGTGCGCCAGGGTCTTCACACACCTACGCGCTTGCAGCTTGGTGGGGCGTGGTGGGGAAAGGCAGGTCCTGGACCCAGCCACCTCTTACTGCCCACCTGACCCGGGCCCAGGAAATGGGGGTGAGGAGAGGACCTCTCCTGAGGCTCAGCCTTGGCCTCTAAAAATTGGCCGCTGATTGCCCCCTCCCCCGGTACCATCATCCGTGGCTCCTCCCTATCACCCCCACCAGCTGACATACTCATTGTTGTTTCTCCCACCCAAGGAGAAGCAAACAAACCTCTTGATCCCTCTCCCCCATCCAGTTATTCATTTATATCTTTCCTTTTGCAGGAAATTTCCTCAAAATAATTGTTGGTAGTCACTCTCTCTAATTTCCATATTTTTGTTCTTTTTTTTTAGAGACTCTTGCTCTATAGCCTGGGCTAGAGTGCCGTGGCATCATCACAGCTCACAGCAACCTCAAAGTCCTGGGCTGAAGCGATTCTCCTGCCTCTGCCTCCCGAGTAGCTGGGACTACAGGCATGCGCCACCATGCCCGGCTAATTTTTCTGTTTTTAGTAGAGACAAGGTCTTGCTCACACTGGTCTTGAACTCCTGAATTCAAGCGATCCTCCCACCTTGGCCTCCCAGAGTACTAGGATTACAGGCATGAGCCA
The DNA here is from genome assembly GCA_008086735.1 of Cheirogaleus medius. Classification (NCBI taxonomy): domain Eukaryota; kingdom Metazoa; phylum Chordata; class Mammalia; order Primates; family Cheirogaleidae; genus Cheirogaleus; species Cheirogaleus medius. Next base: position 3,559,438 of record VBSM01003155.1, read on the forward strand.
CCGCACCTGGCCCATCTTCTTACTCTTTCTAGAACCCTTCACATCAGGCTTTTCTTCCACTGCTCCTCAAAAGTGCTCTTGCCAAGGTTGGTCCCCAGAGACCTCCCTGCTGCTCTCCAGTGTCTGGGCGGCCCTCAGTCATCTTCTGCTCTACCCTCAGCACCTAACAGAGTGGCTCACCCTGCTTCCCAACACCAACATGTGACCTGCCTTCACTTTGGGACACACCCTTCACCCAGTACTCTTTCACCTCATGGCCCCTCCTCCTCATCTCTCTGACTTCATCCTAGGATGCCTGGGCTCTCTTCTCTGTCCACACTCACTCCTAGATGATTTCATCGAGGATCATGGCTTCAAATGTCATCTTTATGCTTGATTACTTCTAAGTTTATGCCTCCCACCCATCTACTTCCCGGGATATTGGTCCCTCTATCTAGCTGTCCACCTGATACTTCTAGGATGTCTCACGGGCATCTCATGTGGCCAAAACAGAGCTCTCACCCTCCCTGATCCTGTTCCTCCCCCAGTCTTCTCCATCTCAGCAAGTGGCTTCTCATCTTCCTCACTGCTTAGGCAAGAAACTTCCATAGCGGCACAAGCCACCATCCTATCTCGCCAGCACTATTGCAATTTCCTCCCCTCCGAACTTCTCAAAGGGAAAGCCAAGAACCAAAGGCCATCATGACATAGCCACCCAGCTGCCTCTCCTCACGCTCTCCAGCCACGCTGCCCTGACATTCCTTTGAACACATCAGTTATGTTCCTTCTCAGGGCCTTTGCACGTGCTGTTCCCTTTGCCTTAAACAGATTTCCTGCAGATATCTGCATTGTTCATCCCTCACCTCCTTCATATCTACTCAATTGTCACTTTCTTAGAGTGGCCTTTGACCATTCTATTTAAACTGCACTCTTTCCCACACATACTGCATATTTTACTTATTGCTATGTTACCATCTCTCTTCCTCGCTGCATTACAGCATCTCCATGGAGGCAGAGTTGTTTTGTTTTGCTGTTTTTCCCTAGCGCCTGGCACAGAGTAGGCGCTCACTGAATATGTACTGAATGAGTGACTTCTCTGTGCCTTTCTCGGAGCTCTTTAAAACAGACATGATGTGAGTATGATTTTTAAGTTACAGGCGCACACAAATGTCTTTTCTCCCCGGCGGCCGGGCCCGCTCCTGCTCCTGCATCACAGATTCTCTGCACAGAGCAGGACGATCGCATGCAGGCGCCCGCTAACCGGACTCAGAAGGTCAGCGGGACCCTCGGGCCTACAGACCGCTGAAGTAGCAGCAAAGAAACCTACAATTGGACCCACAATAGAAGTGACCCTCAGAGTCCACACCCCCAGCCCGGGGCCGCTAGCCCCCCGGATTCCGAACTCTAGGGCGGGGCCGGGGCCTGGCACCCTCGGACTACGGGGGAGAAGGTCAGAGCCCGGGAGGACAGTGGCCCCACGCTCTGGTCAGACCGTCGGATGGTGGCGTCCCAGTCACCTCCAGGCCCCACCTTCCCCTTCCATTTGGGACACTTGGTCCCGCCGCTGCGCCTTTAGGCCCAGCTCTTTGGCCTTTGGAGCGGAGCCCCCCCGCCCCAGCCGGTGGTACAGCCTCCGCCGGCCCCGCCGGAGCGATTGGTAGGGCCCACGTGCGTGACGCACAATGGGCAGTTGGTACAGGCCGCCGACCGCGCACCTGCGCCCAGCAGGGGGCGCCTGGCACCGCCCGCCCGGCGAGGCCCCATTACCCTCGCGGCTCCTGCGTCTGGGAGGATACAGCATAAGCAATCGCAGCTCCCGCTCTTTCTGCTTCATCTTCTTCAGAATGGTCAGAAGCCCCATGGTCCCCGTAGCCCCCTCCCGGCCGCCGTTTCTTTCTAGTCCCGGGACCCCGCTCCCTGCTCCTATTGGCTATCACTCCCACCTACAGCACAGTCGATTGGTCGGTTCCATGTTTGGTCCCGCCCTCTCCCCACGTGACCGCGGGCGGCGCGGCTGAGCAGCTGCAATGGTCCCTCTAGCGGTGCTGGGGACTTCTGCGTGGCCGCCTGCGTTAACCTTTGGATTCCCGAGTGCTGAGGGTTGAAGGACCAGGGCAAGACCCCATTCCTCTCCCCCCAGTACCCGAGGACTCGAACGGGAAGGGAAACCTTGAATATCCTGGACTGTATTCTAGCTGGATAGCGAGTACCTGAGAAGAGATGCTGAACCGAGAGCCCCAAGGCTGGTGACGAGTTCATCCTGGGGCCAGTGGAAGGCCCCGTTTTGGGGAAACATGGTCCAAATCCTGCTCATTTTGGGCCTGGCATCATCCTAAATCTGCTGGTGACGGAGAAATTTGGGCCTCTCCCCTTCCCAGCTCCTGTAGGAAGTGGACTGTTGGTTCTCAATCGAGGGCGGTAATGCCCCCTCGGGGTCATTTCAGAATGTGCTGGGCATCTTTAGGTTGTTACAATGACAGAATTGTAGACCTGCACTAATAATTGTCCTGTCCAAGATGCCCCTCGTTACACTGTTGAGAAGCACAATTCCTACTTTTGCAGATGAGAAAACTGAGATCCAGGTGGTGCTAGCACAGTGGCTGGCATGTAGTAGGTGCTCAGTGTTGTTGAGTGAATGTCCAAGAGTTTTGTTCTTTACCTTAGTGGTCAAGAAGTCCGGAAAAAGTGAGGAAACTGAGGCCAGGGACCAAGCAGATTGTAAACTCAGGTGGGAGCGTTATTGTCTTATTTTGGGCGCTTCCCCCAGCCCTCTACAGAGTAAATGTGAGTAGCAGCATGGAGCATCCTCTGTCTAACACTTGGGAAAGAACTGTCAGCAGGAGCTGAAGATACAGCTAACTCCCGTGTAACCCTGTACAACACATGCCAGGTGTTCAGCTTCGTCCTCCTTGCAACCCTGAGAGGTTGATTTCCTTTTTATAGATGTAATAATGGAATCCAGAGAATTTAAGGAGCTCGGCAAGATTCAAACCAAGGTCTGGTTGACAGTAAAGTACCCTGTCTTTCTGGTTGCCTCCGTGGAGTTTGCCTAGAGGAGAGGTCTAGAAGGAGCTGGAGCTTCCCATCCTACAGAAAGAGGTTGTGAGCAGAGGAGGGCTGGACAAACAGGGTAATTTACCTAGTGGGCCCCTGCGATCAGCACCATTAACCCTCCCTCAGGCACACACAAGGGAAGAGCTTGTGCATAACTCCTACTCAAAGGCTTTGAAACACAAACTAAGATCAAAATGGGGAATGCCCAGACCAGGAACCTGCCATCCTGCCTCCAGGAGACTGCCACAGAAATTCTGGTACTGCACATGAGCATTTATGACAAGGAAGTTCACTGTGGCATGGTTTGGAACAGAAAGAAATTGGAAAAAACCTAAGTGCCTTCAGTGAGGGCAGGTTACCTAAACCAGGGTAGGTGTATGTGGATTCCATGGAGCCCTTAAGAAGGGTGAGGTGGAGCTGTAACCTACCAGCATGGAAAGATGTCCATACGGTATTAAATGAAAAAAATCAAATTTCAATCCCATTTTTATTTAAAAAATAACATTAACTGGAACTATACCCATTAGACAGTGTTTTTCAAACTATGGGATGCAGTCCATTAAGTGGATTATGAAATTACTGTAGTATCACAAATAGGTTGAACCACAGGAAATTGCCCATGTTTGAACATTTGGACTACAAAGATAGCAGTTTTCACATGATTCAACCTAATAGCACTAACAAAAATTAAATAGAATGAATGGAGGCCGGGCGCGGTGGCTCACGCCTGTAATCCTAGCACTCTGGGAGGCCAAGGTGGGCGGATCATTTGAGCTCAGGAGTTCGAAACCAGCCTGAGCAAGAGCGAGACCCCATCTCTACTAAAAATAGAAAGAAATTAATTGGCCAACTAAAATATAGAAAAAATTAGCCGGGCATGGTGGCGCGTGCCTGTAGTCCCAGCTACTCGGGAGGCTGAGGCAGAAGGATCGCTTGAGCCCAGGAGTGTGAGGTTGCTATGAGCTAGGCTGACGCCATGGCACTCTAGCCCTGGCAACAGAGTGAAACTCTGTCTCAAAAAAAAAAAAAATAGAATGAATGGAACAGAAAACATCACTACCTTTACCCATGTACTAAAGGTAAGTAGTCTTTGATGAAGCATTTGTTTCAAATATTTGTATGGACGTATGTAGTTCTCACTGTGGGTCACACAGAAGAGTTTGAAATCACTGCAATTCAGCTATCTCTGGAAAGTAAGTTTGGGAGAACTTAAATTATTACCTTAAGCACTTCAAGATTGTTTTACTAAACTACCACTAGTGTTGAAATACTTGTTTAAAAGTCAGACTTGAAGTCCTGCCTGTCCCTGCTGTTGTAGCTTCCTAGGGCCACATAGTAGGATTTCAGTGAATATTGATTAAAAAAACAACCTACAAGCTCTGTGAAAAGAGGGAGACTGGGAAGTAACTGTGTTTAACTTTTGAAGAATTGCCTGTAGGCCGGGCGCGGTGGCTCACGCCTGTAATCCTAGCACTCTGGGAGGCC
>VBSM01003155.1:3570260-3587711 GCA_008086735.1 Cheirogaleus medius
CACACACACGCGCGCGCGCGTGCACACACAGGTGTATTTTCTTAGTTACATCATGCACGAGCCTCCTGCAGATGGCTCCCTGTGGGGCCCGGGGACTGGCTTAATGAGTCCCACGGGTGCCCGCCTCAGGAAAGACGCCCCAGCCCTCTTGGTTCCTGGGAAACAAAAATAATTCAGAGAAACGGGCAGCCTCACTGCATGGGGTGTCCCACGTCAGCCTCTGCCCCCCCCTCAGAAGCAAGGAGGGCAAGGTCCAGCTGTCATGCCCAGTCCTGCCACCCCAGACATTTTTAATCATCAGACTGCATTAATCTCAGAGTCCACAGTGTGACACCACGAATATCAGGCGGGGGAACAGGTCCAGGTGGTACTTTACATTGTCCACAGAGCTGCTTCTCATCTCATTCTTTCCCATCTTCAGAACAACTCTGTCAGAGAGGTATGATTTCTCTGCCATCCCCAGCCTACCTGTCAGAAGATCTTATCTGCAGTGTTGGCCATCCTTGTGACCCACATCATCGGCCCTGAGCCCTCAGGACTCAGACACAACTCTAAGAAGCACAGACCACAGGACCCTGATACTTCGTGCTGTTCTTGGACAGGAGTCTCCGGCTCCTCCATCCCCTGACAGATGTCCCATCCAGGCACCGTCTCTCTCAGAGATCCGACACCATTCAGGTTTGCCTGGGGCTGCAGGGCTTGCTAGGTCTTTAAAAGAAGTTTTATTATTTTATTAAACATTTCAGGTATACCCCAAAAGTGTAGATAATATCACAGAGAACTGTTTGCACAGTTTAGGCAGTTAAAACACTACAGACAAGTGGACAGAGTCCCTGTGTGTCCCTCTCAGACCACCCCTCACTTCCCTTCACATTCTCTGAGTGTTGTTTCTCATTCCCAGGCATATGTTTATCTTTTATTACATATTTATGTAGCCATGTTATTAAACCTCATAGAAATTATAGCATATTGCTCAGCTCTTGTTGCAGCTTGCTATTTTCATACAACAAGTGCAGTTTTGAATTTTATACCGTATCGCAATTGTGCATGTTTGTTGAGGTCTTATTCTGTCTGCACCAGGCATGGCTTCAGTGACTTACCTGCCTTAACTCATTTAATCTTCACAACAAACTTATTATCCCCACTCTATAGATGTGGAAACAGAGGTGCAGAAAGGTGAAATTATGAACCCAGGTCACATAGCTTGTAAGCTGGACTCCTAACCACCACACATCAGTCTCTCCACTGCCGTGTGGTCTGTTGTATGAAAACAGTAATTTATCCATCTGCTCAATGTAAGGGACATTGCTTATTTTTAAGCAATGCCTCCACGTTGGTCTCGGAGGGTTGCAGGTGATCGTATTATCTAGCTCAGTTCCTACACCAAGCCTGAGAGTGGGTATTTATGCCATCTCCCTCATACCCTTTACAGATGAGGAAATTAAGGCTCAGAGAGGTTGAGTCACCTTCCCAAAACTGCACAGCTACAATGTGGGCTGTGAAGCTGGGCTCCCCCAATTCCAGAGCTCAGGGGCTCTCCATACCAGACATGCACCTTTGCTCTATGCTGGCTTCTTCTCTCAGCTCTATCTCCAGCGCCCTGCCCTCCCTCCCCCAGAACACCCTCCCCACACCTGGCCTTCAGTCTTCCCTCCTCCCCACCCTCCACCATCCTCCTTCCAGAGAAAGGGCCCAACCGGAAGGCCAGTTCATGTTAGGAAATTCCAGCCACGTGAGCAACCCGGAGCCAGGGATTCTGGGCAGCAAGTGGCTTTAGGAGAAACTGAAACTTGGCTCTCTGGGGGCGGAGTGGTCACTGGGGATTTAAAGAGCTGCCACTTCCTTAGGCCCCCAGAGGGCACTGGAAGGTCACGGCTGCCGAGGGACAGGGACACTGTACAGGCGGCTGAGCCTCTGCTCCCCCTGCTCAGCCATGCACCTCTGCGGGGGCGATGGGCTGCTGACCGGGACAGTGAGTACAGGGGACCAGGGGTGGGGATGAGAAGGGGGACATGCCCAGGGGCCCAGGACCCAGGCAGTGAGGGGTGCAGTTGGGAGCTCCTAGTCCCAGCTCTGTCCCCAAGGGCTCTGTGACAAAGGGCTCCCCACAGCCCTCTCTGAGTCTCACTCTCTTACCCTGAAGTCAGGGCGTTAGAAGGCAGCCTCTCCAGCTCTCATGTTGCAGATCCAGTCTCCAGTGGAGAATTTGGCCTCTGTCTGCCTGTTCTCCCGCATGGGAGCCTCCTCTTCCCTTTCCAGATTCCCCAGGCAGTGGTTTCCCTCGGAAGCCCTGCCCCTCTCATAGGACCCGCATCCCCCAGGCCCCCACCCCTTTGCTTGCCTGGTCCTTCCCCAGCCTTTGTCTCTTGGTCTCCCAGTGTCTAAAATGAGCCTGTGGCCATGGACCCCTAGGAGCATGTGGCCAGGGTGGAGCTGTGGCACACAGTCCTCCGCCAGGGTAGCCAGTCTCACCTGTGGTCCTTACACAAAACACACCCCCAGAGTGACCTGGGAGGGGTTTGGGCTGTGAGGTCCCTAACAGTCTCTCTTGCCCTGACTGTCTGGGTTCTGGGCATTTGGATTAAATATTTTGTCTAAGTTTCATTGACCCCAGAGTAGGGGATGGTCACTACTGTCACCCTTTAAGTCCACTGCTCTGTCAGAATGGACTCTTCATTCATTCATTCGTGGGTGCTGCCCCACTAGAACGTGAGCAATTGGAGGGCGGGGATTTTTACCTGTTTTGTTCATTGCTGTGTCCCCCTAGCTTAGTGTCTGGCACATAGTAGGTGCTTAATAAATGTCTGTTGAGTAAGTGAATGTCAGCCCTGGGCCTGCGCTGGGCAGGGGCTCATGGAACTGAGTCTGACCCTGGCCCTGCCTTCACGGGCTCACACTGGGAAAGTCAATGCCTTGACTGTGGCAGGAACAGCAGTGGGAACGCAGCAGCTGACCCCCAAGAGCCACCTGCTCGGTGGGTTTTTCTCCTTTACTCCTGCAGCAGCCTGTAAGCCAGGCAGCAGGGGGCCGCCACTGCAGGGATGGGGCGCCTGGGCCCAGGGAAGTGAGTGACTTGCCCGGAGTGTCAGGGCTTTGCGAATGTGGGATGTGAAGTCAGTCCTGTCTGGGTTTGAACCCCAGGCTCCCAGCTTCCCCGCTCCCCCTCACCCCGTGTGAGCTGTGAGCAGGACACAGGGGTGAGGCTGGCATGACAGCGGGGTGTGCAGCGCCTGCAGTAGGGGTGTGTGGGCGCTGAGGGAGCAAGAGCGGCCTCAGAGAGAACAGGGGCCCTCGGGGCCTTGACTCAAGGGAAAGACTGGGCTGTACAAAGAGCTGGCCAGGACAGAGGATGCAAGCCCCTGCCGGGACCCTGAGCCTTCTGCCTGGGCCCCTGCAGGACCCTGAGGAGCATCAGAGGCAGCTGAAGAAGAAACAGAAGAACCGAGCGGCTGCCCAGCGCAGCCGACGGAAGCACACGGACAAGGCAGACACCCTGCACCAGGTGGGGATGCCTTCCTTTCCTGTTCCTGACTCCACTCCCCTGGCCCAGCCACCCCTTCTCCATCCTGCTTGTGAGCAGTTCTCCCCTAAACTGCTGTCACCTGGGTTTGGGAGGAGGAAAGGGTCCTGTGCTGGGATTGGGGAATTTCTGAGTGTTGAGTGCAAACCATGTGCCAGGTACACAGTAGGCTACAGGGACACAAAGGTTCATCCTCAGCCCGGCCCTGCCCTTAGGGCTCCCCAGTCTAGGGGAAGGGAGGCAGGGAGCAAAGGCAAATGGGGAGAGCCCAGCACAGTGGCCAGCTGAGGCACTTGCTAAAATGTAGACTCTCCCTCCCTCGCCAGGTCCCGCCTCATGAGGCCAAGTGGGGCCCAGGAACCTGTGTTGTCTTTAGTCGCGCTGGGGTCAGCATTCAGGCGGTGGCCAGGACCACACTGTGAGAACTCTGTCTCAGGGCTGAGAAGGGCGAAGTGTGCAGTCCCAGCTGCCAGTTGCTTGCTTTGCTGAGCTGCACTCCCGTCTGAAAAGTGCCACAGACTGGGTGGCTTAAAGAAGACATTGATCTCTCACAGCTCTGGAGGCGGGGAAGTCCAAGATCTAGGTGCCAGCCAGTTTGGTTCCTGGGCAGGGCTCTCCCTGACTCGTAGGTGGCACCTCCTCCCTGTGTGCTCAAGGCCTTTCCTCAGTGCACGCGAGAGGAGAGCGCCGTCTCTCTCCCTTCCTCGTCTTCTAAGGCCACCAATCCTGCCGGATTAGAACCCCACCCTTCTGACCTCATTTAATCTAAATTACCTCCTAAACACCTTAGCTCTAAATATGGTCCCATTGGGGGTTAGGGCTTCAACGTATGAATTTGGGCATGGTGACACGATTCAGTCCATAGCACATAGGTAGTGGCATCAGGCGTTATAAAGAGGAGATGAAGTCTGAGCTGGTCTTGAAGGGTGAATAGGAGTTTTCCCAGAGGATGAAGGTGAGAAAACGCACCAGGGGTGAATGAAACGGTGCTGGCGCAGGTACAGGGAGCGGCAGGCACCCTGCAGACGGGCGAGAGTGAGGACTGGTGCTTAGGACGGTCTGTGCCTGCGAGACCCAGTGCTTTCATCTACTCATTCCTCCCCGAGACGCCTGTTACGGAGTACTGAGTGTGTGACAGGCACAGTCGAGGCTGTGAGAGAGCACTCCAGCCCCGCCGCAGGGCTTATGTCCTCGTGGGGAAGCCAGGCCGACAAACAAATGATCCAGAAAGTATTCGAGATGAAGTCGTTCCAGTTGTTCAGCCTTATGAGACACAGAAGTAAAATTCTTCCTGCATTTTACCATTTTGCCATCACGAATGGTTATTTAGAGCTGCACGTCGATTCCTGTCCCAGTGGGTTCTCAGAACCCGGCATTCAGCTGATTCGGGGGTGCTGAATCGAACACACCCGAGGTGTCAACCTGTAAAATGGTCCCCTGAATCCTCCCACAGTGCTCCAGTGGTCAAGTCTTGGGCACTGACAGGTCTGGAAGTGGCATTAAGCAGACTCTAGTGTCCAAGACAGATGACATCAAAGTCGCCACGTGAAGACCAGGTCAGGATTAGTACAGGGAGCGGGGTGGAAGAGCGTCCTGGCAGAGGGGACAGGAAACGTGGTAAGGAAGCAGAGTTCATGTGAGGGACAGGAAGAAGGCTGGAGAGAGAAAGCTGGAGGTCTGAGATGGGGCCACTGTGCAGGCCTCAAATCCCATGACAGGGACTTTGGATCCTGCGAGTCATGGGAGCCTCTAAAGGGCTGTAACTTACAATTAATGACACACTTGCTGAACGGCTCCTCTGGGCAAGAGAATGGGGTGGTTTGGCGGCACAGCAGTTAGAAGGCTGGTGGAGACCCCAGGCGAGGAATGGTGCTGGCTCAGGGGACCAGTGGTGGGAGGAAGAGCGGGCAGTCTGCCCAGTCCGGATGTGGAATGGGGACACTCGGTGGTGCCTGGTTGTGAAGGGCTGGCCACAGAGTGGCCAAGGGGCTCCGGCTTGGACATTCAGCTGGTGGTGAATCCCTGAAGTCAGGGACCCTGGAGGGGGCAGGGCCCATGCCAGAGCCCTGATGCTGGCTGACAGCCCCCTCCCTGCCCATCTGCTTCTCCTGCAGCAGCACGAATCCCTGGAAAAACACAACCACGCCCTGCGGAAGGAGATCCAGGCCCTGCAGGCAGAGCTGGCGTGGTGGAGCCGGACCCTGCACATGCACGAGCGCCTGTGCTGCCTGGACTCTGCTTCCTGCTTGGCTCCAGGGTCCCCCGACTGCTGGGACCAGGCCGAAAAGCCCCTAGTCCCCATCCCCAGTGGAAGACAGGGCTGCCAGGAGCAGCCAGCCCTATTCCAGACCCCAGTCTGTTCTCCCCCAGCTCAGCAACTCTCTCCCGGTCCACAGCTTCACGATTCCCTTGGTCTCCTCCCATCCCCTCTGCTCTCGCTGTCCCTTGGCACCGCTGTCGTTCCTGCACCTCCTGTTCAACTGTCCCCGAGCCCTGTCCTGTCTGCCTCACCCACTGGCTGCAGTCTGCTGGAGTCTTCCTGTAAGCTCAGTGCCCTCCTGTCCAGCCCCACAGCCCAACCTGACCCTCTACAGCCCCTCGGGCTGGAGCACTCCACGGGGGGCAGGCTGGGGTCCTCTCCCCACAACCCTTCCCCTGCTCTGAGGCCTGCATGTCAGCAGAGCAGGGAGCATGAGCCTGCTTTCTCTGCAGCAGATTGGCAAGGGCTGGGTATGGATCCCAGCCCCCACCCTCTCCTGGCCTTCCCTCTGCTCTCCTCGGCTCAAGTCCACTTCTGACCTGGTCCCTGGAGCTGGGCTGGCCCCTCCCTTGGGCTCAGGAGGCAGCCTCAGTACACGGGCATCTCCTCCATTGCTCCCGGAGGCCGCCCCGAGAAGCTGACTGCACGTTGGAAAAGGAAGCTGTCCTGAGTGCCTGCTGCTGTGGCAGGCCCTGCCACTGCCACCGTCTTATTTCAACCTTACCGTCGCCCTGCAAAACGGAGATTATCACTCCACTTTTTCAGATAAGGAAGCAGAGGCCCAGAGAAGTCCAAGGTCACACAGCCTTTTTTGGGACCTGAAACACCACCATCTGCTCATCCTCTCCTAGTGGGATCCTGGCCCAAGTGCCCTGGGGGCTGAAGTCCTGGAAACCGAGCTGGTGCGAGGAGGTGCACATGTTGAGAGCAGAGAGGGCCTCTCCCCTCTGTCTCGTGATTGCCCCGGCTGGAGCCCTGCAGCCCCAGAAACCCCGCCCTCGCTGGGGCCGGTCCAGAGATCAAGCCTGGGTGGGTAGAGGCCAAGCAGGAGCCCCAAAGTGGACTCGTTCTCCCCCAAGTTGTGTTTTCAGTGCCAAAAAATTGAAGCTGTGGGTAGCAGTTGGGGGAGTCCTGGAACAGGCCCCTCTGGGGTTTCTGCAGGCTGGGTACCCACAGCCATACCAAGGCTTCTGGGAGATTCTGCAGGGTCCACTCTCTAGGCTCTTCCCAAATTCTTCCTACCTCCCCAGGGCCCTCAAGGCTGTGGAGGGAGAGCCATTCATCTCACACACAAAAGGCAACAGGGAAGAATGAGGGAAGAGCTGGACTTGCACCTGGCAGCAGGTCTCTGGTAGCACTCTTGTCCCTGTGCGGTCCCCAGGCTCCCATGACTTGGACCCCTCCTACGCAGCTCCCTCCTTGCTCTTTGGCCCGGGCTGCCTGCAGCCGAAGAGCAGAGCCTAGGACCAGATGGGAGCTCAGCGGCAGTGTCTGCTGCAAGAGGGGTTCTCGCTGAGACTCCAGGACAAGCACTCTAAGTGGGCTTGAGGTGACAAAGCCCAGCTCTTCACTCAGATTTTCACACACATGTAAGCAAGACACTGTTAGTATTTCACACAATCGTAGGTGCTGAACACAAGTCTTGGCACATATGTGATGGCAAATAAATTAAAGTGTTTTCCAGTCCTTTTTGCTTTGCCTAGTTGTTTGGTTTTATTTTTGTTTTGATACAGCAGGGTCTTGCTCTGTTGTCCAGGCTGGAGCGCAGTGGCTCAATCATAGCTCACTGTAACCTTGAACTCCTGGCTCAAGCGATTCTCCTGCCACAGCCTCCTGAGTAGCTGGGACTACAGGTGCACACCACCATGCCCAGATAGTTTTTAAATTTTTTATTTTAGAAACAGGTTCTCACTCTGTCGCCCAGGCTGGTGTTGAACTCCTGGCCTCAAGCAATCTTCCCACCTCATCCTCCCAGAGGACTGGAATTACAGGCACGAACCATCACACCTGGCCTGCCTCATTGTTTAAAGCTCTAATTGTACCTATACTATTGAAACCATAGGGTCTTTGAAAAAAGAGGGAATCGTCTAGAATCTTAAAGGTAGGCAATCCCTTATGAACCACCTAATCTCCTTTCCATACTACAGATGAGGAAACTGAGGCCCAGAGATGGGATGCACTTGTCCAAGTGTATTTGTCAGGGTTCTCCACAGAAACAGAGCCAATAGGATGTGTGTGTGTGTGTGTGTGTGTGTGCATGTGTGCGTGCATGCATGTGTGTGGAGAGAGAGAGAGATTTAATAAATTGGCTCACATGATTATGGAGGCTGGCAAGCCCAAAATCTGCAGGGTGGACTGGCAGGCCAGAGACTCGGGAAAGAGTTGATGTTCAAGTTCAAGTTCAAAGGCATCTGCTGCAGAACTTACTCTTGCTTGGGGAAGGTCAGTCTTTCTATTCTAGTCAGGCCTTCAACTGATTGGACGAGGCCCACCCACATCATGGAGGGCAATCTGCTTTACTCAGAGCCCCCCAGTTTTAATGACGATCTCATCCAAATACATACTCACAAAAATATCTAGAATAATGTTTTACCACAAATCTGAGCACTGTGGCCCAGCCAAGATGACACACAAAATTAATCATCATGCCAGGGTCACGTAGCAAAGGCAAGTTGAAGGATTGTGGATGGCAGCAGAGCCAGGGTCACCAGCAGTTTCAGGGTGAGCGAACTGGTGGCAGGGAAGCCAAAATGCAGCTGATTGGGGATGGGCTGGAGTCTGGGCACTGGGACCAGGACTCAGTGTGGGGGATGAGGATACCGTGGCCTGGCTGTGTCGATACATCCTAAGTAAGTCAGGCACTGCGCTGTTTTACTTGGATTAAGTCAATGACGCCTCTAGTAACTCTGTGAAGTAAGTATGCTTATCATCTCCACCGTTCAGAAGGGGAAACTGAGGCCCAGAGCACTTAAGTAGCAAGCCCAAGGTCACATAGCTAGGAAATCGTGTAGACTTGGTTCAGCAATGAGGAGTCCCTTAACTGCAGGCAATGTCACCCTCAGCCTTCCCTGGCCTCTCACTGCACGCCCTGAGCGGAGAGTGGGACACGCTGATAGACGTGACCCAGGAGGCTACGGCTCTACCTTAAGCCCGAAACAAACACGATAGGGGAGCGATTGCTTAAATTAATGTTGGTATGCTCTTATGATAGAGGCTTGAAGAGCCCCGAGGAATAAAGAATTCTTTGACGACGATTTAATGAGGTGAGAAGATAGATGCTTGTGACATATGAAACAGAAACAATAGAGTCACCACAGTTTGATATTAAGTTTGTTTAAAAGGCTGGACGTGGTGGCTCACGCCTGTAATCCTAGCACTCTGGGAGGCCGAGGCGGGAGGATGGCTCAAGGTCAGGAGTTCGAAACCAGCCTGAGCAAGAGCAAGATCCCATCTCTACTAAAAATAGAAAGAAATTATTGGCCCACTAAAAATATATAGAAAAACTTAGCTGGGCACGGTGGCACACGCCTGTAATCCCAGCACTTTGGGAGGCCAAGGCAGGAAGATGGCTTGAGGTCAGGAGTTTGAGACCAGCCTGGGCAACACAGCGAGATCCCATCTCTACAAAAAATTTGAAAAACTAGCTGGTGTGATGGTGCATGTCTGTCATCCCAGCTACTCGGAGGCTGAAGCGGGAGGATCACTTGAGCCCAGGAGTTCGAAGCTGCAGTGAGCTATGATCACACCACTGCACTCCAGCCTGGGAGACAGAGAGAGACTCTATCTCTGAAAAGACAAAACAAAACAAATTACTCCAAAACATAGTGTCTTAAGCAACATTTATTGTCCCACAGTTTCTGTGGATCAAGCACTGGGGGTGACTTAGGCTGCCTCTGGCTCAGTCTCACACAGGACTGTAATCCAGGTAGGGGCTATAGTCATCTCAAGGCTCAGTGTGGGGACGATCTGCTTCCAAGCCCACTCATGTGGCTGTCTGCAGGCCCGAGGAGTGCCACTTCCGAGCTCGCTGCCGCCTGAGGAGCTCTGGTTCTGGGAGGCCGTTGGCTGGAGATGCTAGTTCCTTGCCACGTAGGCCTCCCCATAGCCCGTTCGATGTAGCAGCTGGCTTCCCTCGGGGAAAGCAAGAAAAGGTGAGCAGTGTGGAACTCTTGGACTGTTCATAACCTCATTTCAGACATGACATCCGGTCACATTTGCCGTATTCTCTTCATTAGAGGCAAGTCCCCAGATTGGCCCACACCCAGGGAAGAGGATTACAAAAGGGCAGGAAAACCAGGCAGCGGGCTCGTGGGGGGCCGTCCTGGGAGCTGCTACTACCCAGGGTAAGAGCCAGCACTTGCGTGGACCCTTCTGTTCCCTTTCATCACCAGCACTAGTCACTGGCTTTCTTTGGAGAGGCCATTTTTCAGAAGGAAACAGTTTGTGTCCCTTCGCAATAGTGGCAGTGCTCCCAGCAGGGAGCAGAGATCTGGTGGGTTTTGGACAAGAGAGCTGGAGACTTCCTCCGTGCTCTCAATGAGTGGGACCAGAGGGCTCCAACCCTCCGCAGAGGGGCTTCCCAGCGTCCTTTCAGCTGCCATAGCTGGAGTGGGGGAAACGACGGTGAACGGGCTGAAGCTGAGACTCAGGACAGAAGCGCGACGGTACGTGGGTAAAGGAAACAGAGGCAGAGGCCAGGCCCGTGAGAGCACCACCAGCAGCAAAGTGACCTTGAGGAATCCTCTGTCTCTCTCTGGGCTGTATTTCTTTCATTTAGTCATTCATTCATTCATTCATTCGTTCATTCGTGTTGTCAGGCAGTTAATATTTATTGAGCACCCAGTATATGCCAAACACTATCATGGGTGCTGGGGATAAAGCAGTGAACAAGGCTGTGGATATCCCTGCTCTTAAGGTACTAATAGTCAAATTAGGGGAGACAGAGACAATAAACACAAATAAATAATTCAGAGAGTGGCATGTGCTATAGAGAAAATAAGGCAGGGAAAGTTGAGAGTCTGGTGAGGGCACTGCTTTCCTAGAGAAGTCAGGGAAAGGGTCTCTAAGGAGGTGTCATTCATGACTAAGACCTGAATGTCAAAAGGGAGTCAGCCATGCAAAGATCTAGGATAAGACCATCGCAGGCAGCAGCAATGGCATGTGCAAAGGCCCTGGGGTAGGATAAAGCTAAACTAGAAACGAGGCCAATGTGACTAGAGCACAGTCAATTAGGAGAAAGAGAAAGATCAAGTCTGAGGAGGGAGCCAGAAAGATTCTGTAAGCATGTGAAGGATGTGAAATTCTTCCTACATGAGTGGGGAAATTTTAAACAGGGGAATACACTAATGTTTTAAATTCATTTAAAAAATATTTATTGAGCACCTACTCTCAAACGCTATCTTAGGTACTTGGGATAAAGAAGGGAATAAACAAAAATGCTTACATTTTAGTGGGGAAGTGGAGGGAGAAGGGGCAAGACAAAAAGAAAAGAGAAACTGAGAGGGTCAGAGTGCAGAAGCTGCAATTTAAAATAGGGTTGTCAAGGTAGGTTAATAGGAAGAGGACATTTGAGCAAAGACTTTAAGGAGCAAGTGAGTTAGCCATGTGGAGATGTGTTCCAGGCAGAGGGAAAAGCCAGTGCAAAGGCCCTGGGGCAGGAGTGAGCCTGAAGTATTTAAGCTGGGAAGCTGGTGTGGCTGGCGGGAATGAGCTGGGGGAAGGTAGCAGCAGGCGAGGTCAGAGAAATATCCAAGGGCCAGATCATAGGGACCACTATAAGGGCTTTTTTCCATGAATCAGAGAGCTTGATGTTTAAAAAAGATCAAATTGTTCAAGGGTGAGAGAGGAGGCTGGGAGGTGGTCAGAAGAGGTGCTTTACAGATGGAGCTGATGGATGTGTTCATGGATCGGATGTGGGGAAAGGGAGGGAGGAAGGATGACTGAGATTCGGGGCCTGAGCAGTTGGTGGTTGGTAGTGTCAAAGCCAGAGAGACTGGAAGAGGAGCGATTTGGGGTTTGTGTGTGTTAGGGAGATGGGGCAGGAGCCCTATTTTGGGCATGTTAAATTCAAAATGCCTATTTTACATCCAACTAGTTAAAAAGAGTTTGGAGATGGGAGAAAGGTCAGGACTGGATACATAGATTTGGAAGCCATCAGCGGACAACGAGGGATGGGCAAGACACCTTGAGGGCCCATGCAGCCCGTGCCTCCCTGAGGGCCTCCTCTCCTTGCGCACCTGAGCTCTCAGCCTGACACTCCTTCCCTCACCACTCCTGCACGCCTAGAATCTGCCTCCGCCCCCCTCTTCAAATGTTGCTTCCTCCAGGAAGCCTCCGTAACCTTCCAAGTTTAGTGACCTCTCTTTCCTTGGGATCCTCACCACACCTTCCCTGTGCCTCTCACCAGTGTCTATCATTCTCCTGTGTGGCTGTGCCTTCCTGTCTTCTTGTCTCCCTCAATCACAGCACCAGTTTGGCACACAATGGAAACTTTAAAACAGCCCATGTTTTGAGTGGCAGCAGAGCATGGTGGTTAGACAGCTTAGGCTCCAGTGCCAGACAGGACAGGGTTCAAGACCCAGCTCTACTATTTCCTGGTCCAACTTCTTTGAGACTCAGTTTTCTCATCTAAAATATGGGGATTAAAATGGTACCCACCTACAATCCACCCCACGTATATGTATGTGTGTATGCATATTCATATAAGGTGGATAAACGCAATAGAAAAGCATATATGCTCACCAAAAGACATGAACAAGAATGTTTACATCAGCAATATCCATAATGGTAGGAAACTGGAAACGACCCAAATGCCCATCAACTTTAGAATGAATAGGCCGGGCGCAGTGGCTCACGCCTGTAATTCTAGCACTCTGGGAGGCCAAGGCGGGAGGATCACTCAAGGTCAGGAGTTCGAAACCAGCCTGAGCAAGAGTGAGACCCCGTCTCTACTAAAAATAGAAAGAAATTAAGTGACCAACTAAAAATATAGAAAAAATTAGCCAGGCATAGTGGCACATGGCTGTAGTCCCAGCTACTTGGGAAGCTGAGGCAGAAGGATTGCTTGAGCCTAGGAGTTTGAAGTTGTTGTGAGCTAGGCTGACACCACGGCACTCTAGCCTGGGCAACAGGGTGAGACTCTGTCTCAAAAAAAAAATAGAAACAAATTAGCTGGACAACTAAAAATATATAGAAAAAATTAGCTGGACATGGTGGTGCGTGCCTGTAGTCTCAGCTACTCGGGAGGCTGAGGCTCAGGAGTTTGAGGTTGCTGTGAGCTAGGCTGATGCCACGGCACTCTAGCCTGGGCAACAGAGTGAGACTCTGTCTCAAAAAAAAAACCCAACCAAACAAACAAAAAAACCCTTTAGAATGAATAAATTGTGGAATATCTTATACAAGTTAATGCTACACAGCAATGAGAATGAACAAATTAAAACTATCTAGAACAATATGAATAAACTTCACAAGTATCACGATGACCTATAGAAGCTAGACACAAAAGAGGAGACAACTTGTACGATCCATTTATATAGAGTTCAAAATAGAAAAAAATAATCTATAGGGTTAAAAAGTCCAGATGGTGGTTACAGTTGGGGGACAGCCCCTGGAAGGGTACAAGAGGGCCTTTCTAGGGTGCTGATATTCATAATGTTCTGTTTCTTGATCTTTGTGGTGTTTTCATGAATGTGTGCATTGTATGAAAATTCATTGAGCTATACATTTATGACGTGTGCTCTTTTATGTTATGTCTGATACACTTCAGTAAAAAGGAGCTGCATGTAAGGAGTAGATCACAGTCCCTGGCACATAGTAAGTGCTCACTAAACATTAGCTATTCCGAATGTACGAAATAACCCATCCCTTGCCCCCAAGTGAAATCCATTAACAATCAGAACCATGGACAGATCAGAGCCTGTGCTCAGGGAGGGCTGGAGGAAAAGGAAGAGATCTGAGGTCTGACGCAGGGGACCCGAGGCAGGAAGGAATCTAAGATCTTTCCTTTTGGATTAGTGGTTCAGTGCCTCTGGGGGCATTCCCATCCTGCAGAAAGGAGACTGTTCCTTGGGGATTGAGTGTCTGTGTGTGTGTGTTCATGCAGAAATTCATTCTGTCTTAAAAGGTCTACAGCCCCTTGTTTTTCTAAGCCAGCAAATGCTGAAATCTCCCTAGAGAGGCCAGTCCTGGATCTACTATATCCAACAGCATGCCCAGGGTCTTGCAAGCTTTTCTCTCTTTCTTGGGCTTGTGTTAGGGGACAGGGAAGAGACTCCAATCAGGGTAAAAACAGCCTATGACAAAAGATCTCTCAGTCATGCCCAGACTCCTGACTCTGACTCCCTGGAGGTGGCCTGCGCCCAGTGTCTAGAACGGGCTCCATGGAGGATTCTTGGGCACACTTGAGCCTCCAGAGGCTCAGTCTTTTGAGTTAGGTCCAAACACAAAACTTCTTCCAGGAGTACTCTTCTGGAGGGGTCTCTCCAGGTGGGGAAGGGGGTCCTGGGTCAGTGGGTCACCTCCTTCTTGGGAGTTTCCCCTCCTTCCTGGGGTTCTCTGCTTATGTCCTATGACAGCCACCACCGGCAGGAATCAGCTCCCACTACTATTTTAATAAAACAATGCTCAAAGGCCTCCAAAGTCTGGGCTGAGCTTGGATGGATTCGGAGGGCTCTTTAAACAAACCTATTCCACCCATCACCTCCGTAAGCTCTACAAGGCTCACATCTCAGATTCTATGGCCTTACTGTGACCCAGACATCCAATGCCCAAAGAAGGAGTGATGAAGTGACCTCCTGAATTACAGTATCCTCCTTTAGAAGACACCCCTTGCCCCCACCCCCTGGGCTGCCTCTCTGAGCCAGGTCAGTTGTACTCCCTGTGGCCCTGCCAGATGAGTCTCTGGCCTGCCAGCTGAGCTGAGGGCCTGGTGGGTAATTGGCCTGGGAAGCCCAAAGGGAGGTGGGGAGGGTGGGGGGAGGGGGAGCCCCAGGTGCTGCAGGAAATGGAGCTGTTGATTAAGTGGCTCCTTCGCTCAGCCTGGAGACTGGGGAGTTGCACAGGCCCAGGGAGCAGCAGATCTTAAAGGAGACAAGACCTGGTTCTGACCCTTCAGGGAGATCACAGGTCTGCAGGGCATTGCGCCAAGAGCTGCGGGGGTTGGAGGGGACCTCTGACCCCAGCACTTCACTCTTCCTCCCTACATGTTAGGCTTCTCCAGAGGACAGGGTTTGTTCTGTCCTCTGGGGCTCACAGACTGAACTGCTCAGTGGGAGTGAAGCCAGTTATGGAACCCATGTGACCAGGGCCCCTCTGAGAAGCCCTTCTGGGAGTTCCGGGGGGAAAGGGTCAGGAGAGGGTGAAGTAACCCCCAGCTCCAGCTCAAAGGGGGTGGGACAATAGTCAAGACCAAGGAAATCCCCTGAAAGGTCAGGTGGTCAGATGGTTGTGAAAAAGCCCGGCAGTGATGGCCCCATGACAGTCCCCAGCCCAGGGCTTGGTCCTGAGAAGCCAGATTACCTGAACTGTGAGCACAACCACACATGGGAAATGCTTCATCCAAAGGTTATCTGAGCGTGGTCCCCACTAGCAGGAGCAGCCTCCCCTGGGAACTTAACATGCAAATTCTCAGCCCTGCCCCAGATCTACCGAATCAGAAACCTGGGGCTGGGTCCAGCAATACGCACGCTCTCCAGGGGATTCTAATATGTGCTCACATTTGAGAACTAGCACTGGTATAATCGGACAGGACTCCACGACTGGGATGCCCAGTAAACTTTGTTTATTTGCAAATTCATTTACATTCATCAAATATTTATTAGCACCTTCTGTGCTAGACCCCTGTCGAGCCCCACAGGGAGCCCAAAGTGGGGTAAACCATAGTCCCACCCTCCAGGCAGACTGACCAGTAAGTATGGGCAAGGCAAAGAAAGCTCCAGGAAGGAGCTGCTCTCTCTGGCTACAGGGAAATAGAGAGGGCTTCCCAGAGGAGGTGGCATTTGAGCTGGACCTTGAAGGATGAGTAAGAATCAACAGGCAAAAAAAAAATGAAGGGATAGGAGATGGGGAGTGGGGGTTCCAGGAACATTTTTCTGAAACCCAAATCTAACTTTTAAAAACATGCTACTTGGCCAGGCACGGTGGCTTACACCTGTAATCCTAGCACTCTGGGAGGCCGAGGTGGGAAGATCACTTGAGGTCAGGAGTTTGAGAACAGTCTGAGCAAGAGTAAGACCCTATCTCTACCAAAAATAGAAAAAATTAGCTGGGCGTGCTGGCACTCCCAGCTACTCAGGATGCTGAGGCAGAAGAATTGCTTGAGCCCAAGAGTTTGAGGTTGCTCTGAGCTAGGCTGACACCACAGCATTCTAGCCCGGGAGACAGAGTGAGACTCTGTCTCAAAAAACAAAAACACCTTATTGCTTTGGGGATACATTCAAGTGCCTCAGCACAAGCTTCTTCATGCTCTAGTCCCTACCTCCCTCATCAACCCCGTCTCCTGCCACTCCACACCTTCGTTTCTTATATGTGAGTGACACTGAACTTACATAGAGCATGCTATTCCTCGTCGCCAGGCCTTCACTTGTGCTGTCCCTTCAGGCTGGGATGTCCCTCTTGCCTCTTACCCATCCTTCGGGATCCAGTGCAGGTGTTTTCTCCTCCAGGAAGCCCTCTGGACTCCTCTGGGCTGATTAAGTATCATCCTCTAAGTCCCAAGGCCTGAAACACAGGTGCATCAGTGCCTTTACTGAACTGTATTTTAACATCTGCTTTATGTTAATCCCCTTATTAGAATGTGAAATCTAGTGAATAGGCCTCCCCTTCAACTGTGTGTCCCTGGGACCCAGTGCACAGACTAGCTTGCAGTTGAGATTTTAATAAATATTTATTTAGCCAAGGAAAGAAGGAAGGGAGAATGTTAAATAGGAGGTCCAGAAAACACACACACACCTGCAGGAATGGTGAAGAGTGACAGGGTGCTCATCCTGAAGGCAAAGGTACAAAATGCTCTCCCTTATGGAAGGATAGCACTGCTGGAAAAATAATTTTTTTAAATGCTTTCCTTTACATAAAACCTGGAACGGAGAAGACAGTGCTGAGCAGCCAGGAGCCTCTCGCCATGTGCTTGCTGGCTTGACAGATCTGGTATATGTGCTTTGAATTCAGTTGTCATCTGTTAAAGTGTTTACTCAGTATGTCGAGCTAAGTCTTAGTACTGTAAGTTGTTTCTGAATTGGGGTATAGGTTTATTAATCCTCAAAAACCCCAAGGGCATATAAAAAGGTGCTCAAAGTCGAGGCATAGTGGCTCACACCTGTAACCCCAGTGCTCTGGGAGGCTGAGGCAGGAGGATTGTTTGAGGCCAGGGGTTCAAGACCAGCCTGGGCAACACAGTGAGATCCCATCTCTACAAAAAATTTAAAAAATTAGCTGGTCACAGTGGCACGTGCCTCTGGTCCCAGCTACTCAGGAGGCTGAGGCAGGAGGATTGCTGGAGCTCAGGAGTTGGGGGCTGCAGTGAGCTCTGATTGCACCACTGCACTCTACTCAAGTGACAGAGCAAGACTCTGTTTCTTTAAAAAAAAAAATCACAGCCTGATCAAGAGTGAGACCCCGTCTGTACTAAAAATAGAAATAAATTAATTAGCCAACTAAAAATATATAGAAAAAATTA
>VBSM01003155.1:3592297-3609877 GCA_008086735.1 Cheirogaleus medius
CCTCGGCCTCCCAGAGTGCTAGGATTACAGGCGTGAGCCACCACACCTGACCTAGTAGTTGTATATCTTTTTAGGGTACATGTGATATTTTGATACAGGCACACAATGAGAATTAATCAAGTGAGGGTAATTGGATATCCATCACCTCAGGCATTTATCATTTCTTTGTGTTAGGAACATTCCAGTTCTACTCTTTTAGTTATTTTAAAGTGACTTATTATTGATTATAGTCACTTTGTTGTGCTATCAAATATTATTTATTCTATCTAACTATATTTTTGTACCCATTAACCATCACCACTTTATCCTCCCCCTCCCTGCTACCCTTCCCAGCCTCTGGTAACCATCATTCTACAGTCTGTCTCCATGAGATCTTTTTTGTCTAATATTTAGCTCCCACATATGAGTGACATGCAGGATTTGTCTATCTCTGCTTAGCTTATTTCACTTAACATAATGTTCTCCAGTTCCATCCATGTTATCGCAAGTGGCAGGATTTCGTTATTTTTTTGTGGCTATGTAATATTTCATTGTGTATGTGTACTACAGTTTCTTTATCCATTTATCCATTGATGGACACTTAGGTTGATTTCAAATCTTGGCTATTGTGAATAGTGCTACAATAAACACGGGAGTACAGATATCTTTTCAATATACTGATTTCCCGTCATTTCGATATATATGCAGCAGTGGGATTGCTTGTCATATGGTTGGTCTATTTTTAGTTTTTTGAGGAACCTCCATATTTTTCCAAGTATAATTTTTATCTCCCCTATATCTCACCAGAATTGGATTAAAGTTAGCAAAATATTTCAAATTTCCTAAGTGAAATTTATTCTCCTTATATAAAAAGTAATTTTCTTCTCTCTCTTTTTCTTTGAGAGACAGAGTCTTCCTCCATCACTCAGGCTGGAGTGTAGTGGCCCAATCATAGCTCACTTCTCTACCTTCTGGTCTCAAGTGATTCTCCCACCTCAGTCTCCCAAGTACCTTGGACTATAGGTGCACACCACCACACTCAGCTATATATATATGAAATATTTTTTATTTATATATATTTTATATTATATATTTATACACATAAATATATAATATATTATATGTATGTATATATATATATAGAGAGAGAGTGTGTGTGTGTGTGTGTAGACAGAGATCTCAATATGTTGCCCAGGCTGGTCTTGAACTTCTGGTCTCAAATGATCTTCCAGCCTTGGCCTCTCAAAGTGCTGGGATTACAGGTGTGAGCCTCTGTGTTGGCCTTCTTTACTTATTAATTTAATTTCTTCACAATCTGCCATTGTTTTATACCAAGAACAAAGCTGTATCTTTTGGAAGTTTTCTTTTTATGCTTTTCTGTGTCTTTGTTATGCTACTTAGATAGGTACATCAGAGACTTAGAGTTTACAGTTCAAAATTGTAAAAGATGCTTCCTTTCTCTCTAGCTAAGGATATTCTCTCTACCATTTGCCTTTCTGAAACTATTGATGCCGCTGCTTTTAATTTTTCCTCCTCAAATTCCTTTTTACCATTTTTTTTCATTTTTAATCTTTTTCCCTACATGTACTGCTTCAGGGCAGCTTGCCCAATGGTGTAACTAAAAAGTAAAATGCCCCTCACTGCCTACACTTTTACATCCAAATGCTCTTTGGGTTTTTGGGGTTGGTAGGAGGGTGCTGCAGTGAATTCAGTGTGGTATGAATGCTAATAGACAGGTTGATCTTCGTGCTAACAAGCCACATCTACTGGACAGGGTGGTGAGATGAGAAACCATTGCATTTCCAGAGTGAGCAGCACAGTCCTTCTACACAATATATCCATGCAACAAAACTGTACATGTAACCCTTAAATTTATACACTTATTTTTTTAAAAAAAAGCATAATCCTGAACCTGTTTGCCAAAGGTAGTTTTTCATTAGCTTTTATGCTTGTTAAGGTGGAAATGGAAGATGCACTTAGGTGCAAAGAATAATTTAAGATATATAACTTAAGGCCAGGCTCGGTGGCTCATTCCTATAATCCTAGCACTCTGGGAGGCCGAGGCAGGAGCTTGAGCTCAGGAGTTTGAGACCAGCCAGAGCATGAGGGAGACCCAGTCTCTACTAAAAATAGAAAAATCGTCTGGGCATGGTGGTGTGCGCCTATAGTCCCAGCTACTCGGGAGGCTGAGGCAGGAGAATTGCTTGAGCCCAGGAGTTTGAGGTTGCTGTGAGTTAGGCTGCCACCACAGCACTCTAGCCCAGGTGACAGAGTGAGACTCCATCTCAAAAAAAACAAAACAAAAAAAGTAACAAGTGTAAAGAGTAACAGTGAGTAACTAAGTTAACCTAGGT
Source organism: Cheirogaleus medius (assembly GCA_008086735.1). Taxonomy (NCBI): domain Eukaryota; kingdom Metazoa; phylum Chordata; class Mammalia; order Primates; family Cheirogaleidae; genus Cheirogaleus; species Cheirogaleus medius. The sequence goes on from VBSM01003155.1 coordinate 3,594,631, forward strand.
TAACTTAAACTCCTTTCTGGTTTATTGAGTTGTCTGCTAAGACCTTTTGATTCTATTTCAAAGCATCTTCCTAACTCTCTTTTAGGTTTAATTACTCCCCTCCCCCCAAACAAAACAAAATCAAATGTGACATAGTTCCAAGGTCAAATCTATTCCTGCACAAATGCCAATATTTTAAAGGTTGTGTCTTACCAGAAAAAGTAAAAAGAAACCTATGAAAAAACAGAATGACATCAGTAAGTGTGGAAGTATCCTGGATGGTCTTATGCTGTCAGTCTCTTCCTATCTCATATCTTAATACTTTGTTTAAAAAAAAAAAAAGACTTCTTTATTGGGTAACCTCTTTGCTATGTACTAGAATAAACAATTAAACATGCATTATTTCATTAATCATCCTAATCACTCTGTAGGTAAGAAAACTGAGAATTGAAAATAGAGCTTGAAGACAAACAAATGTGAATGTAACCCTTTACATCCAAAATTACAATTCTAAGAACCTTTAATCAGAACAGCTTATATTTTGCTTTGATATCTTTGCACCCATAATGAGTTTGCCTGAGTCACCTAGAGGCATGAGAGTGACCAGGATTATAATTTAATAAAATAACTGACAGGGTGATATGTTGTAATAGAAAATGTATGAGCCAAAGGATCCACAATCTTGGGGAGGCTAATCCTGGTTCCATACTGAATTATGTGACCTGTGGAAGTCATTTCCTTCTTTGATGAAGTCACTTCCCTCTCGGCCCCTCTAAAATGAAAGGCATGTCCAGCTATAGGCATAGGCTATAGGGATCCATGAATCTATAATTGGAAATAGAGGCTTTCAGAGAGTCTGAATCTACTTCAGCAAAGGTGGGCAGACATCTAAAACCAGCCAAGGACTTTTGAAAGCAGAAGTGGTCATCTGTCCTCAATTACATTTCTAAAATGTCTTTGGATTCATAATATCAGCAGGATTTCCCTATTTTGTTGCTCACACTCATTAGTGGTCACAGAGCCTGTCATGTGAGATCTGTTCAGTAAATGTATTTTGAATAAATGTTTATAGAAGCTCTTTTATTCTTCAATATTGTGGAGGATTTTTCTATCAAATATCACCAGACATATTTAGTGACAATACTTCCTTATTGTCTCCTTCCACCTCAGTAGTCACTATCATTATCCTTATATAGCCTTCAGCCCTGCTTCAGGTTCTGTGCTCTGACCCAGATATTCCTTTATGTGAAATAAATGACTAAAACCTTTAAAAATCATGTTCTTTCTAACATCAGTCCCTACCTGTCATTTAAATTGAATTCTTGGATATTTTCAAGGAAAGGTTTTTGGTTGGGATTTGTCAGATTTTGGCATTGAGATTAAAGCTAATCAATTTTGCTCTCTTGAATTTGCTTTTCTAATGAAGCACTAAAAGAAAAACTTCAAATCTATTATAATGGCTAATGTTTATATAATACTCTGGAGTTTATGAAGTGGCTACTTACATGATTATCTCAGTTAATCACCACAACAGTTCCAGGGGTGAGTGTAATCCCCATTTGTAGATGTAGAAACTAAGAAATGAAGAGGCTAAGTGATTTCCTCAGGGTCTGATGACTAATGGAGGCAGAAGTAGGACTCAAGTCTTAGTCCTCCAGTTCCAGATCTTGTCTTTTGTACTATCCCATACTGTCTGTAATTTCTTCCTTTGTTTTAAAGCCATGATTTGTGGTCACCTAAAAATGGGTTGAGAGTCTGACCCTTCATATGCAAGATCCCATCAACTTAATAGTAGTTACTGGAACATAATGTCACCATAGCTACCGTATTCAATGTGGAAAATAACCCTGTGAAATATTTGAAAAACTACTACTGTATGGTTGTTTTGGATTATGCTGCCTAATCTTTGTTTTCAAATGAGGTAATTAGTGTGTGGTGTTTGTTTCTGAAGTGCAATTAACAGGAATAGGCCCTAGATAGAAGAAGATTGTTTTTTCTTCTTTCAGCCAGCCAGCTATGGTACAGCACATGAAGTTTCCTCTCTGGATTGTCATTTCCAGCAAATGTTCTTTTTTTTTTTTTTTTTTTTGAGACAGAGTCTCACTCTGTTGCCCAGGCTAGGGTGAGTGCCGTGGCGTCAGCCTAGCTCACAGCAACCTCAAACTCCTGGGCTCAAGCGATCCTTCTGCCTCAGCCTCCTGAGTAGCTGGGACTACAGGCATGTGCCACCATGCCCGGCTAATTTTTTCTATGTATTTTTAGTTGGCCAATTAATTGCTTTCTATTTATAGTAGAGACGGGGTCTCGCTCTTGCTCAGGCTGGTTTCGAACTCCTGAGCTCGAGCTATCCGCCCGCCTCGGCCTCCCAGAGAGCTAGGATTACAGGCGTGAGCCACCGCGCCCGGCCTCCAGCAAATGTTCTTCATTCCCTTTGCTCTGCTGCCCCAGCCCTCTGTCTGTAGGGAGGTTACTATATCTTAGAAGAATCCCTGAATAATTGAGAGTTAAATTTTTGTGGCAGCAACCTAAGTCTCACCAAGTGGGCTCCCTGCCTACTTAGAAAAGTCATCTGGCACCGAAACTCCATCAAATCTAGCTTGGGTTCCTGCCATGCCTTGAGCATGGGGCATCAGTATGTTTTTTCTCAGGATATGAACAGTATTTCCCCTCTAGGACTTTGCAGTTGGCACCAACTATTTCTTTTCACTTTTGACTGCAATTCTAGTCTAAATAATCTCATGGGCTCTGGCTCCAACTTCTTGTTGTTCTCTAATCCCAAGCAGTCAAGATCAGACACTGAGGTATCTCTTTACTGGCAGCCCAGACTTGAACTTTGGAAATTGTGGAAAATTCCATTCTTTGGGCACATAGATCTTATGACTCTACCATATAAGAGTTTTCCCTGCTGAGTAGAAATGGCATCAGGATAATATGGAGGAAAGAATGATGAAAATAATCCTTTATGCCTATATGATATTTTACTAACAAAATGATTTTATTAATATGTTTATTATCTTTTTATCTGGTTTTTTTTTTCCTCATAACTCCAGGAAGCAGACTGGCAGAGTGGTTAAGAATATTAAGTCTGGATCTCTACTGCCTCAGTTTGAATTCAAATTCCAACATTCATAGCTCTGGGCAGGTTACTTCATCTCTCAGTGCCTCAGTTTCCTTATCTATTATTACATTTAGACTACTTATCTCATAGGCTTGTTGTGAGGATCAAGTGAGATAATATATGTAATGCACTTAGAATAGGGTGTGACAGAAGTTGCTGATAGTTGTTATTGGGTAAGTAGGAGAACCAAGGCTCAGAGAAATTAAGTAGGGATGTGGGAGCTGAGATTCAAACTCAGATTCTCCTTACTTTGTGCCTGTTCTGTCAAGTCCATCTTAGTTGCCTCTAAAATCAATACTTGTGTTGTATATAGGTCATTTTGATCCTTAGGAACTCTGGACCTCTTTCTCTAATTATTTATTGTTTAAAGTTCCTTGTGAAGAGACAGAGTGCAGGGTTTATTATCTTATCATCTCTACTTCACAAATAAAGAGAGGCACAGGAAAACCCTAGTGACTTAGAAAATCACAGTGTGCTTGATTCTTACTTCTTTTTTTTTTTTGAAACAGAGTCTCACTCTGTTGCCCGGGCTAGAGTGAGTGCCATGGCGTCAGTCTAGCTCACAACAACCTCAAACTCCTGGGGTCAAACGATCCTCTTCCCTCAGCCTCCCGGGTAGCTGGGACTACAGGCATGCGCCACCATGCCCGGCTAATTTTTTCTGTATATTTTTAGTTGGCCAATTAATTTCTTTCTATTTTTAGTAGACATGGGGTCTCGCTCTTGCTCAGGCTGGTCTTGAACTCCTGACTTTGAGCGATCCTCCCACCTCAGCCTCCCAGAGAGCTAGGATGATTCTTACTTCTGAGCACATGCCAAATGCACTCTTGGAGGAGAAGAAACATGCCAGCCTTCTTTTTCCATCTCTCCCATTTCCTCAATTCCCCACAGGGAGGATTTTACGTGGGCAGAGGTTCAAGGATAGAAAAAATAAAACTAGTAAGTGCTAGGGGTGTGGTAGTCACTCTTGAGACACACAGTAGCATCGCAAGTGGTGGAGAGGAAGAATAATTGAGAGGCAGGGAAAATAAGGCATTCCCCGGCAACACTGGGAAACAGCGTATATCCTTATTTGCTACATTGACTGTGTCAGGGAGCTGTGGTAATCACTTAATTTCATCTAAAATTGATAGCAGAGGTTCTCCTAATTGGCCTCATATTGTTGTATCCTTTTGATTGTCTCGTTATTTAACTTGAGCCCTCTTCATATTCACTGAGGTTCCAGGGAAAGTAGGGATGGGGGAAGAGAGTAGATTCAAGGGATATTTGGGAGAAATGTTTCATTTTAACAGAAACCCTGTGAGTCATCAGGGAAGATATTAGTATCATTAGTTTTATGGAAGAGAAGCGATTTGCACAAGTCATAAATGGTAAAACTTGAATTCTGGTCTTTAACTTCAAGCATAGAGATCATTCCAGCACACCATGTATTTTCCCCATGCAAGTAGGAGAATGACCCAGGTGATTAATAGCAGAACTGAGTCTGGTACATAGGCAGTAGTGCTGAGTGTTGGATATTTTACTGATGAAGAAATGCTACAGATTGGGCAGGCTCCCTTTCTTGTATATAAGGAGCAATCTTTAGTTTTTTAGTAATTCTCTAATATTTCTACTTTATTTAGGCTATCATTTGGAAGCAATGAGTTTAAAACCCTTTACCTACCCATTTCCAGAGACGAGGTTTCTTCATGCAGGACCCAATGTGTATAAATTCAAAATCAGATATGGCAACAGCATCAGGTAATTTTAAAGGTAGGAGGGTAAGCTATCCAAGCACCAGTTAGTGCCTTCCCACAGGTCATTTCTTCTCTGCCTTCACCCAGTACAGGAAGCTGGCTAAAGTAGCATCTTATAGGACTTTCCAAGGTATTTTATATTCAGTGTATTTATTATTTGTATAAGTTTCTAATTAGAGACAACATACTTTTGAGGCAGTGTTTCTCAAAATTTTTATCTCAGAACCTCTTTGTATTCTTAAAATTATTAAAGACCATAGGGCTGAGCACGGTGGCTCACACCTGTAATCCTAGCCCTCTGGGAGGCCAAGGTGGGAGGATGGCTTGAGCTCAGGAGTTTGAGACCAGCCTGAGCAAGAGTGAGACCCTGTCTCTAATTAAAAAAAAAATGTTAAAACCCAAACTAGTTGTCAAGTTTTGTTTTAGGTTCAAAGAAGAATATCCACAATGATCTAAGAGGGCTGTTAATATTAAACTGTGGACAGTGGCTTATGCCTGTAATTCCAGCAACTTGGGAGGCTGAGCAAGACCCCATCTCTTTAAAAAAAAAAAAAAAGTTAACATCTCATGGATGATTATTTTAAAATTAATACATTTTAAAATTGTGATTTACAAAATCTATAACAAAATTGGCACAGTGGCTTGTACCAATAATCCCAGCTACTTGGGAGGCTGCAGGCAGGAGGATTGCTTGAGGCCAAGAGTTCAATACCACCCTGGGCAACATAGACCCCATCTCTAAAAAAATAAATAATTAGCTGGGTGCAGTCATGTGCACCTGTAGTCCCAGTTTAACATGCTTTTATTAAAAAATATATTTTCCAAAACATAAAAAAATAATGAGAAGATTGGTATTATTTTACATTTCTGCAAATCTCATTAATGTCTGGTTAATAGAAGACTGCTAGATTAACATATCTGCTGCTGCATTAAATCTGTTGTGAATTATTTTCTGGTTGAATTAAATGAAAAAAAATCCAGTTCACATAGATTTATAGTTGGGAAGGGTAGGAATATATTAATATTAACAGCCCTCTTAGATCATTGTGGATATTCTTCTTTGAACTTACAACAAAACTTGACAACTAGTTTGGGTTTTTTTAACTGGTAGTTTTTTTTTGGTTTTTTTTTTTTTTGAGACAGAGTCTCACTCTGTTGCCCAGGCTAGAGTGAGTGCTGTGGCATCAGCCTAGCTCACAGCAACCTCAAACTCCTGGGCTCAAGCAATCCTTCTGCCTCAGGCTCCCGAGTAGCTGGGACTACAGGCATGCACCACCATGCCCGGCTAATTTTTTCTATATTTTAGTTGGCCAATTAATTTCTTTCTATTTTTTAGTAGAGATGGGGTCTCGCTCTTGCTCAGGCTGGTTTCGAACTCCTGAGCTCAAACGATCCGCCCACCTCGGCCTCCCAGAGAGCTAGGATTACAGGCGTGAGCCACCGCGCCCGGCCTGAATGAATGTTTTACCTAGGATGATTTTGTAACATGATGTGTTTCACTGGTCATTTGGAAAATTTTGGTTCACTGGCTTATACAGATCCTCCAAAGAGTGACACATTTTATTACATAATATCAAAAAATATTTGTTAATATCACTACTGATATTATCAGAAAAGTGTTTAAGTATTTGGAAGCTGTCAAACTCACAATATTGGATAGAAGTTTTCCAAAATTCATATTTTCACTTGAAAGCCTAAAATTTATCATTGACAACAAATACTGTCAGTTTTTTCCTTGATTTGACATGCTTATTTTATTCATTTTTGAAAAAGTGTCTGTCAAACTCCTGACTCTGAATAACAACCATAGTTTGTCAGCTGGTCATTCAAATAAAATATCATTCCTTGAAAAAAGCAATTAGTTCAATTTGCAACTTAAACATCACACAGGTGGGTTTCCTCAAGATACCCATCGTATTTCGGTATGCAGCAGAAGTGCTTTATGCATACTTGCTGTTTTATCACAAAACACTTAAAAAGATATGTAGTCCAGGTTGAGATTTTATAAAAATTAATTTTTTACTGTTTTCTCAAGGATATTAAATGAAACTGGATTTTATTTCCTGTGTGGCTGTGAAGATTACTATGACTGCTAGTACAGCATAGTGCAAGTGGCTAGATACATGCTAACGCACTAGTAATTTTGCACACCATTGCTTTTGCACTGATGGTTACAAATGTTAACCCAGTAAAAAAGCCAAATACTATTTTAGTATTATTATGAAAATAGTTTTATCCTTGGAGACCCCTTGAAAGAGTCTTATGGACCCCTAAGGGTCCCCAAACCAGACTTTGAATACAATTAGTCTAACAAAATGATTAGCTTTCACAGTGGGATTTAGGTCTTGGTTAGTTAATGGAGAATACATTTTGGTACAGCCTGGTACCAATGTTCAGACCACGCCACCTAGGTGATCACTTCTTTCCCATGAGCACCGGGTCAGAGCACACAATTGTTATTTCATGTTTCTTTAGCTCAGTGGAAGTGTCATTTTTGCCTTAGTAGAGTATACTCTCTCCAGAGCTTTTCTTCTTGTCTTACTTTTGTCTGTTTACATTCTAGAGGAGAAGAGATAGAAGATAAGGAAGTCATCATCCGGGAGCTGGAGGTAAGGAAAAGAGCGACAACTTCTGAGAAAGATATTTTTTAAGCCAAGGATGCATCCACATCTAGATTTTAATTATTTCCTACAAACTGAGTCACAACCTCTACTTGATAACTTGGCTTCTCCCTGACACATTTTCTCTGCAAAGAAACTTTACTGTTTTTCCAGGGAAATTTAAAGCCTGTATCCTTGCTCAATTCTCCTAGTTGATGTGTCAGCACATTGGAGGCTGAGAGTTATTTAGTTTCTACCAGAGTTCCCAGCCTTTGGCAGTTCTCTTTTGTGGCAGCTGGCATAAAGAAAGCTTCCGGAAGACTTCTGCCTTCCAGGGCTCTGGGAAACCTCACCATCCCAACCACTGACTGGTACTTGACGTTCAGGAAACTCAACTGTAAATACACAGACAAGGCTACTGTGTCTTCATTTTAATTGGAAACATTTGCAATTGCTTTATTCCCACTTCATTTTCATTCCTTTGTACCCAGCTCCTCTAGCTTTAGGTTCTTCCAGAGAAGAAGACTGACCAGGTGGACAGCTTTGCAACTAGGTGAAAGCACCGGACAAGGTGTTAGAGTTCTGGGATGTGACCCTGGATTCCAGTTCTGGCCTAGCTACCAATTAGCAATGTAACCCCTGGCAAATCATATATCAGTCTGGGTCTTAATTGCCTCGTTTGTAAAATGAAGGGTTCAAACTAGGTTATCCCCTTCTAACTTTGCAGCTCGGTGATTTATGAGTATTGTGATTTCTTAAGACTTATGTTTCCACATTTCAAAACAATTAAATACACTTAGGCATAACACTCCATGAGAACAAAACTTTGAGTCATAGCCTTTTTTAAAAAATTTATTTATTTTCTTTTTTATTTTCTTTTTTTATTCTGCCCCCACCCGCCACCCCTCAATTGAGTCATAGCTTTAAAGGCACCTGTGGCTCTCTGGCTAAGTGTTGGGTGATACATTAGGATCTTGCAGGACCCTCAAGGACATCATTATAAATAACAATTATTTTAATATAAGACCATGAAAACTTTCTGTTAATTTTAATTATGAACAGAGCAGATTTTATGTCACTTTGCTTCAGTTAATCTGGGCAGAGAATTGCTCAAGGCCTCATAGTAGAGTGGAGGGAGTATAGACTTTAGGGCCAGTCCCTGGATTTGAATCCTAGTTCTGTCATCCACAGTGTGACTTTGGCAAGTTACCCACCCTTCCTGAGTCTATTTTCTTACTTGTCAAATGAGATTACTAAGTAATGCCTGTTTTCCAGATTGTGGTGAGGATTAGAAATAAATATGTGTAATGCCTGCCACACAGTAGCTCAATAAACAGTAGTTAGAGAGCATTTACATACATTTATATATCATATTGATTCTAAAGTGATTTTTTTAATGTTCTCTTTCTTTTACTCTCATTAGTTTTGGGGCAGATGTTATTATTCTCTTTCATTCATTTAGAAAACATTTATTGAGAAACAGTCTAGCCTAATGGTTAAGAATGTGAACTCTGGAACTCCACTGCCTAGGTTCAGATCTTGGCTCCACCATTTCTAGCTGTGTAACCTCAAATAAGTTTTTTTACCTCTTTGTCTGTTTCGTCATCTGTAACATGGGAATAACAGAAGTGCCTATTTCTTAGGGTTTTTGTGAGTGTTAAAGTAATTAGTATGTATTAAAACAATAACACTTGCCATAGTTATTAATAAATATTAGCTATTATAATTATATGCTAGACACTATGGTAGTACAGAGAATATAAAGATAAACAAGACAGTTTTTGTCTTCTGTGAGCCCAAACATGAGGAAAATGAATCTGAGAAAAGTGAAATTAGCTAAGACTGAAATTCAGATTTTTTCCTATAGAAATCCAGTATTCTTTATGATACCAAATTGTTTAATTAGTATAGACTAATAAGCATATGTTAATTAGGGACTATAAATTAATATTTAAAGAGAAGAAAAGATTTGACTTAAGCAAAAGCAAAATAACTATATCAGTAATTACCGGCATTATTCATTCATTCAATATACATTTATTGAGGACCTATTACCCATCATCCACTATGGTAGACACCATAGAAAGGATGCTAATATAAATCAGGTGTATATTCTACTTCAAGTAGATCTCCCAGTAAGGAATATAAACCATATGTGGAATGTAGTAAAGGTTCTAGGCTAGCTACTGTGAAGTTTAAGGCTAACAGTTAATTACAACTTGGTAAGTCAGGGAAAGCTTTCTGCAGGAGATGCTTTTGAATTGTACCTTAAAGGACAGGTAGGATTTGGACATGTGCTGATGGATGAAAAGGGCATTTCAGGCAGAGGGAACAGATTATGCAAAAACATAGAAATGGAGAAGCAGAAGGCACATTCGGGGAACAGCAAATAGTTCAATTTTGATAGAACATAAGAGTATGTGATGGCCGGGTGTGGTGGTTCACACCTGTAATCCTAGCACTCTGGGAGGCCGAAGCAGGAGGATCACTCAAGGTCAGGAGTTCGAAACCAGCCTGAGCAAGAGCGAGAACCTGTCTCCACTAAAAATAGAAAAATTAATTGGCCAACTAAAAATATAGAAAAAATTAGCTGGGCATGGTGGCACATGCCTGTAGTCCCAGCTACTTGAGAGGCTAAGGCAGAAGGATCACTTGAGCCCAACATTTTGAGGTTGCTGTGAGCTAGGCTGATGCCATGGCACTCTAACCCAGGAAACAGAGTGAGACTCTGTCTCAAAAAAAAAGAGTATGTGATGAGGAATGACAAATGCAAATGGAAAGGTTGGCTGAGACTTAACAGTATTAAAGTCATTTCAAATATTTTTTTCAGGATTCTATCCGCGTGGTCTTGGGAAACTTGGACAATCTGCAGCCCTTTGCTACAGAACATTTCATTGTATTTCCCTGTATCCTTTCTTTCCTGGTTGGAAATGAGCTACAACACACATTGTAGATTCAAATGGAAGCAGCAAAACCATAGGCAGTTTGGAGGGTAGCTCAGGGAAAGGAAGAGGGAGTCTTATACCTAATATAGTACTCAGGTATGCATACTGGCATCTTTCCTCACTCCTTAGCACCATTTCCCAGATAAAAGCAAATGGGAGAGAGTTTCACACCTGAAATTCAAACATGGGGAAATCGTCTTGATCCCCTACCCATTTGTTTTCACTCTATATGTGGAGATGAAATGTTTTCATGAAAACCTGTCACCTGGTAAGTAGAATGATGTGAGTGTGGGTGGTAGGGAAGAAAATGGGTTAGCACTACCAGCTGAATATGGCCAAATGGTCCACCAGATTGGGCTCCACCCGCACACTGCAGAGGTCAGGAGCATGTGCTCCGAGCCAGACTGCCGGGTTCAAATCTTGGTGGCTTTGCCACTTAATTGCTGTGCAAAGTTAGATAAATTACTGAATCTTTCTGTGCCTCCTTTGCGAAATAGTGAAGAATAATTTTAGTACCTATCTCATTGAGTTTTTTTGTTTTTGCTTTTGAGACAGAGTCTCACTCTGTTGCCCTGGCTAGAGTGCCATGGCATCAGCCTAGCTCACAGCAACCTCAAACCACTGGGCTCAAGTGATCCTTCTGCCTCAGCCTCCCGAGTAGCTGGGACTACAGGCATGAGCCACCATGCCCGGCTAATTTTTTCTCTATATATTTTTAGTTGTCTAGCCAATTTCTTTCTATTTTTAGTAGAGACGGGGTCTCGCTCTTGCTCAGGCTGGTCTCGAACTCATGAGCTCAAACGATCCTCCAGCCTCGGCCTCCCGGAGTGCTAGGATTACAGGTGTGAGCCACTGCGCCCGGCCCTCACTGAGTTTTTAAAAAGATTAAATAAATATATAAACACTAGTAGATGCAAAGTATTAAATCTGACTTAAAGTAATCACTCAGTGAAAGACCTTTATGTAAACACCTCCTTCCATTTTAGAGTACTCAGTGGCTTTCACCTTAGAAGTGTCTTAAAGATATCTCCCAATTTTTAATCTCTAATGGCCATGGCTACTTTTATTCACTGAAGGACAAGTAAACAACTGCCAGTTTGATTTGAAAAGGCCTTGCCTCGAAATATCTTTCCAATTCATTTGTCACTGTTGCCCAAAGTTCCACCTTTTTTGTTTTTTTTTTTTTTTGTAATAAGGATCATCCCTCTTTAAGTGGCATACCATTATAATGTGAATCAAACCCTTTTCAGCTTGTAAATGACAATCATTCTGAAATAGGAAGGAAGAGAGTTTGAAGACACTACTTCTAGGGAAAGTGGTGCCAGGCAGAAGGGAGACAGACAGATGGGGAGGTTTTGTCTAGGGCTAGTTCCAAAAAATAAATATTGTCCAGAAATCCAGGTGAAACATGGTTTTGATCCATTATGACATTCAAATTTCCTATTTTAGGGAAGCCAATAAATGACAGTCCTCTTGGGTTGGTAAGTTTGCCTTTTCTGTACAAAATGGAAATTTCCTTTATCGCCTCCTATTGTCCAAAAAGTCCTGCTCTTGTCTCTTCTTACTTTACCCCTTAGTTGCTGCCCAGGTCTCATCAGAATTGTAAACATAAGACCATATTTCCCCCCTTGGCTAGATTTCTGAGACCATGTCTGTAACAGAATGTCCATTCCTACTTGCAAAGCTAGTGTTAAAAGTTGCCTTTGGCAGCTTAAGGATGGGAAGTTCTCTTCATTGTGCCCTCAAGAACTGTGGGCAACTCTAGAAAGGAGGAGTCACAGAAGTCTGGTTCCTCTTTAAAGGTCCTAGCTGAGAAGAAAGCAGTAGGAGCCATGATGAAGAAACGAAAATACATGGAAGAGCCCAGCTCCCCCAGCGGGCTGGGGCTGCACAGGTCAGTGGTGTGGGAGAGAGGCTAACTCTGCATCCTAGTTAGGCTTTGCTAGCTATTGCTGCTGGTTGATCCCATCCTGGGGCAAGTCACTTGCTTTTGGGGGTTTAATCAGTACCTGCCAATTCCGATAGGTAGACTAAGGAAAGGAAGTAAATTGATATTTGCGATATAATTTGAAAATAGTCCCTTTCTCAGCAAAGTAGGATTGTTGTATTCATCAAATGAAGGCTGAGAGGAAATACAATCAGACAATTGTATTCAATACAATCAAACAATTGAATTCAACACATTCAATTAGTACTTACTATGGTAGTACCATGAGAAGGCACAAGACTTATGATGTCTCAGAATATTATACAAAAACATAGGGAGTCCAACCAACAAGCCATGATTTTTGGACAAAAAAAAAAAGAGAAAGAAAAAAAAAAAACATAGGGAAACCCTTGAAAGAGTAAGAACAAATAAAACATAATTCTGTTTTACCCAGTGAGCAGTAAGCTTTTGGAACTTCAAGAGGCAGTCCAGTCCAGGCTAAAATATAAATGCTTGCAAGAGGATATGTATCAATTATTGGGTGAGGTGCTGTGATATCAGGGAGAATATTGAGCACATCCCTGACATGTTGAAGCTGCTGTTGTGGAGGCTACTTACATTCTTCTTTTGATTCTCTGTCAGGGATAAAATGATTCAGTAAGACAATTCAGTCATTGTTATTAGCATCCTAGAGAGGGCTGCTGGAATAATCCAAGGTGTGGTTTGCTCCCCAGCCCAAGATGCTTTCACCCCAGCTTCACAGAGAACAGCCGTTCTTTTCCTGGGCCTCTGTGGGCCCCTAGACATACAGGAGCAGTGAGAGTAGACCACAGGAAGCTGACCCCAGGCCCTCCAAATGCACATGTAGGTGAACAGTTAGGGAGCTCCTTTCTAAGCCAGGTGAAATGTGAGAGTACTCGTGAAGCTTTGCTCTGTTCCATTTGACTGCATTTTCTGTGAAGAAGAGGCCTCAGATCTTTTCTTTCTCTGGGTTTTGATGTACAATCAAGTATTTCAAAATCTGATACCTGCTGTCAATCAAGTTTTCCCTTTCTCAAACCCCAGTGTCTCAAATTGGGATTCTACTGTGAATTAAAACAGCACCCAAAGAAAATTTGGCCACACAATTTATCCTGCTGGCCAGGAGTGGTATAAAAATAGCCAACCTGATGAAATATTCATTTGGGCCACATTTGCTTGAATGTAGTAATATTGCCTCTGCCAGTAACATTTCCTGGGCTTTTTCTCTCAAACTCAGGGCCAAGATGGAGACTTCCAGCCAAGGCTCCAGCACAAAGAAGCCCACTATGGAAACCAGGAGGGTAAGCACCAAAATGGAGGCTTTGGAGGTTCTTGGCTGTTCCTACTCTGTTACAAGTCAGGATTCCTGTTACCAGCACATCTTGGTCCTTAGTGCAGATTGAATTGACTGAACTCATTCTCAGGTTTCACTATCTGTAGAACAACATTCAACTATTCTGCGCTTGCCACAACCCATCCCAAAAGTGGCTGTATAATACACACATCGATGAATCCTTTTGTTAAAAGGTCCTCTATTCTCAGCCTAAAAAGCTGCTTCTCATATTCTGCAGTTGAAATAAGAAAATAGGTCTGTATTGAATTGAGGTGGGATCCAGTATAGAATTTTCTCTTTAGAAAAATTTTGCCTTCATTTACACTGGGGCTTGAGTCTAGGAATGTCAAGTTTTTACAGGTGAGCTAGACATGTATCAGAACTGGTAATGTTATTGGAGAGGTCAGCATGGGCTGGATCATGAATGGCCTTGAGGCTACCTTCAAGCTCACAGAAATTTCCTAAAACATTTTTAAGTAGAGGAATGTATTTTCATTTCCAAACTATTATTCTGTCTCCTATTTGCAAGGCGTTGTGTTGGGTGCTGGGGCACACATAAACATATGTAACACCTGGTTTCTTTTTTCCAGGAGTTTATAATTTAGTTGGGAAAGGAATGCACCCTTGGTGATTTAGACCTCTCCCTCTGTGGGCAGGTGCAGAGTACATGGCCCCAGTTGTGCCAGGGTGTACTGGCCCACTGAGTGATTTTAGGTAAATAGTCACCTCCTTCTATACTTCCCATCCTTTAGAGAGGTAAGAAGAAATGAGAAAGTACGTGAGAAGTACATGAAGCTCTGGGGAACAAAGACACTTTATACAACCAAGATAATTACTATTAAAGGAACATTTCCCTCACTCTCTACCCTTTGTACCTTCCTATTCTTAGTTTGACACATCATCTCCTCAAGAACAGTACCCACAGATTCTTACTCAACATAATTACCTTTTCAACCTGATTCTGGGTTTAGAAAAAGACTCTGAGTAAAAGGAACATGTTTATTGATTTTGACTCAAAGCCCAAAGACAGTCTCCATTGTAGACCCTGTTCCCAGGTAGAGGATTTCTCCCAAATTAAAGTGATCACAGTGACTCTCAGTGTAAGTCACTTGATCTGGAAAAATTGAATTTGTTCCTATGGTCCAACGCTTAATATTTTCTCCCTCCCTTTGTGGGGAGTTAGGGTGTAGGTTGTAGTCATTGTGGATGATGCATGTCTGAACACATTGGGAGCCTGTGTGGGGAGAGCTTAGAAGAATACAACACTTATCTGTTTCATAAGTTGTGGTTCAGAGAGAATGGGAAGGAAGGGCAGACCCTGTCTGTTACTGCAGGTCCCAGACCTAAAGATCCAGACTTCGGAAAGATAAAAAAATGGAGATGAGCCTAGGAGTTCGAGGCTACAGTGAGCTATGATGGTGCCACTGTACTCCAGCCTGGGTGACAGAGTGAGGCCCTGTCTCCAAAACAAACAAAAAAGTTTTAAAAAAAATTTTAATGGGGGAGAGCAGATGAATGGCCCAAAATTAAAACAAACTGCATGTAGATTCTTCTTCTTTTTTTTTTTGCCACTTCTGCTTGAACTGAT
>VBSM01003155.1:3609977-3625410 GCA_008086735.1 Cheirogaleus medius
GCCTCCCAGAGTGCTAGGATTACAGGCGTGAGCCACCGCGCCCGGCCAGTATCTGCCTTTCTAACCTGAACCTTACTCTTAGGATGGGGGCTAGTCCTAACTTTTCTAGGGGCTTGTCATGCCTCTGCCTCCCAGAACCCACCTTGCCAGGCCGCAGCTCCTTGCTATAGACTTCTTCACCAGCAAAACAGCTCAAGGAACTCCAGCACTGCTGCATAATCAGGCCTGTATGTTCTGACTGGGTGAGGAGAGTGGACAGTTGGCAGAGATTCCCAAAGAAAATGTATGAACTATGGTTCTGACTGTCAGTATTTACTGGGAAATGTTGTAGGCCTGGAACCAGCTTGTAGAATGTCCTCTTCAAAGCACAAAGGAATTTCTATAAAGCAGTAGCACATAGAGAAATAATAAGATTTCATTGTATTGTGCTGACTGCTAATGCCATAGTCATGTTTCTGCCTCGCCTGGCTCTAGCCATGCTAATCATATTTACTCTTTAATCGCACTGTGCCCTTGTCCATCATGTCTCTGTCTAGAATGCTCTGCTCTCATTGACCGTCTCCTCACCCCCATTATGACGAAATCCCACTCATCCATCAAGGCCCCATTCAAATGTCACTTCCCTTATGAAGCCTTCCTTGACTAACTACTACCCACTCCATTCATGTCCTCAGTAACCACAACACTGTATATGGACTCATGGGGTAGTCTTATTACACTATCATACTTAATTTGTATGTCAATTTTACCTCATAGATTATACATTTCTCCAAGATAAGTTTAAGGTCCTCCTGATTTCTGAAACCTCAATATTCTGTCCTTGGCAATAGTAGGCACTCAGTAACATGGTAAGTTAAACCCAGCTTGGTTTGTTCTTGGCTCTTAAATCTCATGATTTTAGAGGGACAGTAATTAGGAAGCAGAAATGAAAAAACGACAGTCCTAAAGACAGAAACATAGAACCTGTCTGGCCAGTCAGAAGCCAGGCCCCAGTGCTGATATAAAATCAGTTCACCACCAAATAGCATTCAGATTGCCAAGCTGTGTAGGAATAAAGTTTAAGACTTTCTGTGGTTCTCTTTTAATCAGAATAGAGAAAGAAAAACCCAGCAAGAATGGCAGGAGACCCTGGATTCTGATATCACTGATGTCCAAGAAGAGGGTAAGTTCTGGGAAATTTGTATTTATTCTCCTTTAATAATCACCCTGTCCTGTTTAATTCTCTGATGAGCAGAACAGCACAGAGCTCTTAGTCTAGGCACACTCAAGGTAATGTGCCTTGCTCCCGTGGAGGTGCTTGTTGGCCACCATCTGGTCCAGGGGCCTGTCCTACAGTAATAGAAGCCCCCCAGCTCCCAAAAAGAGTGAAAGGAGGCAATGTATGCCCATCCTCTGCTTCTTATGGTGAAGTTGATGCTCCCATGATTCCAAAACATTTCCAACTGGAGTGATAAGTTTTATAGAAAAGTTTGGAGGGATGTGCTTCCCTTTTCTGTACTGTTGGAGAACAATCTCTGGGAAGCTGTCTCTCCTCTTTTCTTGGGGCTTAAGCGTTAACATTGAAGGTGCAGATGGATGCTCTGCAGGGCTGGGAATGCAAGTCAAGGTATTACTCTTCTACCTTGCTGATCTTTTACCCAGCATGAGGATTCAATGGGACCTACAGTTATCACAGAAGCGGGGGATATGTAAGCAAGTGAGTTCTTCAAGTTGTCATTCCATGTGAAAGCATTTCAGCCATGGTGGGTAGCTGGGACTTGAGCTGTGTAAATATCTCAGGATCCTGAGTGAATACTCCGAGATCAGAATAGCATCTTACTTAGCTGAGATGAAATCGGGAAGGTCAAAACAAACAATTCACCTGGCTTTAAAGAAATCTTGGTATAAGGCTGCCCTTATTTCATGCTGGGTGTCCTGCCTTCTCCTACTCACACAAAAGCAGCCTTTGGACTAACACTTTTTCCTGCCTGAGTGTTTTCCTTACAGATTCTAAGTTGGGGGACAGCCTGGCAGGGCCAACTCTCCTACCATTGCAGCAGAGCAGTCTACCTCCACCTAAAGAACTAGGAACCAGTGGCTTCTTTGGGTTTCTAAGGTAAGACAAACTTCTCTCCTGCCATCAAACTGAGATCCAGCTCCAGAGTGGCATTCTAGTTCCAGAGTTTACCTCATCGAATCTTTCACAGTAATTAGAATAGAGAAGAAAGCAGATTACTTGCAGAGATTTCTCATTGATGTCCAGGATAGATGATGGAAATGAGATTGAGAACAAAAGCCCTAATTGTGAATTTAGACTGTGTCATATTCATTTTTATACAGTTCATTCCCACCCTGGCATGCCCAGCAAGTGCCTGGTTCCGTAAACATTGCTTAAACAGAGATTATTCTTATTTTACTTGTGTCATTCAGATGGTTTGGTTACTAAAATATTTCCATTCTCCCCTCTGAATCTAGCTTTGTGTCTTCAGAGTCTTTTTTTCAGAAGGTAGCAAGTCCCTCTATCTGTCAAAAGCTCAGCCATCCTATTGCAATTCTTTTTATTTCTTCCTCCTGAGTATAATCTAATTTGGGTACCTTTTCAAATGCTGTTTCAGACTTGAATTTCCATTCAGTGGTTCCCCAGAGCAAAAATGCCCTAGCTAATGAAGCATTAATGGGAATTGGGAAGAAGGGAAGGAGACCTTGTAGAGTCTCAGACTACTCTGCTCTCATTCCTGCAGCTCTCTCTTCCCGTTCCGATATTTCTTCAGGAAGAGCAGCCACTAGTGAGCCTTCCAAATGCAGCCGTGGAAAGAGGATCATCTCTTGCAGTGATTCCTCCCGAGCCATTCTTCCTCCGACTCTATTCTTTTCTTATGACACTTCAATCATGGGGAATGAGGGCACCAAACTGAGTCCTCTGCAGGTTTGTCCTGTCCTCTGCCCCCTTATAATTATTTTTTTTTCCTATTTAAAACATTAAGAAAAGAATGGAACTTTCTAAAATGCTCTGGCCCTGAGGGCCAGTTTAGGTCTTTTGTCTCTAGCACTCAGGATTCTAATGACAATAAATTATTTATGAAGAATTATTGATTGAATTTAGTGAAGTAGAGAAAGAGAGAACAAACTCTTCCCTCAAGATACAGAGAAACAATGCATGAAACTTCCTCTACCTCTACCTGGTTACTGTTTACTGGATCACTTTGGGTGGGTGAGTCTGTACCTGACCTCAAACCTTAAACTTCACTGCCAGGGGTTAGGGAATGGGGTTTTGCAAGACTCACTGTCTTGAGCCCTGCTGACCCAAAAGAAATCTCTTCTTCAATTCACCCACTTTGGCCCCAAGGTATAGTCTCTCCAAAGGTAAAATGCTTCCCACCTGCCTATCCTGCTGGCTCTTTGACAGTAACACAGCTTAGTTTATTAGATTAATGGGAAGTGAGTCCAGGTTAGGGCCCCTGGAGAAGGCCTGGGCATATGAGCTCTGTCTTCAGCTGAAGAGCTGATCTGAGCTGACAGTTTAGACTTGTGTAGCTTCAGAGGACCAAAATAATCAATAGGAATTTAGGGAAACTCATTTTAGCTCAGGACATAGGAATCACTTTTTAACTGTTAGAGATGTCCAATATTAGAATGGGCTATGTCCTGAGGTATCAGCCCTTATCACCAAAGGCGTTAAACAGAGCTGATTATCTGTCACATGCCAGAGTGTTTCCCTAATGAGTGGGAAAGTGGGGGCTGGACTGCTGAGGCCCGCTGAGTCCCCTTAATTCACTACCCTAGCCTTTCTTGGGGAGAAGAAAAGAGGTGGACTGCTGCAGCGCCCCAGCAAATGAGGACCCAGGGCCTGAGGGGACGGGAAACTGTGGGGTGTGGGGATTTGAGACTTAGCAACATTGGTAACACCAATTCCTCTCAAACTGTGTTTACAGCCTTTGCTCTACTGTCCCAAACATGGCCTACTTTACAAAGCTGCTGAAAGGCACACCTCCAAAATCTGGAGAGCTGAGTGCTCATCCTGGCTCTGACTAGCTTACAATGAAGCTTTGGGAAAGCCACTTTCCTCTCACGTTCTTATTTTCTTGTCTGGAGATAGAAAGGGTAGGATTTGATGAGCTATAAAGTGCCTGCTAGCTCTAGAAGTCCGTGTGACTGGCCCTGCTCTATCTAAACAGATCAGTGAGGCAGTGACCCTGGGGGGAGCTGTCCAGAATCACAGCTTCCTTCTGATCTCCACCCTGCCCCAACCTCTCTGGCTACTGCTGACCAGGGGTCTTTTTCCAACTTGTCACATTCTTGCCCCAAGTATAATTTAGTACCATGGATGGATGGTAGATTTGGGTTCTATTTTTTTTGCTTTGTTTTGTTTTGAGGCAGAGTCTCACTCTGTCACCTGGCCTGGAGTACAGTGGTGTCATCATGGCTCACTGCAACCTCAAACTCCTAGGTTCAAACAGTGCTCCGGCCATCCTCCTGAGTAGCTGGGACTACAGGCACAGATCACAATGTTTGGCTAATTTTTCTAATTTTTGTAGAGATGGGGTATTGCTCTTGATCAGGCTGGTCTTTTTTTTTTTTATAATTTATAAAAAATAATTTTTTTCTTTTCTCTGTTTTATTTTTCTTTAGACCTCTTAGTTCAGGTGAACAGGCTGGTCTTGAATTCCTGGCCTCAAGCATTCCTTCGGCCTCAGCCTCCCAAAGTGCTAGGATTATAGGTGTGAGCCACCAACCACACCTGGCCAGAGATTTGGGTTCTAAATCACTCCTGACATTAACTAGCTATGTGACTTTTAGTAAGTAACTTTCCCTCTCTAAGTCTTAGTTGCCTGACATATAAAACCAGAACTGGACTAAACCATCAGATTTGCTGGGGTAGACAGCTTCAGGCTTGCAGGAAGGAGTCAGGTCGCTGTTATTCCAGAGACTAGGAGGACCATCCAGCTCAGAGCCCCACTCTATAGCTGACCCACAGGATGAGAAGTCAATCACTTGACACTGTGGAAGTGAAGTTCTGAAACAGACTTAGTAACCCTCCAACCTCCCTGGCTCTGCCACCAAGCACACCTCAGGAGACCCCCAACCCCAGTGTAATTTCCCTTGTCTGTAAGATGCTTCTTCCCCAATCCCTTTCCTCTGCAGTCAGTAAAAAACACAAGCAGGGCTGAATTTAGTGGTTTTAAGGTTGGGTTGGCGACGCCCTGAATAGGGAAGTGTCCAGCCCAAGGTCACACAACAAAGAAGAGAACCCATGTGGCCACAATTTAGCCAGCAGTCTCGACCCCTGTCCCTTAGTGCACACACTGCATACTCCACGTGCTCCTGGGCTTTTCTTCACATCTCACTCCCCCAGCCCTGAACTGCGGGCAGCTTTATGGACAGAGGGAAGCAGAAAGCCACAGAAACTACTCTCTGAGGACCACGCCTCAAAGGGCAGGATCTCCCAGGTGGGATTGTGCTGAGGCTTCAGACTGGGAGGCCGGCCTGAAAGCAGATCCCCAAGAGGGCGTGGCTCCAGAACTGCTGGCAAACATAAAAGCCTGGAGAGCCAGCACCAGTCTGGAGACCAGCAGGAGGCACAGGGAGACTGCAAGCCACTCTACTCCTGGGCCTTGGAAGTGGTGAGCTCCCGGAGGCAGGAGGAGCTCTGGGGAGGGCCTGGGGATGTGGATGAGGGCCCTGCAGGCCAAGACGGGGCAGATGGAGGGAGGAAGATGTTCGTGTGCCAGACGGTGAGGGGAATTCCAGGGGAGAATCACCGCACAGAGGGCTGACACACAGGTCCCACCCAGAGACAGCTGCTCACACACACATCCATCGAGAGTGACACAGGCAGACACACACACACACAGATACACCTCACCTGTCAGAAAGACTAAGCCCTGGCTCACTCACCTGGAGGCATGCAGTATTTAAAGAATTCCCCCTCCCAGCTGCACACCCACACAGACTCTACCCACTGTGTTGCAGATGCCTATGGCGTCCCCCCAAACCCTGCTCCTCTGCCTGCTAATCCTGGCAGTCACTGAAAGCTGGGATCAGGAGACAGCCATCCCAGGCTGCCACATGCACCGTGAGTAACTCTGGGACCAGAGAGCTAGGATGAGTGGAAGTTCTGGGTGGGAGCAAAGAGCTGATAGATCAGACCGTGGGGCAGGCAGCTTCTAGACAGACCCACACGGAGGCACAGACAACAGGAGCTGGGGCAAGCCTTTGCAGAGGCACCGTCTACCACTCGCCCATCTCCTTCTAGCCTTCAACGTGACAGTGCGAAGTGACCGCCAAGGCACCTGCCAGGGCTCCCATGTGGCACAGGCCTGCGTGGGCCACTGTGAATCCAGCGCCTTCCCTTCCCGGTACTCTGTGCTGGTGGCCAGTGGCTATCGACACAACATCACCTCCGTCTCTCAGTGCTGCACCATCAGCAGCCTGAAGAAGGTGAGGAGGGCCCAGGTCTGGTGGGGGAAGACAAAGGAGAGGGGGATCTAAGATGGCCCTGAGAAAGGGCACTGGAACACGGAGTCCCCTCTCCTACAGGTGAAGGTGCAGCTGCAGTGTGTGGGGAACCGGAGGGAGGAGCTCGAGATCTTCACAGCCAGGGCCTGCCAGTGTGATATGTGTCGCCTCTCACGCTACTAGTCCACCTTCTTCCCTCCTTCCTCCCCTGGGTCACAGGGCTGGATGTTCTGGTGGGAAAAACCTGGGTCTGGGATTTAAAAATTGGGAGGAGTTCCAACTCTGCTGGTTACTTGCTACAGGATTTTTTTAAATAAAGGGGTTTCTCCAGCCCTGACCCTTTTAAGATTTTGCGATTGTCACCTTCTGGGAAGAGGGAAGATTCTGCCTTTACCCTGCCTCTTCCTGACCCTTCTAACCAATCTTTTATCATTTCACTTTTCTCTTTGCCCCTACCCCTAAATAAAGCAAGCAGTTCTTGAGTTTCTTTCTTTATTAAGTCTACCCCCCAGCCAGGGGAAGGGTGATAGACCATTATTACTGTGACTCTTACCCCAGGACACTGTGAATCTTTTCTTGCCTGTGCCCTCACCCCTCCCCGTGCCCAATAAATAAAAAGGGGACAAGGAAGTATAGGGCGAGGGAGGGGAGGGAAGGAAGATGCCCCAGGCCCAGGACAGTATCTGTGTAGAAGGTGAGCTGGGCGAGAATAAATAGACCATGGACCCCATGGTGGGGATGAGGAAGGACCTTGAGCTGGCCCACTGGCCCGAGGCAAGAGCAGGTGAGGCGCCACCGAATGTCCTTGCCCTAGGCTGGGAGCAGGGGGTAGGAGCCTGCCTGCAGCCTGGAGCCCAGCTTTGCAGGGCAGGGGAAGATCCCTGACGGCAGCTTCCTGGTCAAGCTTGCCCTGGTCAAGTCCTGCCATACAGGCCTGAGAGTTCTGTTGCCAAGACCACCATCTCCTCTCCCCCCAGTGAAAGCTAGGCCGGGCAGGGAGTCCTCAGAAGCCACTCTGGCAAGGCCAGGGGGAGGTGTGTGTCTCTCTGGGCCCCTGGGCAGGAGAAGGGACGGAGGGACTGGCGGCTCTGGGTTTAGCTTCTCCCCTTCTGAGGGGCTCTCTAGCTCTGACCCCCACTGGTGGCCACCTGGGGTGTAAGCCGCTGGAGGGGGGCCTCCCTGGCCTCCCTGGTCTCCTGGGCTCCCTGTAGCCGGCGTAGCTGCAGCTCCTCCAGACCTTGCCACAGCTCCTGACGCTCCCGGGCCTTCTGCTGCTCCCTGAGGACAGAGGGTGAGGCAGCTCCCCTACCTGGGCCCCCCCACAGTCCAACCACCCTCACCACTGCCCCACCTGCAAAGGCAGGGCACAGAACCATTTCCTGTTCTGGGACTCCATAGGAACCATCTGCTTAGGGAAGAGAGCTGGGGAGAGACTTATCCCAGCCTGCAGTCATGGAGATGAACACGCCTGGCTCTGAGTGGCCCCATGGCTGAAGGGTAGGAAGCTATAGGGAGCCGGAACAGGTCAATGCCTGGAGGAACTACTTGGAAGAACGACTAGAGGATGAAGTGGGCAGCCAGGCACAGGACGGCCCAGCACTTGGCAGGAACATGGGAGAGACTTTCAGCATCTGATCAGGCAGGGTTGGGTGGTCCTTTAGGGTTCCCTCCAGCCATGAAGGTCTGATTCCTTCCTGTTCATCTCCCTCTCCCCTACACCTAACCCCTCCACACACTCACTGCTGCTTTTCCAGCTTGTAGGAGGCTGTGAGTTCATCAAACAGCTTTCCATTCATCTCCATGAACGTCTTGAGCACATTGTAGATCAGAGATACGATGGTTCTTGGCAGGGTCAGGGGAGAAGGTTGGGGAGATGAAAACAACTTCAATTTGGCCCCACTTTTCTTTCTGGCATTCTGCCTATCCCTGCCCCTCAAACACAGCACGTAGCCCTGAATGCCAAAGGTACTGCCCACTTCTCTGTCCTTTTCAC
Organism: Cheirogaleus medius; assembly: GCA_008086735.1. Taxonomy (NCBI): domain Eukaryota; kingdom Metazoa; phylum Chordata; class Mammalia; order Primates; family Cheirogaleidae; genus Cheirogaleus; species Cheirogaleus medius. The sequence continues at coordinate 3,618,406 of VBSM01003155.1, forward strand.
CACCCCCTTGGCCATCTTCTGATGCCTTCTCTGATCCTCTCCAGCTAGGAGTAGCCCCAGGGTCTGGATTGACTGACTCAGGTCCCAGTTTCTGTGGGTTAGGTCAAGGCTTGGGGACTCACTGATTCCAGTGCTCCTTGGAGACTTGGTAGAGGGTCCCAAACACAGCAGGCAGCACAGTGTGGCAGTTGTCCTCAATGAGGCTCAGGATATACTCATTGTTCCAGAAATACAGAGCCCGCTCTGCAACCTGGGGTAGACAAAATGGCACAGTGAGCCTGGCAGTGGCTTCTTGTGTTTGTGCAAGGTCTGGTATCCATCCCTACCCCAAAACCTAGGCCCCTGACCTCCATACACCCCACCCTCATGGCTCATCTGACCCACTGGAGGAAGCAATGTGGTGAAGAGAAAAGAGGACTAGATTTGAAGTCTAATGCTCAGGAGCAAATTGTAACTCTGCTACAGACTTGGCTATGTCTCTGTGATCGTGGACGAAGGCATTTCACCTCTCAGCCTCAGTTTTTTCTCATCTGTAAAATGGGGCTAATAATACCTACTTCCACAGGACGGTTATAAGAACCAAATGAAATACTGGACTTTAAGGTGTTTAATAAACTGAAGTACCAGGGTCACTGTGAGGAAGAACTGACTTCCAGGAAGTCATGGCTCATAAGAATGGGAGAAATGCTACTTTGCCATCCTTTAAAAAGAAAAAAAAAAGAATGGGGGAAAGTTTGTGCACACATGCAGAACACGAGATACAGTAGCTGGGATGATGGGAAGCCTGGCTGGGTCCTAAAGTGGATCTACTGAAATCTAAGGCCACTAAGAAAAGGGGGAAAGTGGTAACAATCCTCTACCTACTCTGAAGCACACTTCAGTTTACAAACATGTCTACACTCACGATCTCTTCAATCCTCATCACCCCTCTGTGCAGAGATTGTTGTTGGCCCATTTTACAGATGAGGAACCTTAATCAGAACTGGAGTGGTAGAGTGATTTGCCCAAGGCCCCTCAGCAGAAGGCAGATCTGAGGCTTGACCCTACGCCTCCTGGCTCTAAGTCCAACATCTCCCCATTATCGTCTGATAATGGACTGGAGGAGAAACTGAGGACAGAGGGAGCTGGGCTAGGTCAACTGGCCAACCTTCCCAGGCCATACCCCTGCTCCCACCCTGCACGTCCCGCCTCACACCTGGAAATGGGGGCTGGAAACACAGCGAGCCACCTGCTTGAAGAGAGGCTCCTGGATCTTCACGAACTGGGAGGGCTCGATGACATCAAGAATCTCTTCCATCTCCCCAAGAAACATCACCTGGGTAGGGTGGGGGAGGGAACAGGGACAGAGGGACAGCAGCTCACATCTCCCCCCAACACACACACACACACCTGACTGCCTCTGGAAGCCCAGCCCTCCCAACCTCCCTCTAATGGGCATTAAAGCCCTTCATACCTCCTTCTGGGTGCAGGTTTTTGGCCAGTATTTGAGCAGCCCCCGGATCACCTGTGGGGGTCGAGGCAGAAAGGAGTCAGACCTGCAGAGGTGAGGGGCCCGCCTTCCCCCAGAAGTACTCACATGCTCTGTCAAGGTGGCATCCTTCTCCAGGAACTGCACTACACAGTATGCCAACTGCGAGGGGTGAGGGGTGGGGAGAGGGAAGACAGGGGTCAGGAGGCCAGACACCTGCTCACTTACTGCCTTACTCTCTTACTCACCAAGCATTTACTGTCTGCCTAGGTTGTACCTACCAGGCATCATGATCGGTGTGCTGGGAATACAATGATCTCACGGGGGAAATATTCAGCAAACTAATCCTTATAAATTTTGCAGAAGGTTCCATAATAGAATTCTGTATCAAAATCTTTGGGAATATAGAAGGAAGAGAGTTTAACTCTGCCTAGGGCAGCTAGAAAGGGAAGGGGCTGCGGAAGCTTCACAGAGATGATGTCTGAGGTAAGCCTTAAAGGGCCAGTGGGAATTCTCTAAGGTAGGTGAAAAAGAATTATAAAGTGGGATAGGATAGGATCCCATGACCTCCAAGCCCCACGGACTGCTCTGACTCTGTCAGAACGTCCTGCTGCATCAGGGCCAGGGCTGGGCCTCACCTGGGCGTGAAAGACAGACAGCGACTTGACAGAGTGTAGGGGAATCAGGACGCGAACCAGGAACTGCTTGTGCTCCGTCTTCAGGGGCAGCGCAAAGCCATTGATGATGCTGAGGATTGGCAGAGAGAGAAGGAGGGCTCAGATGACCCAACCCCAATCCCTCCTTCCAAAATCCTAAGCTCCCGCTGAAGGCCAGGGATAATCACCTTCCTAAGATCTCCAGCAGCTCAGCCACGCCATTGAAGTGCTCAAGTTCATAGATGAATCTACAAGAGGAAGAAAAGAGCAGGAATGCTCAGAGTAATCAGAGTAGGTCCAGCCCCTCCTTAGGCATCCTGCCTGCTTGCCCCCCACCCACCCACACTGCTTATCCAACCCTCTCCCAACCCAGAGGCTGCGGTCCCTTCCCAATGTCCCAAACCAGGCCCTACTGAGATCCATACCCACCTCTGAAATGCCCTTCTCAGCCCTGCCACCTCTGCCACTGAATCCCCAGCTCAACCCTCTCTGCTGTGAAGTGTCCCATCCCATCTCTTCCTCCTACAGACCCCAACTCTCATTAGCTGATCTCCGTCCAGCCTGCAGGCACCTAGACTACACCCTTCACTCTCCGCGCCAGTCAGCCAAAAGAGCGACAAACACTTAGAGCATCTATTCTATGCCACATCGTTCTCAAAATTATCCCAGGAGGTACCAAATCCATTATACAGATGAAGAAATCAAGACTCAGCAGTTAATAAGCGGGGAATCTAATGGACCACAAGCTCCTGGAGGACTGAGATTGTGTCTTGCCTATCCTGCAGCTACCAACAATAAAAGCTAATGTTTCAGAGTCCCGACCTCAGTCCAGGAGCTATACTGAGTGCTTTGGAAGTCATTTCACCTTGACAATGGTTAGTACTAGTAGCATATCCCTTTTAAAGATGAGGAAACTAGGATATAGCTTAAGTAATTTGCCCGAGTCCACCCGAATATTGGAACTAAACTCAAATGCAGACCATCTAACTCCAGAGCCATGGTCTCAACTACAAGGCCATGTGATCCCCAGAGGCCCATTGCATGCTGGTGCTCAATATATGTTTGCAGAAAGAGTCTCTCTTTGGCCCAGTGCAATAAGGGTCAGAAAATTTAGGCCCTATCTTAGGCCCCCTGGACTGACCTAGTCCCTGCAAACTACTTCATCTCCCTCGGTCTCTACTTTCTCATGTGTAAAATGAAATAAATACCCACTCTCTGCTGATATCACAGGCTTTGTATAATCAATACTATGTACTATGTTACCAAGAAGGAACTTCATAAACTAGAGCTGCACAAAGTCCCTGCAGCCTGGGAGCCTTTGCCTCTGTCTTCTCCCCAACAGCTCTCTCTCTCTCCCCTGGTCCCTGCCAAGCAGGCAGCAGCCACTCACCGGAGGAAGATGTGGTTGCACTGTTTGCGGATGTAGGCCCGGAGACCCAGGAACTTGCCATAGACCCGGTGCAGGATAGTCTTGAGGTACTCACGCTCCCTGGGGTCCTCGCTATCAAATAGTTCCAGGAGCTGCAGAACCCAGGGTTAGGATCAGGTGAGAGGTCAACCCTAGCTTGCTTCCATCCTATCCCAGGCCCCTCAGAGAGCCTGCCCCTGCCTTATGTTACCACCCAGCCTGGGCTTCCCACTTCACCATCAGAACAAACTTTTGATCCACATATCTCTTGGCCACGGAGGGCTGGAAGTCCGGGCTCTCCAAGAAACGCAGGAAAAACTCATATACCAGCTGGTGGTGGGGGACAGACAAAAAGGTGAGTTCAGTAACAGCCTCACCCACTTACCCCACCCTATGGCCCTCATCCAACAGTCTAGGAGTTAAGGACACCCTCTCCCTTCTCCTCAGATCTCTTCCAAAACTTGGATCCCTGCCTTCTCCAACCCTTCAGACCTGCAGATGTGGCCACGAAGGTTCAAGGTTGGGCTCATCCTCTTCAGGGTCAAATTCAGGGTTCTCACTGGGTGGCAGGGTCCGGAAGATATTCACTGAGATCTGAGGGGCAGAGTCAGTGTTCTTTAAGGAAGAGCCCTTGAAGGCAGAAGCCAAGGTGTTCCCTCATTCAAAGTCCTAACAGGTCGGCCTCGGCACCCGCCCCAGCAAGCAATTCATTCCTTGGGCAACCATCACCTGAACAACTAGTTTGTGCAAGCCCTGGGCCAGGGGCTGGGGACCCAAGGACAGACAAGACACATCCCTGCTGGGGTACAATCCAATGGGGAAGACAAAAGTCAAAAGCAGTAAGATCTACAGGCATTCTGGGCAGCAAAGGGGAGATTTCTAGCTTGGGCACTGAGAGTGGCTTCATGGAAAGGCAGCACCTGAGCCAGGCCATGGACGATAAGGAATGGGGGAAGGGCACCCCAGGCCTTGGGCAAGCATAAGCAAAGGTATGGAGGTGGGACAGGCCAGGGGGCCCTAAGTGGGTACAACACAGCAGAGTGAGGAGTGGGGGGTGGGGGGTTAGATTTGAGATGTGGACCATGAGGCTACACCAAAAAGTAAAGAATGTAGTGTTATTCTCTGCACAGCGGTCCCATGGGTAGGTCAACAAGGTTCATACACCCCCTAAACTGTCCGTCAGAGGCCGGGTGCCAGGCGCTTACCATGCGGATGATGTCTGGGTAGACAGGCTCAATGAGGACACCCCGGGTGCTCCCTACACACTCCACCAGCTCATTGAGTGCTGCCCGCTTCACCTCCTTCCCCTTTAGGTCGGCCACACAGTCCAAGAAGTCAAACATTACCCCACACTGGGCCAGCTTCCGGCTCAGCAGCTCATGTAGCTCGGAGGCCGGCACATCTGAGGAAGGAGGGAGGGGGCTGAGCCGGGGCCCCAGCTGCCACAGCTCTGGGCAGGGGTGGACCCTCCTAATCCCTAAGGCTGGTTGTTCTCAAGGCCACCTCTGCTGCCCCCAGACCCTGTGCTCTTGTGCCATCTCCCCCTCCTTGCAGGAGCAAACAACACCTGTCCCATCCTCCATTCCTAGTGGTTAGGGGAGCTTCTGCTCTTCCTCCTAATTCAGGCTCAGAGTTATGATGGCCTGATTTTAAAGCAAGATCACAAGCCCTGGACATGTGGGCTTTCCACAGGTGCCCCAAACAGCCACTACCTCCTTCTCATAGGTGGCACCCTGCTCTAAGTGCCAGAAGTGGGAAGGGTCTCAGGGCCAAGGATCTCTAGGGTGCCCTCTGGCTCAGCCAGTTCAGCCCTATAGGCCAGGGGTGGAGACAGAGGGCACATGGTGATCACAGGGAGCCATGCCAGGCACCTGCTCCAGGACCCCAGCCACTGGCTGGGCTGACAGTGGCCTCCTGGAACCCAGGCTGCAGGCCCCACCCTTAGCCCTGGTCTGCCCCCAGGGTGGTGCCACCTTCAGATGCCCCACCTCCAGGGATGACAGGCCAGTCAGACCATGCGTCAGCAGAGAGGGCTAGGGGTCAGCTGCTTCTCACAGCAGGCCTTGCTGGTCCCCTCTGGGGCTCAGGTACCCCAGCGGCCAGCAGCTAGCTCACCTTTGAGCAGGGGCAGTGGTGTGAGCTCTTGCTGATTGCTCTGATAGCGGAACTGAGAGGAGCTGTGGGAGCGTCGGGGCCGGGCCCTGCGCAGGGAACGGCGGGAGAAGCCGTCCACCTTGTCGGGCGGGGGCACAGGCGACAGCCCTGGGGAGGAGGGGCTTGTGGGGGTGCTTGCAGGGGGCAACTTCGTCTCCATGGTGGACAGGCAGCAGGTCAAGCTTTCAGAGCCCTTGGAGTTCTCTCTGGGCCTGGAGGATGCTGGGTGAGGCTGGGCAGACTAACTTGGGTCCATCCTGTTGGAGTGGGGGGGGGCACAACCACAGTCCTGGGCCCCCCCCCCAGGGCCTTCGGCAACTGCCCAGTCCTGGGGGGCAGGCAAGGTAGAAAAGAGGATGGCTCAGGTCCTTCTTGGGGTTCCTGAAGAGTCCAGTTAGGGTTCCCACCCTGGCTTTTTTGAAAATGAAGTCAGGGCAGAAAGGTCAGCAAGAAAGAGACAGAGAGAGCCAGTCAGTTCTTTCAGGACAGACTGCCTACGGGGCTGCAGCTGAGTGCCCATGTCTTCTTTTCCCTCCTATCCTTGCCCAGACTCTAAAACAGGGGTACAGCCCCCTCCCATCGTGGACCTGTTCCTCTTTTCTCCCAGACTGAAAGGCCCCAGGCTCCAAAATAACCGCTCCCAGAATAGGCCTATCCCCCAAGCCAGCCCCTACTCAGAATGGGAACCCCTTTCTCATCCCCAGTCCTTCACAGAATGAAACCTTGCTCCACTAATGCCTGCCACGTATCTCGTGCCAGCCCCCTCCTAGAACCCGGCACCCTCCCCCACCTGAGCTCCTCCTTCCTGGACCCCCAAACATCATGGGGGGGAGAACACTCACTTCTCAGAAACCCAGACTTTGGTCGCCAACCCCTGGAGGCTGCCCGTGGGGAGGGGGGCGGTGGTTCAGGGCTCCTTTGCCGCGGTTCCGCTCGGGGCGCTGAGACTGGGCGGCGGCACTCCTGGGTTCTCTCCCGGGCTCCGGGGGGGCTGGAGCATGCCCCCCGCTCAGCCCCGGGTCGGGGCCGGACAAATGGCGGGCTCCAGGCTGGTCTGGGCAGCGCGCGGACCTCCGCTGAAGTCCTGGGACTCCGACCCAGCGCGGTGCAGCGCAGCGGGAGCCACGGCTCGGTGCGCACCGGCACCCGCCGCCCAGCTGCTCAGGATGACATCAAGTCACCTCCCCCCGCCCGGCCCGCACCTCCCCGCGGGCTGGGGGCGGGGCCTGCGACAGGAAGGCCCCGGGGCCGCTGGGAGATGTAGTCCCCGCACCCTTTAAGGGGAGCTACGAAACCGAAGGGGTAAACCCTAAAGGAGG
>VBSM01003155.1:3625510-3673561 GCA_008086735.1 Cheirogaleus medius
CCTCGGCCTCCCAGAGTGCTAGGATTACAGGCGTGAGCCACTGTGCCCGGCCGAAAATTCTTTTCTTAACGTCTTTATTGAGATACCATTCACATATCATAAACATCACCCATTTTGTAGTCTTTGTTTAATGGATATAGTATTTTAGTTTTGCAAGATGAAAAAGTCCCAGAAATTGGTTGTACAACAATGTGAATACTCTTAACACTACTGAACTGTACACTTAAAAATGGTATTAACCATCCTTAGGGTTGTGCTACTGTCCAGTGAGTGTGTACTGAGGGTGGTACTGCTAACGCCTACACAACATGCCCCTATTGACTAGAGCTTGGCTTTACTTTGGTGCAATTTTTTGGGAAAAAAAAAAGGTATTAAGATGGTAAAATTTATGTTTGTATATTTTACCACAATTTAAGTAAAATATGTTACATTGTGATATATGCAACGATAGAAAAATATTCAAAAGAAAACTAAAAACTCATCCATTTTAGTTGTACAATTCAATGGTGTTTAGTATATTCATAGATGACATTTCTTTTTTCAGGCGTCTCCAGATCCTGCTACATTCCTCATGGCTGCCTGTGAGCTACCTGGTGGAGGTCTTCTGGCCTTGTCATCTTCCTGGTGGCCTCCTCCCTCCAGCTCCACCCAGCCTTGAGAGATAGGCCTCTCTTTCTCCTGGAAAGCCCTTCCCTCAGATAAAATCTAAGCCTTCCAGGAAGGACCAAGTCAAAAGATACAGCCCACAGGCCACCTTTCATGATCCCTTCCACACCTATCCTGACCCTACTAAGGACAATTCCCAGAGGGTGTGCCATCCCTTGGGGACGGGAGAGACTCCTGCAGGTCAGGGCCCCTGAGGCCTAGAGCAGGCTGTTTGTGGAGGAGTTCTCACCTAATCTCCTGGGCAAAGCCTGGCCCTCCCCTTTTGCTCTATGTGGGGAAGAATCCTTCCCCAAACCTTTGGGTTGACCAGAATCTGATTGTCCAGTAGAAGCTCCCTAATGCAGTGCCCAGGGCCAGTGTATTTTTTAGGACTGAGGGACCTAAAGTGGGCTTGGGACTTTATCCCAGAAATGTCCCATGGGTCCCCATCACCACCTTCTCTCCAAGAAGAATATTGTCTCCTTTACTCTGCCAGTATTTTTCATTTACTCCTTCAGCTCCTGCTCCGAGGCCTGGGCTAGGATGTAGAATGACTGTCTTTGGAGTTGGTTTTCTGTGGAGCTTGTGGGGAAGTGTTTGGGGAAGAGGGCAGAAAGACCTTGGTGCCCCCTCTCAGTCCTATCCAATCTTCTGCTGTGGCTCAGGCTCAGGAATGGACTCACAGGCACAACTCCTAAGAGACAGATGTGCCAGCCAGTCAAGTCATTAATATAATGAGACATAGATGTGAGTACAACCTGACCCTGGAGTCCACCTTAGTGGAGGAAAGTAGACACCAGAAGCAGCCTCCTCACAGGGGCGCTGGGGGCCTAGATGTAGGGAATGACCTTATGTCCTCAGCCTTTGCACATGGTACATCCCATTCCCACAGCAGGAAATGGTCACCCCTTCCTCGACAGGACACAAGGACAACTTATCCTGGACTCCAGAAGAATGTACCCTTTTATTCCCACTGCCTTTGTCTCTTTTCCCCCATAGGAATACTGTGTTGAGACTCACCACCTTTGGAAGAAGTGGTGCTCCGCAGCACTTATGTGCATAGCCTCAGTTTCACTTCCTGTAAATGGGGGTATTAATAGTGCCTCCCTCGTGAGCCTACTGTGAAGAACAGAGCAGGCCGGGCGGTGGCTCATGCCTGTAATCCTAGCACTCTAGGAGGCCGAGGCAGGAGGATCGCTCAAGGTCAGGAGTTCAAAACCAGCCTGAGCAAGAGCAAGACCCCGTCTCTACTAAAAATAGAAAGAAATTAATTGGCCAACTAAAAATATATATAAAAAATTAGCCGGGCATGGTGGCGCATGCCTGTAGTCCCAGCTACTCGGGAGGCTGAAGCAGGAGAATTGCTCGAGCCCAGGAGTTTGAGGTTGCTGTGAGCTAGGCTGACGCCATGGCACTCTAGCCAGGGCAACAGAGTGAGACTCTGTCTCAGAAAAAAAAAAAAAGAACAGAGCAGATGAGATAAGGCACATAAAGTAGGATGCCCAGGGCCTAAGAAATCACACAGGCTTAATTCGTGGTATGTTATTTTTATTTTATTAATTTAATAAACAACCAGTGAGCACAGCACTGTCCCTGGCCTGTCATGGAGAGCAGGCAGATCTCTTGATACACTCCACAAGCACTTTCTGAACATCACAAGTCAGCCTACCTCTGTGAATAGGGCCTTCCCAATGATTCCTGAACTCTCTTGGAGGCTGCTCCTCAGTCCTTTCCAGGTAATAAGCTGTCCCTGCTTACTAACCTAACCCCAGGTAACAGGGGATAAAACTGGGGCTTGCAAGAGGAGCAGTGGACTTGCTTGAGACTGGGACTAGAATCCAGGTCTTTGCCCCCTGGGCCAGGGCAGTTGTCCTTGCTATGGGCTGACTTTTGGCATTAGATTGGCAAGAGTCCAACTCCTTAGTAAAGCTAAAACAGGATCACAATTACCCATGGATATCCCTGAAGTCACCCATGATGAAAGAGGTTTTGTGTGGCCAATCCTATAGATCAGGCTTCAGGAAACTTCTGTAAAGGTACAGAAAATAAATTAGGCTTTGCAAACCTGTCTCAAGTACTCAACTCAGCCATCGTATTGATAGCAAGAAAACAGCCCTAGGTGGTACTTAAGCAAATAAGCATTGCTGTGTTACATTAAAACTTTATTTCTAAATGCTGAAATGTGATTTTCACATGTCATGAATTGTTAATACTTCTGATTTTTTACCATTAAAAAATGTAAAAGCCTATTTTTAGTTCACAGTCTGTGAAAAACAATGGACCCCTGCACAAGGGAGGTAAAATCCATTCTTTGATTTTAGGATTAGAGATAGGAAAAAGATAGCAAAAGCTATTATTATTCCAGAAGGGAGCCTGAGGCTTGACCAACAGCAGAGAAAAGGGAGGGTCAGTTAATCTGCTGAGCACTGGGTGGTGAGGAGAGGAAAAAAAGACTTTCCAGGTGAGAGATTTAGCAACCTTTATAAACCAGTTTTGGCTCAACCTGTAATCCTAGCACTCTGGGAGGCCTGAGGCGGGAGGATTGCTTGAGCTCAGGAGTTCGAGACCAGCCTGAGCAAGAGCGAGACCCCAGTCTCTATATAAATAGAAAGAAATTAGCCAAACAACTAAAAAATAGAAAAAATTAGCCGGGCACAGTGGCAAGTGCCTGTAGTCCCAGCTACTCGAGAGGCTGAGGCAGGAGGGTCGCTTGAGCCCAGGAGTTTGAGGTTGCTGTGAGCCAGGCTGACGCCACCGCACTCTAGCCCAGGCAACAGAGTGAGACTCTGTCTCTCAAAAAATTAAAATTAAAATTAAAAATTAAAAAAGTAATCCCTACCTTAGAGTGTTGTTAAGAGGCTTGAGTGACCTAAAGGATGGTAAAGCGTTTTGCAAAATGCAAAAGTTTATTCACCTAATCGTTTCCACAGATGCTCACAATGACTTTATTCCTCTGAGAAGCCTTCTACGTACGAAGTTTGACGAGACACGGTCTCTTTAAGTCTTCTCCAACCACTTAAAGTAGTTGGACGAATCAGCACATGCGCATTCCTTCGTGGGACTGGCAACAGCCTTCCCAGAACCTGTAGAAGGGAGGTTGAAGGTCCTCCCACACGGTAGTTATACGCAAGCGTAAATCATTATTGAGAGCACTATATCATGCAGAGAGCCCAGTCCTTTTTTCGCGCCCGAAGGCTCCGCCCCCGCAGCCAATCAGTAGGCCTTGCCCTTTGCAATGGCCAATACTAGTGAGCGTGGGGGGCGTGGCTTGCCGCCCGGGGGCGCGGCCTGGTGCTGAGAGAAGCGGCGGAGCGAGCCGGGGGCTCTAGTGAACAGCGCAGCCGGACGGGGATTGCCGGCGAGCGGCGAGCGGAGGCGGTTTGGGCCCGGCGGTCTCCGAGATGTCACGATGGCTGTGGCCATGGTCAAACTGTGTGAAAGAACGGGTCTGCCGCTACTTGCTGCACCATTATCTAGGCCACTTTTTCCAGGAGCACCTCAGCCTGGACCAACTCAGTCTCGATCTGTACAAGGGCAGCGTTACTCTGCGGGATATTCACCTGGAGATCTGGGTGAGGAGTCAGGCCCAAGGCCAGGAAGGTGCGGAGGGCGGGAGCGCAGCGACCTAAGGGTCTCACGAAAGGGTCAGGTTAGGAGACCTGGCACCAGGTGTGGAGAGGCCGTGGGAGTCCAGGCGTCAGAGGCACCCCGGCTTGCCTCTTCAGTTCCTTGCCAGAGCCAGAGCTGGGCAGGAAGGGGTCCCTGTCTCCACAGGAGAACTGAGGTTGCGGAGGAGGGTGTCACTTGTCTGAAGAACACCAGCATAAGCACATAAGTTTGGGAGCTGAGTTAAGGAGGGTGGTACCAAGGAGCTAAGGAGGGAGTGGAGAGGGAGCATAGGAACTGGGACCCGGTGGAACCTGGCCAGGGTAGTGACAGAGTTGGGGCTCGGGCACCTGGTCAGGGAAGGCCAGTAGGGTCCAGGGCCCTGGGGAGGACACCTGTGCAAAATGTGCCCTGACCTCTTGACCCCACGATCCTGGGCCGGGTGGTGGGTGGGGTTGCCTCCGGATGTGGATGTCAACAACCGCGTCAGCACCAGTGTTGATCAACACCTCGTGTGACTGCTGCTGCTGCTGTCTACTTCCTGCTTTGAGGAGAGTGGGAGGGACCAAGCGGGTGTTTAGGGAGGGATTTGGGGTCAGCATCCCTACCTGAAGGGGAGCCCTGGCCTCAGGCAGGGAGGTGGCCATAAGAGATGCTGAGGAAGCCAAGAGGAGTAAGGTCTGGGTCAGGCCTGAGGCTGGGGGTGGTGAGGGCCCCTGACTCACAGCTCAGCTGACCTGAGGAGTTTCAAAGAAGCCACCAATTAGAGGCACCAGCCCAAGGCTGGTACTAGGTCAACCCTCCAGGTCCAGAGCAGCAGGGGTGGGCATGAGCGCAGGGGCTTCTCAGTTCTGACTGGCCTCAGAGGGTCTATAGCTCTCAGCAGGAAGAGCTAGGCTTTAGGGTAGGCCAGGCCTTGGTGAGCAAATGTGGCATAGGGGGATAAACCTGAGCCCTGAGTTGGGGCACCTCTCAGTAGCCTGTTGTCTGATTCCAGTGTAGGAGGCTCTCTCTGACCTCAACCTCTTAGACTGTCCTGATAAATGGCCTAGACCTCTAGGCTGACCCTGTCTATTTTCAGCTCCAGAAAACACTCCCACTCCTCTGCCCTGCTCTCCTTTTTGGTATTGAATTGGCTTTTGGCTAGGCTGCTTTCTGCCTCCAGGGAGGCACAGTATGCATGTGCTTGCTTGATAACCAGCCCCTCCTCCCAGTCGCCCAGCCTACAGCCCCCACCTCGAAGGCACCAAAAGAAGAGGAGTGCCTGGGGACTCTGAGGAAAGAGGCCTGGGTCCCAATCACAGTCCCCATAGTATACTGGGTGACTAGACTAGTCCTGTTTCTCTAGGCATCAGTGTCCCCATCTGTGGGTCTCTGGCTGAGGAATCTGGCCTGGATCCCTGCAGGCCTTCTAGCTCTGCCATGTGCTTGTTTATTCTTGGAGCCAACAAGTATTTACTGAGGCCCTCTCTGGGTGGCAACACACAGTGCCTGGGATCACAGGGGGAAGGCAGGTGGACTGCTGCCTTCAAGGAGGTCCCAGGCTGGCAGGGGTACAATTCTAATACAGACATTTTAGCCAGGGGCTCAGAGAGAGGTACAGCTTCACTGTGTATTTGGGGTTTGGGGGGGTCCCATCTGGCCTCCGGTTAGCCCCTCTGAACACTTTCCCCTTAAACTCTGTGTTCACCCAGGGTAAATGTGGGTGCTGCTGTGCTCTCTGCCAGGCGTTTGTGTTTGTTTTGGTTTTGGTGTTTTTGAGACAGAGTTTCACTCTGTCACCCCAGGTAGAGTACAGTGGTGTCATTGTAGCTCATTGCAACCTCCAACTCCTGGGCTCAAGGGATCCTCCTGCCCCAGCCTCTCAAATAGCTTGGGACTACAGGCGTGCACCACAAGACCCAGCTAATTTTTGTTTCTGTCTTTTGTAGAGACAGGGTCTAGGTCTTGCTCAGGCTGGTCTCGAACTCCTGAGCTCAAGTGATCTTCCTGCCTCCACCTCCCAGACTGCTAGGATTACAGGCGTGAGCCACCACGCCCGGCCTCTGCCAGGCCTTTATTCTTGTTTTTCCTGTGCCTGCAGCATACCACATACCAGCCCCTTCCTCCTCTTCACCCTTCAGCTCTCCCCTCCTCTGATGGCCCAGGCTGGCTTAGGCACCCACTCCCCGTGCTTGCTCACCCGGTGTGCGCTGAGTTCCTGGCTGGAGCCTTGCTAGGCTGGGGAATAACATTTTATATGCCCATGTAGCCGGTGTCAGAACATAGAAGGTGCTCAGTAAATATTATTTTGAATGGAATGGAGAGGGAAACAGTTGAGCTGGCTTGCTGGATTGGGTGCCTTTGGATGACGGGGTGAAGGGGCAGGAGTAGGGACAAAATGAGCAAAGGTGGGAGCTTGTAGATAGTGTGTGGAGGGACAGGGAAAGCCAAGGATGCTCTCCAAGGCAGAGTGGCCAGACAAGGCTGTGGCAGCCACCTGGATTTGGGGTTTCCCTGAGCTGGCTTTGTCCCCTGCATGCTTCCAGTCTGTGAACGAGGTGCTGGAGTCAATGGAGTCGCCGCTGGAGCTGGTGGAAGGCTTCGTGGGCTCCATCGAGGTGGCCGTGCCCTGGGCTGCTCTGCTCACCGACCATTGCACCGTGCGCGTGTCCGGCCTCCAGCTCACCTTGCAGCCCCGCCAGGGCCCAGGTGAGGGCAGGGTGAGGCAGGGGGCAGACAAGTGGTGAGAGTGGGCCAGGGCACCCAGGAGCTGATTGAGCCTGCCTGCCTTTCCCTCCCTGCAGGGCCAGGGGCTGCCGACTCACAGACCTGGGCCTCATGCATGACCACGAGCCTGCAGTTGGCCCAGGAGTGTCTGCGGGATGGGCTGCCTGAGCCCTCTGAGCCACCACAGCCCCTAGAGGGGCTGGAGATGTTCGCCCAGACCATTGAGACTGGTGAGCAGGCCCCTCCTGGCCACCCTTCCCCTTCATGACCTACAGGACAGGGGCTTCAGACAGCAGCATGGCCACCCTGCTGCCTAAATGGGAAACTCTGCCTCCCCGCTTGCTGCTTCACCTAACCTGAGACCCTCCCCCACCCCTCAGTGCTGCGGAGGATCAAGGTGACCTTCCTGGACACAGTTGTGAGGGTAGAGCACTCGCCGGGTGACGGGGAGCATGGTGTGGCCATAGAGGTCCACGTGCAGAGGTAGGAGCAGGCTGTACTGCACTGGGCTGGGCTCATCTGAAGAAGGGGAGTGAGAGCTGCTGGGTAGCCTGGCCCCTGTCCCCACCCCTAGCCTAGGCTCCTGGGAAGTGGCAGGGTGGGCCTGGGTGGTGGTAGGGTTGGAGAGGTGGGCTGCGTTGTGAGCCTGGACTGGTCTCCAGAGGCCTGGGCCGGTTGTGTAGGCCCAGAGTGGTTGAAGCCCCAAGGACCAGGTTAGAGAGTGAGGAACACATGCAGGCCTCAGCCCCCAGGCTGGACATGGTGGTCCAGGATGGCCTGGGCATGATGGGGCTGCTCTGCAGGCCAGGCTTCCTGACCCCATGCACCTAGAACAGAGCACTGTGTGGAGTGAGGGGCTCCGGGCCTGGGGTGGCAGGGCAAGGGCTGACCCTACGCTCCCCAGACTGGAATACTGTGACGAGGCAGTGCGGGACCCAAGCCAGGCACCCCCAGTGGACGTGCATCAGCTGCCTGCCTTCCTGCACAAGCTGCTGCAGCTGGCAGGGGTCAGCCTGTACTTCGAGGAGCTCCCTCGACAGGTGGGCTGACTGATTCCCACAGTCCCTTTCTCCTTCTAATCCCTTGAGCCCTCTGACCATCCCTGACTCCATCTTCTCAACTCCACCCTCCTATATCCTCTCACCTCCAGGAAAAAGCTTCAGAGCCACCCTCACAGATTGGCAGCTGCTCAGGGTACATGGAGCTGACGGTGAAGTTGAAACAGAATGAGGTCTTCCCAGGACCCAAGGTGGGTCCCCAGGCCCCTGGGGATGAGGGAGTATGCCCCATCTCAGATTCCTACTCAGTAATGCTAATCACCTCCAGGCCAGAGGGGGAGTGTCAAGTGGGAGAAATTACTGGTTTCTTGGCAAGTGGAGAAACTGAGGCTCAGAGAGGTCAAGTTGAAGCCAGGTTCATACAGCTCATTGATAACAGAGCTTAGCCTGGCAGCTAACATCCTGCTGAAGGCAGGTGGGTGGCGGCTGTCAGAGGGGCTGGGTGGTGAGCATAGTCTCCATGGCTTCTCTCTTGGCCCCCAGTTGGAGGTGGTGGGACAGCTAGGCTCCTTGCACCTGCTCCTGACCCCCCAGCAGCTCCAGAGGCTTCAAGAACTGCTCAGGGCCATAAGCCTTACAGGTGAGGCCTCTGGGAAGTACAGGGGGTAGGTGGCTGGGGAGGGGTGGCCAGCCTGGACTGAAGCGTCCTCCCCTGTAGACGCTGAGGGCCTGGCTGACAAGCTGAATAAGAGCCGCCCACTGGATACTGAAGACCTATGGCTGATTGAGCAGGACCTGAACCAGCAGCTGCAGGCAGGGGCTGTGGCCGAGCCCCTTAGCTCAGACCCCTTTACCAATCCCCTTCTCAACCTGGACAGCACAGGTGGGTGTGGGGCCAGACCCTGGCTGGAGGGGCAGCTAGTGTGGATGCAGGAGTCTGGTGGCTGAGCCCAGCTGTTCTGATGCCCCTCACCCCCCCCCCCCAGACCTCTTCTTCTCCATGGCTGGCCTCACGAGCAGTGTGGCCTCAGCCCTCTCCGAGCTCTCCCTCTCTGATGTAGACCTGGGCTCCTCCACACACAGCGATGTGGCCTCCCGCCGGCTCTCTGCCCAGGCTCACCCAGCCAGTAAGTTGGGGTGGTACCCTGGGGCTCCACGGGCAGGAAGGGCTGGAAAAAGCCTTGGTGCTATGGGACATCAGATGCATGCAGCAGGCCCCCAACGATGCCTGGAGGTCACCATCTGCGACTTGGTTCCCTAGAGACCAAACTCAGCGTGAGCAGGTGATGCAGTGGACAGAGCCTAGGTGTCTGAGTCAGTGATCGTGGCCAAGTACTTAAACTCTCTGAGACTCAGTTTCCCCTTCTGTAAAAACAGGACAGTAAGATCAGACTTTGCCAGGCTGTCTGTTTTGGTCGATGTCTGTGGAGAGCTTATTGTGGGTCAGGCACTGAGCTGGGTGCTTTATCACATCCAATCCTTCCAGCACCCTTGAGAGGATTAAATTGAGTCTGGCAGAGGGTCTGGCGTACAGGAGGTACTCTGTCACCCTTGCCTGACCAGGTACCTGCAGAGCTGTGTGGTGGGGCAGGCTTGGCCTCCCGCAGTCTGGCTGGCCCAGGCTTCTCCCAGTTCCCAGCCCTGTGGCTGATCATCAGTCATTCTACTGGGGGTACCCATGAGCTCTCAGGAGCCCCTGGTGAAACCTCTGTCCCTTCTCAGGCAGGGTGGCTTCCACACCCCTCCCAGACTCCATGCGCCCTGACTCGTTGCTGAAGATGACCCTGGGGGGTGTAACCCTGACCTTGCTTCAGACGTCTGCCCCATCTTCTGGACCACCTGACCTCGCCACCCACTTTTTTGCTGAGTTTGATGCCACCAAGGAAGGCCCCTTTGGCTCCCGAGACTTCCATCACCTTCGACCACGCTTCCAGAGGGCCTGTCCCTGTAGCCATCTCCGGTACAAGCCTGAGGCAGGGGCCTGAGGAGAGAATATTGGAGCCCCCCAAACCCACCCACTGATGCCTGTCTTCTTCCCCCCAGACTAACAGGCACAGCCGTGCAGCTGTCCTGGGAGCTGCGGACGGGCAATAGGCGCCGGCGGACAACCTGCACGGAAATGCTCTTTGGGCAGCTTGAGGTTCTGGAGTGTCTGTGGCCCAGGGGCTCTTTGGAGCCTGAATACACTGAGGTGAGGGCAGAGGCAGAGTGTGTGCAGGGCAGGGTCTGGAGGTTTGGGTGGGCATCTGGGCCTGCCTGACCCTGTTCACCTCTCGTGCCTCATCCCAGATCCTGAGCTTCCCCAGTAACCTGGGCTCCCAGGCCTCAGCCCGGCCCTGTGCCCACCTGCGCCACACACAGACCCTGCGCCGCGTGCCCAAGGTAACCCACCCCCACTCCAGGCCTAGAGGCTGTTGGTTGCTTCCCAGGGTATGTTGGTCCCACCTCAGCCTCCACCAGTGTCCCCCTGCTCCTCCCCCACCCCTGTTCCCCTCACCCTGTGCTCCAACCAGACCTCACCTCCCTGTTCAGGGGCCTTTGAACCCCCACCCTTGTGCCCTATCCATGCCATTCTCTTAGCCGTTTGCTCCTTTTCCCTGTCTCAACATGACAACTCCCTGCTGGGCCTCTGGGAAGCTGAGAGTGGCAAGTATTGAGTGGCTTTTACTAAATAAACAAGCATGTGGTCTGCGTCAGGCAAGGTGGTAAAGGGCTCCTGGTCTCCTCTTGGGCCCCTGCCTAAGCTCTTCTCCCACCACCCCACCACTCAGGCGAGATACAAGGGCCTGGGCCAGGGTCTGCTCCAACTGTGACCCAGCCCCTTCTGTAGCCCCAAGCCCACCTCTCCCAGAGGCCCAGGCCTTCTGCCTCAGGTGTTACCCTTCAGGGGGGTTTGTTTTTGCTCGAGGAGGCCCCATCCTGCCCTCACCCACAGCCACCACTGACCTGAACACCCTCACCCTCAGAGCCGACCCCGGCGCTCAGTTGCCCGCCATTGCCACTCAGAGCTGGCCCTGGACCTGGCCGACTTCCAGGCAGATGTGGAGCTGGGGGCCCTGAACCGGCTCGCTGTCCTGCTGCACCTGGCCACCACGCCCCCCGAGCCGCCTGCCAGCCTGCTGGTGAGATGTCCAGCCAGGCCGGGTGGGGGTGGAGAGCAGGGCCTTTGGTTCTTGACCACAGTGGGAGGGGCCCTGGCAGCAGATCTGACCACCCCCACCCTCCCACAGACAGAGCCCCCACCAGTGGCCGAGCAGCAGACGGTGTTCCGGCTCTCAGCTCCCCGGGCCACGCTGCGGCTACGCTTCCCCATCGCTGACCTGCGGCCCGAGCGGGACCCCTGGGCGGGCCAGGCTGTGCGTGCTGAGCAGCTTCGGCTGGAGCTGAGTGAGCCCCAGTTCCGGTCAGAGTTTAGCAGTGGGCCTGGGCCCCTCACCCCTACCCGACTGGAACTTACCTGCTCTGACCTGCATGGTAAGAACCCCTGGGTGATAGCACCTGAGGCGGAGGGCCTGGGCCTCTGGGAGAGGTGGGCTTGGGGATACAGAAGGGGCTGGGTCACAGTTGGAGCAGACCCTGGCCCAGGCCCTTACTATCTCTACAGGGCACCAGCATTGCCTGTCCCTGGCCTCCTCTAGGCAGCAGTCAGAATGGACCCTTTGTCCCTGGGCTCCTTCAGACCACAGGTGTTAGGGGGGCTTAGTGGGGTACAACTCTGACCCAACCTGGGCATTGGGGAACAAATAGAGGCAGCAGTGACAACCCCTTTCCCCTCCCCATGCCCTCCAGGTATCTATGAAGATGGAGAGAAGCCACCTGTCCCCTGCCTGCGTGTCTCCAAAACCCTAGACCCCAAAAGCACTGGGCGCAAGTACTTCCTGCCTCAGTAAGTGGGGGCTCTGGAAGGGACCTCAGAAGAGGAGGGTTCTGCTGCTATGGGTGGCCAGGGGCCAGCTTGGAACCAGGTGCTGGGGGCCCTGCAGGCCAGTGACAGGCCTATGCTCTGGCAGGGTAGTGGTGACCCTGAACCCCCAGTCCAGCAGCATGCAGTGGGAGGTGGCCCCAGAGAAGGGAGAGGACCTGGAGATGTCGGCAGAGAGTCCGTGTGAGCTTCGGGAGCCTGAGCCCTCGCCCTTCTCCTCCAAGAGGACTATGTACGAGACGGAGGAGGTGAGGCCCGGCCCCAACTTCCCAGGACTCCGTCCCATCCTCCAGGTTCTACCATGGGAGCCACCTGTGTGGCTGTGGGCTAGGGTGACAAAACCACCTGGGGTGGGCATGATGTGACCCACTGGTGAGGAATCTGTCTCTGTATTTCCAGCCAATAAGGGCGTCTGAGGTGTCACTCTCTGCTCACAGGGCAGGGAGTGAGGCGCACTGGAAGGGCAGGCCCCTGGGGGAGCGTGGTCCTTGGCTGGGAAATCAGGACCCCATCCCACCTTGGCTGTTCGCAGCAGTGTATACGTGGGCCTCAGGATCCTCTTCTCTGAAGATGATGGGAGCTGAGGGAGAGGCAGTTAAGGGCCTGGCCTCTGGGGCCAAACTGCCTGGGTTTGAATTCAGGCTCTGTCCCTCAGTGGCTATGTCACTTGGGGAGTTATCTAACCTCTTGGAGAATTACCTACAGATGAGTTTCCTCCCCTGGGAAGTGGGCACAGTGACTTCTGTCTCCTAGGCCTGTCTTGAGGATTAAAGGAGTTAACATACGTGAAGCCCTTAGTACAGGGCTGGCGTGCTGCAGCGCCGTATCCCAGATGGCTGCCACACACTCCAGCAGAGAAGGGCTCCTATGAACGAGCAAATGATGGGCAGTCAGGACTGAGGCCGGAGATGGCCCAGGCATCACTAAGATGATTCTTCTGCCGGGGGGCCTTTTCTCCCTCACCCTGTCTAGATGGTGATCCCAGGAGACCCTGAGGAGATGAGGACGTTCCAGAGCCGGACCCTGACATTGTCCCAGTGTAGCCTGGAAGTGATCCTGCCCAGTGCCCATGTTTTTCTGCCCAGCAAGGAGGTCTACGAGAGCATCTACAATAGGTAGAGACATGGGGCAGGGCGGGCTGGGCGTGCAGCTGGGCCCAGGCCTCCCTCACCTCTGCCATCTGTCCACTCATCTCAGGATCAACAATGACCTGCTCATGTGGGAGCCTGCGGACCTGCTTCCCACCCCTGAGCCCCCTGCTCAGCCCCTGGGCTGCGTCGGCCCCTCCAGCTTTCGGCATGACAACTTTAAGATGTGCAAGTCAGCCTTCAAGCTGGGTATGAGGGGTGCTCTGGCAGGGCTAGAGGGAGAACCCCCAGATCGGGGCAGGGCTGGGCCAGTCCTCCCAGCTCTCCTTCCCACCTGGCTGCCTTGATCTCGCCCCAGACTCAGACTCGGATGATGAGGACGCCCACTTCTTCTCATTGGGGGCATCAGGCGCCCCCCAGCCCCCTGCCCCTGAGCCCTTAAGCCCTCACTCCAAGAGCACCTTCTCTACACTGGTGACAGTGCTGAAGGGTCGGATCACAGCCCTCTGTGAGACCAAGGTGAGGGCAGCCCCACGCAGGTGAGCCCCTAACTCCAGAGCCCCCTTCAGCGGGAGAGCAGCTCCAGGTTGGGGACGTGGAGAACTGAAGGTCAGAGTGGGCTGCACCCACCCACATGTGCCAGCCCACCCACCCCTCACACCCCAGCCACTTATCAGCACCTACTGTATGTAATGTGCCACGCTAGGGGTCAGAAAGGGCATAGTTTCATCCCGAGGAGGCAGACAGGGCAGGGTTGCTCCTTTTGGCAAAAGAGGCAGGTACTGCCCAGGGCCCCGAGCAGAGTGTGTGGTAGAGCTAGAGCTGACCCCGCCGAGGCCAGGGCGGTGCAGCTGGTGAAGCCAGGCCGTGTGCTCCGTCTGCAGGACGAGGGCGGGAGGCGGCGGGAGGCCACGCATGGGGAGCTGGTGCTGGATGTGGAGCAGGGCACCATCTTCAGCGTCTCCCAGTACCGCGGCCAGCCAGGGCTCGGCTACTTCTGCCTAGAAGCCGAAAAAGCAATGCTGTATCACCGAGGTGTGAGGGCTGGGGGATGGTTGCTGCTGGGTATCTAGGGTCAGGGGTGGCGGGCTTTCAGGAGGGACATGCGCCCCGGTGGAGTGGGTGGCCAGTTTTGGCAGGGGCCTCACAATATCCCTCCTCAGCGGCTGTGGATAACTACGTGCTGCCCAGTCACCTGGAACTGCCCAGCTTTGCCCCCCCGGCCCAGCTGTCCCCAACCATCTATCCATCAGAAGAAGGGGTGACTGAGAAGGGAGCCTCGGGCCGCAAGGGCCAGGACTCCCACATGCTGTCCACTGCTGTGCGCATCCACCTGGACCCCCAGAAAAACGTGAAGGTATGACTTCCCCTGCTTGCCACCCACCCGCCTGACTGGACGCTGCCTCTCTAGCGCCTGGTGGGGCTGGGCTCCCCACTGCCCTGACTGTGCTCCCACCCTCAGGAGTTCCTGGTGACGCTGCGGCTGCACAAAGCCACCCTGCGCCACTACATGGCCCTGCCCGAACAGAGCTGGCACTATCAGGTGAGAGCAAGGGTGGTCTGGGAAGTCACATGGTGGCCTAGTGAGGCTGGACCTCTGGTGTGGGCAGGCAGGTGGGAAGAGAATGGGCTGGGCCAGAGCTGACCTTGGCTGCAGCTCCTGGGCAAGGGGTGTGGTGGATAACTGATGGGCAGCAGATGGGGTGCCAGATGGGGGCGAGGACAGGGAGGGGTGAAAGGAGAGAAGAGGCCACCTTGTCCTCACTGCACCCCCTTCCCCCTGGCCTCTGAAGCTGCTGGAGTTCTTAGATGTGCTGGATGACCCCGTGCTGGGTTACCTGCCCCCAACGGTCATCACTGTCCTGCACACGCACCTGTTCTCCTGTGCTGTGGACTACAGGTACCCAGCCTGGGCGGGCTAGGGGCTGGGGACAGGGGCAGGCTCTCAGGTGTAAGGAGCCTGCCACAGCCCAAGTATGACCCCCAGGCCACTCTATCTCCCTGTGCGTGTCCTCCTCACCGCAGAGACCTTCACCCTCTCTAGCAACATCATCATGGACACCTCCACCTTTTTGCTCAGGTATGCAGGCTGCCCCGTGCTCCCGGTCCAACCGCCCCCGGCTGGGCTGCACCTGCCACCTGCTGTATATCTTTAGGCCTCTCTGTCTTTCTGTACATTTGAGATGATGATCCTGTTCACAGGAACATGAATTGTTTCTACCCTCCCGAGGGAGTTGGACCCTCTAAGTGAGAGCCTTAAAAGCATTTGTAGGCCAGATGTGGTGGCTCACGCCTGTAATGCTAGCATTTTAGGAGGCTGAGGCAGGAGGATAGCTTGAGGTTAGGAGTTCAAGACCAGCCTGAGCAAGAGTGAGACGCCATCCCTACTGAAAAAGAGAAAAATTAGCTGAGTGTGGTGGCGTGAGCCTGTATGTAGCCCCAGTTACTTGGGAGGCTGAGGCAGGAGGATCACTAGAACCCAGGAGTTTGAGGTTGCAGTGAGCTACGATGACGCCACTGCACTCTAGCCCAGTCAACAGAGCAAGACTCTGTCTCAAAAAAAAGCATTTGTGCTCTCTGACCTCTGGGGGTTGTCCTAAGGATGTAAGGATAAGAGAGGTGGAACATAATGCTTCTTTAAAACAGTCAAACTTGTAAACGATCTGCCTCCAAATTACAACCTGAGGAAATAAACATGGCCCACCCAATGGGAAGGTTATTATGCAGCCAGTAAAATCAAGGTGGAGAATAACTTTAAAACATAAGAAAATGCCATAGTGCGATGTCTTTAGCAATTACGGGTGGTTTTCACTTTTTTTATTCTAAAATATCTTGAAGGAGTTTTTATTACTGTTAAAATAAGAATTTATTTTTAAGACTAACAAATGCTGTAGGGGGAGAACAGGACATCCCCTCCCAAGACTGTTGTGAGACCCAAGTGAGGTGAGACCCACACGAGGTGGTGGAGCTGGAAGTACCGTGAGAGCCGCAGGGCTGCACACGGGAGAGCAGCCTGCTCTCGTTGTGCAGATGAGAAGACCGAGGCAGTAGAGGGCCTGTCAATGCCCTTTGTTGTGGGCCTGGGCGCCCGCCACTTGCCTCTGGGAGCCCTACCCCTGTCCGTTTCCCATGGAGCTGCCGCCTGCAGTGGCTCCTGGGCCCTTCTCAGCCCTGTCCCCCACCAGGTTCATCCTCGACGACTCTGCCTTGTACCTGTCTGACAAGTGTGAGGTGGAGACCCTGGACCTGCGGCGAGGTGGGCAGGGCCTGGACTGGGCTCCCTCCCTTCTGAGGGTCCACAGTCCCCAGCCACACCCAGAGCAATTCTTAGCTCCCCCACGCACGTGCACACAGCGAGGGCTACCCCCGGATGGACTGATCCTTGCCTCTGGCGGGGGGTAGGGGCTGGGTGACAGGAGGCAATAGGGACCTTTCTCCTGCCTCCTGCTGCAGATTATGTCTGTGTCTTGGATGTTGACCTCCTGGAGCTTGTGATCAAAACCTGGAAAGGGAGCACTGAGGGCAAACTGGTGAGTGGCTGCCACCCAGAGTCCCCAGAACCAGAGTGGGTACAGGGGCCAAGGGGAGACTTCAGCGATTGCCTGCCCCCACAAGCCTGCTGCCTGCCTGGGCTCCGGCCACAGTGCGTGCCTGCCTTTCCCTCTGGGCTGTGGTTCGTGCCCCTCGGGGGTGTCCCTTGGTGTTTGCTGAACGAGTGAATGAACAGAATGGGTTTTAGCCCTGCCACCAGAGGGCAGCTGCAGCCAGGGCAGAAGCAGGGCCTCAGAGTCAGACACGCTCTGTGGTGCCCAGTTTCCTCATCTGTGAAATGGAGGTAACAGGCCCTGTCTCTCTGGGCTGAGGCGAGGGGCACAGCAAACTGGGTGTGCAAAGCCCTTCCGAGGTGCGGGGGAGGGGCACATCCCTGACTCCCTGCGGAGCCCTGGGCCAGGTCCTGTCACTCTCTGGGCTGTTTGCTCACCTACTCGGTGGGGTTTCTGAGCGAGCTGCTTGCCCCAGGGCAGACCCATCGAGGTTCCATCTGTGGCTGGGACAGTGTGGTGCCCTCCTGGGGAGGGGAGGCAGCCCTGGTTGGCCGGGCCTGTGCTGATGCTGCCCCGCCTGCGCCCAGAGCCAGCCGCTGTTTGAGCTGCGCTGCTCCAACAACGTGGTGCACGTGCACAGCTGCGCCGACTCCTGCGCCCTGCTGGTTAACCTGCTGCAGTACGTAACGAGCGCGGGCGACCTGCACCCCCCAGCCCGGCCCCCCAGCCCCACGGAGATCGCCGGCCAGAAGGTACAGGTGAGGCCTGGCCACACAGGCTGCCAGAGCTCTGCCAGGCGCCCCTGCCGCCGCAGCCCTCAGGGGTCTGGGATTGGAGGCGCCCTGGGGGCCTCCTCCCCTCCTGTCACTCATCTGTCACTCCCCTGCATGGCCCAGCTCTCCGAGAGCCCTGCCTCCCTGCCCTCCTGCCCCCCAGTGGAGACAGCCCTCATCAACCAGCGGGACCTGGCCGACGCCCTCTTAGACACGGAGCGCAGCCTGCGGGAGCTGGCCCAGCCTTCAGGTGGGGTCAGAGGTGCCTTGGGGACAGCCGACATGATCAGCCACCCACAGTGGGCATCTCTCCAAACTGGCCTCTCCTTCCTATAGGTGGCCCCCTCCCTCAGGCCTCACCCGTCTCGGTCTACCTGTTCCCAGGTGAAGGGAGTGGGGCTCAGCCTCTTTCACCCCCTGCCGGGGGCTCCACTGGCAGCTTAGGCTCCTGCTTAGAGTCTCAGGAAGAGGAAAAGGAAGAGGAGGGGGACGGAGACACTCTTGACAGTGACGAGTTCTGCATCCTTGATGCTCCTGGCCTGGGCATCCCGGTATGTGCTGGGGGGCCCAGTTTGTTGCCCTTAGGCGGCTGTTTGGGATTGCGGGGCCTGGACACTCAGTGGTGGTTGCCTGGCTCTTCTGGAGCTCTTGCGGTGAGACAGGCAGGCAGGAGGCAGTCACCGTCGCCTGGGAGGGGTGCTGGAGTAGATGGATCTCCAGAGGAAGAGGAGACCTGGCGTCCTGTGCAGGAGGACTGGGACTTTCAAGGAAATGGAGGAAGGGGAGAGGGTGGGTGGTTAGCAAGAGGGGAGGAGAACCATTTGGCTACAGGGGCCAGTGGGAATATCCAAACTCACCAAGGTCCTAGGGTGACAGGGCTGGCAGAAGAAATGGGCTCTCAGGCCCGTCCTGGACAGGCCACTCAAACACAGGCTCTGGGGATGGTAGCCCACGAGGGTCATTGTTTATCAAAAACAGGGAGGGGGAGATGTGAGAACAAGGGGAGAAACAGGAGCCGGTCGGCGGCAGCTGCACTGGGGGAAGCACCTGTGCCGCAGATCTTAGCCTGGCCTCCTCCCGGCAGCCTCGTGACGGGGAGCCCGTGGTGACACAGCTACATCCCGGCCCCATCGTCGTGCGAGACGGACACTTCTCACGGCCGCTGGGCAGCACAGACCTGCTGCGGGCACCCGCCCACTTCCCAGTGCCCAGCAGTCGCGTGGTGCTACGGGAGGTCTCCCTCATCTGGCACCTCTATGGGGGCCGAGATTTTGGCCCCCACCCTGGCCACAGGTGAGGAGGGGAGGGTGCAGGTGGTGGGAGGTGGGATTGGGGCCCAGGCTTGGTCCAGCTCTGACTTTCAGCAGCAGGTCACCTTGAGCCCAGACGCCACTCGTGGGTCAGCTTCCTCATCCTGCCCCGCCCTGCCCTGCCGGCCTCCCAGGACTGAGACTGCAGAGGGTGTCTTGCCCCAGCTAAAGCTTACTCTGAGGAAGGGGGAGAGAAGGGCTTCCTCTGAGTCAGCTTGTCCCCTGTCCTGCTTTCCAGAGCAAGAGTTGGCCTCACAGGCCCCAGGGCCTCCCCTTCCCGCTGCTCTGGCCCCAACCGGCCCCAGAACTCCTGGCGCACGCAGGGGGGCAGCGGGCGGCAGCACCACATCCTCATGGAGATCCAGCTGAGCAAGGTGAGCGCTGGCCGGGGCGTCTGTCGCGCTACGCACAGGCTAGACGTGGTTCGAGATCCTGCCGGTAGCGATGAACAGGCAGACAGCCCCTGCCTTCGCAGCGGAGGAATCCAGACCAACACCAGGATCTGTGGTGCTCAGGGGCATCGTACAGGGGCACAGGTGTACTGGGGAGGGTCTGGACAGTCCTTGAAAAGGTGCCACTTGAATAAAGACCTACGTGAGTGAGAATGTGAGTGGGAAAGAGGTTTTCAGACAGAGGAGCCAGCAGGAAAGCTGCAAGTTGGAGTGTCCCAACGTCTTCCAGGAACAGCCAAAAGCCTGGCACAACCGGAGACCCGGTTCCTCCTAGACACAGGAGCCCCTGAGGGCTTTTGAGGAGAGGCAGCCTTGGGGGTGCAGGGCACTGCAGTAGCCAGGGAGGTGATGGGCTGGTGAGAGTGGGCAGGTTCTGCGGGGATCGGGTGGTAGGAAGACCGGGTTGGGCACTGGCTCCGGATGTGTGAGGCACAGAGAGGTCTGGAGGGTTCTGGCCTGAGAAATTGTGCAGGGGCAGGTCCCACTGACTGGGAGAGGCCCAGGCCAGTGCTGGGCTTCCCAACGAACTGCTGGAGGCAGGCGACAGAGGAGCACAGGGCTGTAGGGAGCAGGGGCTGTGCTGAGAGAGGACTCAGAGGGGAGGAGCTTCAGAGCGGTGGCTGAGGCCTCTGACACTTGATGGGGAGCAGCGGCTGTGTGGGGACAGGGAACAGGAGGGCAAAGTCCCGAGACCAGACAGGCTTGGGCTGTTGGAGGGACAAAGAGGCCGGCGCCGCAGGCACCTCCAGCAAGGGCCAGGGCAGGTCTAGGGGGAGAGGCGGGTCCCTGCCAGGCCACGGCAAGGAGTGGGTGTCATACCCTTCACGAAGATCCCTGCAGGTGTGGGGAATGGGTTGGAGAGGACGCGTCCATCTAGGGAAGAGGGGAGACGGCAGCTGTGGAGGTGACAGACGTTCAGAGGGAGTGGATGTTTGAGGAGGCCTTGGTGATGGAGGGGTTGGAGGGTGAGGGCAGAGCCAAGGTTTGTGCTTAAGGTGTCGGGGCAGGCAGGTGCCACTTAAGCATGTCAACAGCTGTGAGGAAGGGGGCAGGTAAATTCAGAGAAGGTCACAAGTTCAGTGGGATGGCCACGTGGAGGTGTGGGGCTCAGGTGGAGGTGGGCTCAGGAAGGGTCAGTGGGAGAGAAGGGGCTGGCGCTAGCCCTTCCCCCCAGCTGGGGCCCTGTCTGCCCTGCTCAGGCCTCCGCCCACCCCACAGGTTAGCTTCCAACATGAAGTGTACCCACTGGAGCCAGCCACAGGCCTCGCGGCCCCCGGCCAAGAGCTGGAGGAGCGGCCGCTGTCCCGCCAGGTGTTCATCGTGCAGGAGCTTGAGGTCCGAGACCGGCTCGCCTCCTCCCAGATCAACAAGTTCCTGTACCTGCACACGAGCGAGCGGATGCCACGGCGTGCCCACTCAAACATGGTACGGCAGCCCCGCCAACCACCGTGGGGCAGGGCACAGGACCATCAAGGACACATCTTCATACACACACACCCCCAGTTTGTGAGCCTGGGAGGAGGGTGGAGGTGGTGGGGGTCTTAGCAAAGGGAGCAGCATGTAGGGGCGAGGCTGCCTGGGCGAGCTGTCAGGGAACAGGGCCCGGAGGCCCAGCGAGCACCAAGCTTGCCCTCTGCCCCCAGCTCACCATCAAAGCGCTGCACGTGGCCCCCACCACCAACCTGGGCGGGCCCGAGTGCTGTCTGCGGGTCTCACTGTTGCCGCTGCGCCTCAACGTGGACCAGGTGAGTGGGCCAGGGGAGGACAGAGCCCATAGTGACCCCCGTAGTCTCTAGACCTCTGAGTCTGACCCATTTCCCGAACTCACCTCTGCAGGATGCCCTCTTTTTCCTCAAAGACTTCTTCACCAGCCTGGCAGCCGGCATCAACCCCATGGTCCCAGGGGAGACTTCTGCTGAGGGTGAGAGACTGGGTCATGGAGGGAGGGTCCAGGCCTCCTGCCTCCCAGGGCAGCCCCGCCCCTAGCTTTCTCTGGCTCCATCTCCAATCTGTGACCTCCCGCCTCTAGCTCACCCTGAGACCCGAGTCCAGCCCAGCAGCCCCCAGGAAGGGCAGCCCGAGGGCTCGCAGGAAGCCACAGGCAGTGGACGCAGCTCATCCTGTGCTGATCAGCAGCCCATCTACTTCAGGTAGGCAGCGAGCTGGGGCCCCAGGCCAGACTGCAGGGGCCAGGCCAGTCCCAAAGGACCCTTCTCCCTGCTCCTCCGCCCAGGGAGTTCCGCTTCACATCTGAGGTGCCCATCTGGCTGGATTACCACGGCAAGCACGTCACCATGGACCAGGTGGTAAGTAGGGTTGTCAAGCAGGGTGGCCGTGTGGGCCAGACTCTCTGCGGCTCCCAGTTTTGATTAGCTCTAGCCAAGTCTCTCTAGGGGCCAGGTTTTGCATTTGGGTACCATGAACTGCCAAGTGGGTCTTCAGTGGCTCCTGTGGGCTGGCTAGCTCCCTGAGTCCCCTCATGTCAACCTGGACCTCCCTACCACCCTCAGGGCACTTTTGCTGGCCTCCTCATCGGCCTGGCCCAGCTCAACTGCTCTGAGCTGAAGCTAAAGCGGCTCTGCTGCCGGCACGGGTGAGCCCCCAGCGCCCCAGCCTCTCTCCAGGGTCCCCTGTCTTCCCTTTGCTCTGTTCCTGACTGGTTGTGTGGCCTTGGCCAAATCATCACTCCTCTCAGGGCCTCAGTTTCTCTGTAAAATGGGCACAGTCATCCCTCTGCTCACAGCTGGGTGGGACCACAGAGAGGGTTGGGGTGTTCACAGCACTTGCCACGGGAGACTCAGTCCCCCTGGCCCCATGATCTCTCAATGGGCGGCTCTTCCCCACCTCCCCCTCCTCGCCTCTCCCCACAACCACCCCAGGCTCCTGGGTGTGGACAAGGTGCTGGGCTATGCTCTCAACGAGTGGCTACAAGATATCCGCAAGAACCAGCTGCCCGGCCTGCTGGGAGGTGTGGGCCCCATGCACTCGGTCGTCCAGCTCTGTGAGTGTCTGGGTTTGGAGGCCCTTGGAATCGCCCTTAACCTTGGGCAGCCTAGAAGCCGCCATGGGAGTAGGAGGAGGAGGTCCCCAAGCAGGGTTGGTGGGGGCAGGGCAGTCTTGGGTGTCTCTGACAACCCCGTCACCCCAGTCCAAGGGTTCCGGGACCTACTGTGGCTGCCCATCGAGCAGTACAGGAAGGACGGGCGCCTCATGCGGGGGCTGCAGCGAGGGGCTGCCTCCTTCGGCTCATCCACGGCCTCTGCCGCCCTGGAACTTAGCAACCGGCTGGTGCAGGCCATCCAGGTGAGTGGGTGCCCCGTGTCCGGTCCGTGCAGCGCTGGGGCGGGGGGCAGGGGCGGAGCCTTCTGCCCCATGGCTCTCCACTTCTGCCCTCAAAGCTCTACTGAGTGGACAGTCTGGGTCTTGCGGCCTCATTTTATAGAGAAACAATCACAAAAAGGCGAGGCGCAGTGACTTGCCTGGGGCCCACAGTGGCTCCTGTGCAGGGCGGTGAGTGCCCCCCAGGCCTGCAGAGCCCACTGCGTCTTCATGCTCGTGGCGTGTCTTGAAGGAGGTGGGGTGGCTGTGTTTACAGACTGATACACTGAGGTCCAGAGACTGGCCCTAATTCATTCGGGCCACGGACTTCTGTGGGCCCAGAGGAACCCCTGGGGAAGCTGGGAGCAGGCCTGTGAGGGAGAGTCCTGAGAGCCACCGTAGGCAGTGCGATGGGCTCTGTGTAGGTGGGGGGCACGCATGCAGACACGAGGGGAACCTGGTGTGTTCTGGGACCTACGAGCTCAGACCCCAGGGGATTGCGGGGTGGGGTGAGGGGGCTTGAGAGAGGAGGCGGGAGGGATAAGCAAGCACTTTAGCGCCCAGGGGTGTCAACTGGGTGAGAAGGAGTGATGCTGGGCGAGGGACGCAGGGGCAGAGGGACAGAGGCGCTGAGCTCACTGATGGTGCGTGGCGGTGGGCCAGGGGGGACTCAGATCTGCGCTGACAAGGAACAGGCTCAGGCAAGCTGCATCTGTGGCAGCCACAGCCTGCATGTGGTCAGCAGGAGGAGGGCTTGGGTTTGAGAAGACATTAGGAAAGTCCCCTCGGGAGTCATATGCTCTGGCTGAAATTCCTTGACCTGGGCAGCGGTGGAGGCAGAGGCAGGAGCCCCAGAAGGGGAGGAGGAGTGAGGGGAGGTGCTGGCTGTGGGTGCAGCTGAGCACTGGCAGGGTCCCTGGGCTGGCTGGAGGGCCTGGGGGTCAGACGTGTCTACCAAGCTGGCTCTCCTCATCCGGTGCTCTCATGTTCTTCAGGCCACAGCTGAGACGGTGTATGATATCCTGTCCCCGACGGCACCCGTCTCCCGCTCCCTGCAGGACAAGCGCTCTGCGAGAAAGCTGCGCAAGGGCCAGCAGCCCGCCGACCTCCGGGAGGGCGTGGCCAAGGCCTATGACACAGTCCGAGAGGTAATGAGGGCGCCACCCTGCTCCAGTCGTCCCACACCCATCTCCTCACTCAGACCCTCACACTGACCTCTGACCTCCACAGGGCATCCTGGACACAGCTCAGACCATCTGTGACGTGGCATCTCGGGGTCATGAACAGAAGGGGCTGACGGGTGCCGTGGGGGGTGTGATCCGCCAGCTGCCCCCAACAGTGGTGAAGCCACTCATCCTAGCCACGGAAGCCACGTCTAACCTGCTCGGGGGGATGCGCAACCAGATCCTCCCTGACGCCCACAAGGACCACGCCCTCAAGTGGCGCACAGAGGAGGCCCAGGACTGAGCACCGAGACCCAAAGGGGCGCTGCCCACCCGCCGCTAGCCTGCCCACCGTGCTCAAGGGTGCCGCCAGCTCCTGAGCCTCCCAAGAGCTCTGACTCACTGCTGGGCCAGGCCCAGCCCTTCAGGGAGTGGCCACTGTGACGGACACCTTCCCAGCCTGCCATTGCCAATCCGCTGTGAGAGGGGGGCCACCCTGCCTTGGGGCCTTGGCCCTGTCTCTGCACTTTTCCTCTGGGGAGAAAGGACATTGCCTGTCCCTCCCACCTGGGCCCACACTGCTGCCTTGTCCCAGGACGGAGGCTTTCGGACCCTCGGACCCCAACCCCACTCTGCCAAGTGTCTTTCTATGTCTCTGGGGGAGGTGGGGAGACAGACACCATGTGGTTTGATGTATTATTTTTAAACTCCATGAGTGTGTGGGTCAGTGTCTGCATGAAGTGGAATAAACTGTGCCCACCGCCAGCCCCTCTCAGGTCCTGTGTACCTAGACAGCCCGTCAGCCCTGGCCCCGGCCTGACCTTGGCTCCTGCCCAAATCCCACCTCTGCACCCAGCACCTGCATGTCACCACCAGGGGTCGCTGCACCCCCCAGCCTTGCCCAGTCGGTCGCGCACAGGGACTCAAGCCCTCCAGCCCCATGGCCTCTAAGCCAGCCCTGCGCTCCCGCCCTTGGCCTGGGACTCTGCCTTGTCCTCCCAGGGGGCTGCCACCCGGTCCCACTTCCGATGTGCCTGGGGCTGCCAGGGAGGTAGGCATGGCCCTGGCCTCCACCTTGCCCAGACCATATTTCTTGACTCTGCCCCTATAAGATCCCAGGGTCCTGCCTTATTTGGGGGGCTGGGCAAATGGCGGGGCTGTGGGGGATGCCTGGCTGAGACCTGAGGCAACACCCTGTGTCTCTGAGCCATGGGTGCCTCCTGGTGGTCTCTGCCTGGCTGACCCAGGGACCCAGAGTGTCACCTGAGGTTACTCCTAGAATGCTGAGCTCTGAGCCCTCTGGAGCCTGCTCCTGCCATCCCTAGCAGAAGGCTTTTGGGGTGACCTGGGCCCGCCAGGGCTCCAAGCCTCAGAGGCGGGGGATGCTGGGACAGCACTGTGGCTGGAGAGATCCCAACTGGCACTACACAGAACTTTACATGGGGTCAGGAAAATGTCTGCTGCCCCCCCAACCTTGTTTCTTGGAGCAAGGAAGGAGCTGCTCCCAGCAGCACTCACAGCAGTGGGTGGGCCTGTAGGGAAACAGGCTCAGGTTAGGAATCAGAGCTAGAGAACCTTCACCTTGCTAAGTTCATCTGCAAACCCCTCAGACTGGCAAAGTCCCCCCTACCAGCTCCCCCTCTGTGACCCCTCTGCAGTGAGGGAGGTCTGGGCACCAGGAACAGGCAGACACTGTTCTGGGGGACCCAGGGTCCTAGCTGCCCACAACCACCTGGGGCAACAGGCTGAGCAAGAGGTGGAGCAAGGGAGACTCTAGGGGCTGATGCTACCAGGTGGGGCTCAGCCTGATGCTTCCTGGGCCTGCCCCACCCTTCCCCGGGCACAGTCCAGGGTTTCCTGCCCTTCGAACCACACTTGTGATCGGTATTGACTGTGGTGGGATAATCATTAACTGCCACCAGGGGCTGGGCCAACGGCTCAAAAGGCGCTGGGCCCAGGGCGTCCCCACTTCCTTCTTGTGTCCCGAGGGCCAGCCAGACGCCCAGGTAAGAGATTTCACTGCGGTAGGACCCCTGCAGCCCCTTCTTCCCCAGGACACTCCTGAGTCCAGGCACCTTTCTGCAGGGCCACCAGCCCTTCGGAGGAAGACAGAAGGGATCCGGGCAGCTACTGGGTGACTCTGGGAAGCTCCTTCCTGCTCTGTGCCTCGGTTTCCACCTGTGGGAGGAGGCAGCTGGAGGAGCATCAGCCCTGTGGAGCTGGGATTCCTGATCGGGCGCTGCCTCCGCCAGGCCCAGGCACTTGGACCCCACAGCACACGGGATGGGCCTCTGTGGGAGGGGCGGCTGGGCTTGGGGAGGGGTGGTCACCAGCCGTGGTGTCTTCCTTCGCAAGCCTGTCCCCCCAGGCAGACGGATTCTTGCCTGGGCTCCCTCGTCCCATCCAGACTGCACCCCAAGAGGGAGGACACCACCTTAGGGACGTTGTCAGGGCAGCACAGACCCCAGGGCCCTGCTCTGTGACCTTGGTCAGCCTCCTCTGCCTCTCTGGCCTGTTTCCAATGCTGGCAAAGGGGGACATGGCGCAACTTTGTTCTAGAAGCTCCCTTCCCTCTCCAGAAGCTGTGGAATCTCCCAAAATTCCCACTGGGTCTCTGTTGGACCGGCACTGGCTCCTGTCGCTGAAGCCTGTCTGGGAGGGGATAAGAACGTACTTTACAGGAGAAAGGTCTGCTCCCTGGAACCCGGGGCCCGCTCAGGGACCCTGGTCAGCAGTTCCTTCCTCCCCCAACACTGCAGACAAACACAAGGGTCCCAGAGTGGGCGCCCCCCACCCCCGGCCCAGGCCAGTGTGCAGGACGGCTCACAAGCCCTGACTCACAGGTGAGGGACCAGCAGTGGTTCAGAGATGTTAAGCTACTGGCTCAAGGTCACCCAGCTCCCAGGCCCCTGCTGGTTTTTAGGCCACTGAGCTACTGAGTGTTCTTCCAGATGGGCAGCTGCTCACAGCTCTGTTCTTGACATGCTGCCGGCAGGTTTGTGCATCAGCATCTCTTCAAGTTCCTGGTCATCTGCCTTTCTCCTCCACCTCGCCATTCTCTGTCCCTGTTTTCTCTGTCCCTTCCCTGCTCTCTGCCTGCTCCTCTCATCTGTTCCTCTCCAGCCCCTCCACTCCCTTCTCTCTCGGTCCTGTCTCCAGCTTCCTGTGTGGGGCCATCCTCATGAAACTGGGTATTCAGAAGTCCCTGGAGACTGAGAGATACCCAGCTGTCCCTTGCTGTCCCTCGGCCCCATGGCTGCAGCAGGGAGGGTGTGGGCAAAGGGCAGAGGGCGGAGGCCACAGTGGCCAAACCTGAAACTGAGACCCAACTCTGGTCGGGAAAGAAGCAAGAAAACAAAAGAACTTGGGGACAGAGGGTGTGGGGGTGTCAGAGTGGGCAAAGACTGCCCAGGAGTCATAAATCTGAGCCGCTCCTGGCTTTATGAGGCAGATTCGGGGCTGAGCCTGGACTTCGCCCAGGAAGGAGTGCTGGCATCACGCAGGGCGCCAGGTGCGGGCCCCAGATGATAAGGAGCCTCAATAAAAAGACTATGGACCAGGGGCCCAAGTGGGTGGGCGTGGGGTGCTCCCCAGAACCCTGCCCGGGGGACAGGCCAGGCAGGCAGGGCCCAGGCCTCCAATTGGCTCCCACCCCCTGTAACAGCAACTCCATGTGGAAGTGCCCACTGGTTCCAGTGGGGCTGCTGTTATCTGGGGTGGGGACCCGTACCCACGAAGGAGGAGAGGCAGCCGCCACCCAGCAAACCGGCAGGGACCTCCTTGGCGGTGGTCCCAGGCCCAAGATGGCAAAGCGTGGAGGTGGGCTGCCAGCAGGCTGCCAAGACCGAGTGCACAGGGCTCTGACCTATGAATTGACAGCCAGTGCTCTTGTCTCCTCTCTGGCTGCCAATTCCATAGGTCATAGGTATGTTTGCCTCAATGCCAGCCACCAGGACCTATGGGGCAGGGGTGGGGCTGAGGGTGTCCAGTGGTCAACGAAGACCTTGCTACCCCAGAGCAGCACTCAAGGCCCCAACTTTGTCTCGTTCCCACCTTTCCATTTCCCCTTTTGTGATCCTGACTGCTTTGGTCCCGCCTGGGCTGCCTGCCCCATGGCACGCCTCTGTGCTCTGCCCATTCTGTTCCTCTAACTGGAACACCCTTCCCAGCTCGTCTGCCACACTCACACTTACTAACCGGTTCAAGCTCTGCCCAAACATTTGCTGCCTCTAGGAAGCCTCCTTGCAGCTCACTTGATTCTAAGTGCTGGCCTGGGCACCCCCAGCGCCCTGTGCTGCCCTTGAGCAGGGCACTCAGCGAGCCCGTTGCTGTCCTGTGCTGTGTCTCTGTCCTCCCCACCGTCTGCACACTCAGCCCCCAGCCCAGGCCGAGCCCAGGTGTGTGCACAGTACACGTTTGCTGACAGATCCTGCGCCTCCGTCCTGCCCCAAGGCAGCACCCACCAACATGCAGTGTGGCCAAGGGGTGCCGAGTGCTCTGGGCTCCAGTCTTTGTGCTAGAGCCCCCCACCAAGGACAGGGGCCCTCAGCCAGCGTCCCCTCGACGTGCCCCTCTCTCCTCGCTCTTGCCAGTCTCATCTCCCTGGAGCACAGCAATGACCCCCAGGCTCCCCTGGCCCGGCTGTGGTTGGCAGAGCAGCAACTCCAGCCCCGGGATTCTAAAGAGGGCCCAGGAGCCCCCTCTGGTTGTGGGGGGTCAGCCAACCCCAGCCCATCCCGACCTCCCCTAAACAGCCTCACTTCCCCCTGTTTCTTATATGATGAGGTTATGGGGAAATTTCCATTTGAATAAAAAGTTCTTTGCTACTAAAAAAGAAAATTTTTTAAATTAGAAACACAGACCTAGGAATAAAGGCCAAATTGCTTAATAACAGGAGTTGGTTGTTGAGGTCTTCCCGTGTGCTCGGCACTTGCCCTCGTCACCTGGAATCCTCTGGACAACCTTGCAACATAATGTCATGAACCTGTCTGGGAGATGAGGACACAGGTTCAGAGAGGGTGAGCATTTGCTAAAGTCACAAAGCAAGTTGGACCTTCTCCCTCTGAGGACAAACTCTGGCTTCCTACTCTGGTCTCTAAGACACTGTCCCTCGCTCCTTCCCATGGGTGGCTTTGCTCACACTGTCCTGGCTGCTCCCGACACCTAGGCTGCCATCTGCCCCTGCCAAGGCCCAGCGCAGAAGCGTCCCTGCAGGCCCTCTTGGGGCTCTGTGGGACCTGCTTCCCCTGCCAACACCTTATCTCACTGCGTGCAGAGTTGAGGGGTGCTTATCTTATCCTCACGCTGCTCTCAGACTCCTTGAGAGCAAAGTCCACGACTGACTCATCCTCCCTGGCCTGGCTGCCCGCCCCCCTCCAGCATGGTAGGTGTTCAAGACACACTGGCTGGGTGGTGGGGCACTGGACTCCGACCCTCTTGAGGATGTTAGGCCCCGGGCTCAGAGCGCTGGCTTAGGGTGGAAGGGGGTGGCAGGCAGCAGCCACCCCTGCCCTGGGGTTCCTCCTCCATCTGTCTCTACAGAGCACTGTGGTCCCACAAAGGTCTCAGGTGGCTCTTGAAGACCATGTCCCAACCATGAGCAAGGCAGACCCAGCTCCCTCTGACTTGGGTTTTTCGCCTTCACTGACCTGTGGCCTTTTCCCAGCAGGCCCTGGGCCTATGCACATCTTCCCTAGCCTGAGTCTCATCCCTACCTCCTCTTGGTCCCCCTCGAGACCTGCGCAAGGGCCACTCCTCCCAGACACCTGCCTGTGCCCTGGAGTCAACTTCCCACCTGCCTACTCACTGGCTCCCATGATGCTCTGCAGCCTCTGTTCGCACCCGCATCACACCCATCACCCACACCTGGCTCTTTCCCCACCAGCCTGTGAACCCCCAGGATTGGTGGCCACTGACTTTTTGTTTCCTATAGCCTCAGAGACTGGCATAGAGGAGGTGCTTGATAAATGCACACTGAAGAACTGACTGCATGTGTGAATAAAGTTGTTTAGGGAGGGAGCTTCAGACACGTGCGGAGTGGGCAGGGCGCCATGACCAGCGGGAAGCCCTCAGTAAATGCCAGCTGTGGTCTTCCTCACCACCATCAACATCACACACATGTGAAACAACGACTGACGAAGCTGACCCGGCATCCTGAGAGGATGTGGACATTGATCACATGCACATTAATCCTGTTGGACCAAAAAGAAAGGGCTGATGGGGGAGGCAGTGGTCAGGGCTGGGTGGCCTTGGTCAGGAAAGGGTCCCTGGGAGAGGTGAATTTGAGTTCAGCTTTTGCTGAGGCGAAGCCCAGGAATAGGTCGTGAGCACTAGAGGAGGAAGGAATACCGGGGGACAAAGGTGCTGAAAGGGGACCTGGGGAGGGGGCGGTTAGGATACGGAGGGACATGCAGGGGCTGCTTGCTCTTCGGCAAGCCTTACTCCCTGTGCCCACCACTAGCTGGCGCTACGCGCACCTCTCCGGAGCTCTCCCCATTCCCCACCCCGCCAAGTCTTCCCGAATAGTCCCCCAGTGGCCTGGCCTTTAGCCCACCTGGGAGGGAGCTGTGCCCAGCCTGGACACTGTCTGGGCCAAGAGCACAGCCTGGGTCCCAGGCGTTCAACTCTTGCCTTCCCCAAAGTGGGGTCCTGGTGCGACACTTACCAATGCTGTATATATAAAACATAAATGGTTCTGATTGATTAAAACTATGGTGCTCAAATGGTGGTAATACTCATCAGGGAGTCGGGGAGGGGGGGACCCACATCCTTGGGATATGGCGAGCATTGTGGGGGGGAAGGGAATACCTCTAACCCTTCTTAGGGAGAGGCAAAGAAATATAATGTAACCAAAATGTCAAAAAAAAAAATCTTTTATCGAGTGGTGGGCAGGTGGGGGGGAGGGGAAGAGTGTATACTTACATAATGAGTGTGACACGCACCTCAAGGGGGTTGACACGCTTGAAGCTCTAGCACAGTGGGGGGGGAGGGTTGGCAGCGGCAATATATGTAATCCTAACAATATTTGTACCCCCATAATATAATGAAATAAAAAAAAAACATAAATGTATAATGTATACTCGTATTCTACAATGAGTCCCTGTGTAACAACCTGCAGAGTCCCCCAGATGTGTCCTTCCAGGTCCCACCCGCCTAGGTCAGCACAATCCCAAGCTTGATGGAAGTCACTTCCTCACCTTTCTCTGGCTTCCTGCCCCTGTACACAGCCCAAAGCAGCACGTGTTCACTTGGCCTGGCTCTGTTGTCCTTGTCATATAAACAGAATCACCGGCTGTGACTGGCTGCTGGAGCTGGGGCTTGTTCTCGCCTGGTCACTGCTGTGCAGTGCTCTGTCCTGGGAAGGTAATACCATTTATTTTTCCACTTTGCTCTAAGTGGACTTTGGTCGCCCCCGCATTTGGGGTTATCATGAGCAATGCTGCCCAACTATCGAAAGCACGGATTCTAGTGCAGAGTGCCTCTCTAGGAGGGGCTGCTAGGTCACAGCGGTGAATGCAGGACCTGGCCACGTGGTGCCTGAAGGAGGGATACCAGGGCACAGGCCTTTTTGTTTTTCTTTCTGACAATTATGAAATCTTTAGAAAAGCTACAACAAGCAAGAAAAATACAAACGATACCATATACCCTTTCCTTGGACCATCAATAGTTCACATTTTGCCATAATATTTGCTTCCTCTTTCTCACATGTGCAATACATACACACACACACACACACACACACACTTTCTGAACCATCGGAGAGTAAAATACGTCAGCCACAACCCTTCACCCTTAAATATTTCAACATGTATCTCCAAAGAAAAATGACGTCTCTTACACAACCACAGTCCAGTTACCAAACTCAGGCCTGGCGACAGCGCTGCAATGCTATTATCTGAGGTGCAATCCACTTTGAAATGTCACTGATCATCCCAATCTGCCAGTCCGGCCTCTTCGGTCTTCTTTAATCTGGAACCATTCTCAGCCTTTCATTGTTTTTCAAGACCTTGATATTTTTCAAAAGTTTAGGTCAGCTGTTTTGTAGAACATCCCTCATCTTTTCTCCCCTTTACCCCCAATCGAGTCAAATAAATTCATTATGAAAAATTGGGGCAATATAGGAAAGTAAATGAAAGTTGCCCCAGCTCCTACGATGCAGGTATAGCCCTGCAGACATTCCCTGTAGACACCCGAGTAAGCGACTCTGCTGTTCCCGTGCTGTGTACACATTAACTCAAGACTCCTGTGAGGGGGTTGCCTTTGCTGTCTCCCGCTTTACAGCCGGTCTCAGAGACCTTGGATGACTTACTAAAGGTCACAGGCAGGAGGACTTGAGGCCTTGGGTAACCGTGCTGTGGGGGCTGTCCTACGCACTATAGGGTGGTCAGCAGCGTCCCTGGCCTCCACCCACTAGATGCCAGCAGTAGTCCCCAAAGTTGTGACTACTGAGAATGTCTCCAGACATTGCCAAAATCACCTCCTGGTGAGAACTACTCTGTGTATGTGTGTCAAGCCAGGTCACACCGTATTCACTTCTGAAATCTTCTTTCCCAGCGATTGGTACTTCATGGTAACTCTAGTTTCCTTCCATTTCCTTCTCCATCCCATGTCTAATGGCTGCCAGGTGTGGCCTATCAACGGCCTCGTCAGGCCGGTCGCAGTGGCTCACGCCTGTAATCCTAGCACTCTGGGAGGCCAAGGTGGGCGGATCGCTCAAGGTCAGGAGTTGGAAACCAGCCTGAGCAAGATCGAGACCCTGTCTTACTAAAAATAGAAATTAATTGGCCAACTAAAAATATATAGAAAAAAAAATTAGCCAGGCATGGTGGCGCATGCCTGTAGTCCCAGCTACTTGGGAGGCTGAGGCAGGAGGGTCGCTTGAGCCCAGGAGTTTGAGGTTGCTGTGAGCTAAGCTGATGCCACGGCACTCTAGCCCGGGCAACAGAGTGAGACTGTCTCAAAAAAAAAAAAGGGCCTCGTCAATTGACAAAAGACAACCTCATTGCTATAGTTGTCTTCTATTGCCATAAAACAAAGTGCCACAAACCTCATGGTTTAAAACAACACCCCCTTTAAGAGCTCCCAGTGCTGTGGGTGGAAGGTTGGGCACAGTGCGCCTGGGTTGTCTGTTTGGAGTCGCAGATGCTGAAAGCAAAGTGTCGGCCAGGCTGGGTGCTCACCTGGAGGCGCTGCAGAGGAATCTGCTTCCAAGCTCGTTCTTGTGGTTGGCAGAATCCAGTTCCTTGCAGCTGTAGGACTGAGGTCCCCATTTCCTTGCTGGAGGTCTGCTGGGGGCCCTCTCGATCCTGAGAGGCTACCTGCATTCCTTTCCACATGGTCTCCTCCATCTTCAAGCCAACAATGACACATTGAATCTTTCTTGTGTTTTGAATCTCTGACTTCCTTTTCTGCAGCTGACCAGCTGGAGAAAATTCTCTGCTTTCAAGGAGCACATGAGAGCAGGTGGGCCCCCAGGATAGTCTCCCTGTGTAGAGTGTGCCACCTAACACAGCCTGGCACGGAGTAAATCTGTCAGATTCATACTCTCAGGGTTACACTGGGTGTGTACACCAGGGTGGGGGATCTTGGGGACATCATGAAATTCTGCCTACCACAATGGCCAAAAGGCAAGACAGATGTTTCTTGGGGAGGAACCAAGGGGCAGAGGGCCAGGCCAGATGAGCAGGAGGAGGAGGTCTGACCCCAACTCTGGGAAGGGCCCTGCGGTGTTCCTGCCCAACAGGTACTTCTGGGAGCAAGCATGGAGCTCAGGCAGACACGGGCCTCGGTGGGGACTCTGGCTTCCAGTCCGCTCTCAGATGACTCTTCACCATTTTCTGTATTTAAGATGAACATGTAGGTCAGAAGAATGTCACAGCTGGGCCAAAAGGGCAGAGAGAGAGAATAGCTGTCGGCAGAGCGGGTGGGCAGGGGACAGCTCTGTGGACCATCACAGACCATGCCAAGC
Source organism: Cheirogaleus medius (assembly GCA_008086735.1). NCBI lineage: Eukaryota > Metazoa > Chordata > Mammalia > Primates > Cheirogaleidae > Cheirogaleus > Cheirogaleus medius. The sequence continues at coordinate 3,659,007 of VBSM01003155.1, forward strand.
AACCTGCCCAGAGACTTTGATTTGGGGGAAGGAGGAAGGAGGTGTCAGGTCAGAGGGGACTGAATGGTAGCCTTGGGCGTGTTGTCTGACCCCTCTTGAGGTGTGGGTGTGAGAGGCTGGGGCACTGGGCCAGAGGCCAGAGGAGATGGGCTCTGTGCCGTGGTGGCTGAGTGTGACAGATGGTTGGGGACAGAACTACCCTCCAGCCTCCAGCCTGTGAGCCACCCATGGTAAGGCTCAGGGCAACCCCCAGCCGCAGGGGAACTTAGGGGAGAGGCTATGACCAGGGAAAGGCAGCCACAGCAGAAAAACATGGGCAGACTTGTTCTTGTGCACACACGAGACACAGCCCAGGGACCCCTAGAAATGCCTGGAGGGAACCTGAGCAGGCCTGTGGCCCACACCCAAGACCATTGACACTCAGGTAGCAACACCTGTGCACCTCATTTGTACTCTCAGGCTGCTGAGGCTGGGGGACATCGGGGCTACACCCACCATTTCATTAGTGTAGGGTAAGGGGGACCCCAGCACCCTGCAAGGAGCCTGTGATGTCATCACTGTAGAAGGCAGAATGCTCTTGTGCCAAATAATAAACCACTTCCTGTGGGGTTCCTGTGCAAGATCTCTCAACAGCAAAGGCCTGGGGCCCAAGGCAGGGCCAGGATGGTGCCTGGGCTCCCTGGTGAGTTTAAGGTAAACATTAAGCCCTGTGTTCAGCAGCAACTCCTGCCCCAACAGTCTCTGCAAGGTGGAGCCAGAGGCTGCTGGGACTAAGACACACATTTAGAAGCCCAGCAGTTGACTATAGTTTTTACCAAAAGCATCTGAGGCCTCTAAGTCTCAGCTCTGCAAGCACTATGCAGTTACATGTGCACATTGTCTGGCAAATGTGCAAGCCTGTCCCCCAGGCTGCAGGGCAGCAAAGGGGCTAGAAAGGGCTGGTGAGCTTCAGGGCAGGGAGTTCACCCCAGCCTGCACCTGGGAAAGAGGCTCTGGAAGCTCTCTCCCTCCGTTTTTCCACCTGCCAGACTCGCACCTTCAAAAAATTAGCATGTGGACAGAGCACAGTATTGAAATTCCGAACACCCAGCTACTCATTCAGCCCGGGCTACCTTGAGCAAGTCTCTGGACACCCCAGGGCCTCAGGCTTTTTCTCAGTGGGATTTGAAAGCAGCTAAGATGCTGACACTGTCACCTCCAAATTGGGCCATGTCCTGGCTGTCAGATGCCCACAGAGGCCTCTGGAGCTCAGCAACTCTCCCCAGAGGCCGAGCCCAAGGCCATGGCTCCTGCTGCGAGGCCGAGGCCTTTCGGTGTGTAAAGGATGCCCTTCTGGCCAGGCCAGAGATCCTGGCATGCAAAGAAACAGATTTCCTAGGTTTTTTACCTTGTTCTGGCAAAATGGATCTGTTGCAGTCTCATGACTGCAAGAACAAAAATCTGTGCTTATATGCAAACTTTCTCAGTGGAAAGAATGAACCACTCCTCGTCCCAGAGAGAAACCTATGTGTTTTTGGCTTTTCCCAGCTCAATTCTTCTGCCATATTTGGAAAAAAAAACTCCCTCTTTATTATTATTTTTTTAAAGTTGTCTTTGGGGACCTTGTAGACACTTCCCTAGACTAGGCCATGACAGGACTGAGTTTCCAGGGGAGGCAAGGCTGCAGAAGACCCCTTTCTGCTGGATGAGGGCAGTATCTAGGAGACCCAGGGGCACCCCAAGGCTGCATTTGCTGGGAATTGAATGAATGTGTCTGTGAACTGAAGAAGAAAACACTCGGAGTGGAGGATGGACATGGTTTCTGAAACAAAAGGGAAATTGAAGCCTCCATCAGTCTACCCTGGACCCAGGGTAGACTAGTCGAAAGTGAAACAGCAGAGAAACCAAAAGTGAAATGGTTCATTCATATTTTATAAAATTTTCCCACCAAACAGAAACCATCCTACTCAGAGAACACAAAGAAAATTAGGACATTTTCACAATCAGAGGCACGACACGATAAGGAAGCTGCCCAGGACCTGGGTGCCAACTCCATGAAATTGGAGGAACTAATTCCTGGCCACTTGAACCTCAGTAGGGTGAGACAGAGCTCTTCTTCCAGTCCTTCCAGCTCTGTGGAGAAGTCAAATGGCCATACATAACAACAGGGTCCGGGTTTCATTTATAAATAACCCGGGAACATTTTGTTGTTTTCAGTTTTCTGGCGTTGGGTTTTCCCAGCACACAGGGCTCTGGGGAGATGTGAAAGCCATGGCGGGTCAGTGTGAGTGCTGCGTGCGGGGCTCAGAGCAGCCTCATTGAGACATGGAACAACCGCCTCATTCAGGATCCCTTCCCCCACCTCCCCATCCCCAGCTCTTTCCTAGACCCACCCAAAGATTGCATCTCCAGGGTGGATCCCTCATAGCACTGTGTAGGAGCTAAATCCTTCGGCTTCTAAGGCTGACCCAGGAAGTCTGGACTGGGCACCCCCGGAGGATCCTGGTCACCAATTGGCATGCAGCCTCTGGTGACAGCCCTGCCTAGCGGCCTCAATATCCTCTTATGGAGAATGCCAAAAAAAAGTCTTGATGGCTTCTGCACTTCACTGTGATTGATGAAAAGAATGTTAATGAAATCCCAAATAAAAGCAGTAAGTCAGGGACCTAAGATTGCAGGCAGGGCTGATATCTGCTCTCCAGTGGTTATGGAGGAGCAAGAGGGGAAGGCAATCAAACCGTTATCTATTCCCTCAGAAGGTACAGAGGCCAGATCCTACAAGGGCTGGGTGACCAAACCTCCTACCGTGCTCTCTCTGGATCCCACCTGACTCAGCTCCAGTTCCTGCCTCTGTCCTCTTAGCCTGCCAGACTGTATTCTTCTCGGATACAGGCACCCAGCCTTCTAGGCTTCCACACCTCCCAAAAGCCAGAAAATTGGACAACAGGCCTTCAAGTTCCCAGGTTCATTTTAGATCTCTCCAATAGCCCAGAGGTCCCCCTCCCGCACTTTGGTGTTCTGATACTGGTTACCTAACAATCACAGTCCCTAAAGCTCTGACATCATCTACTGAAGATTCAGCCTGGACAGCCAAGGGGGTATATGTGTGGCCAGGGATGATGGCGGGGGCATGAGCCCAATGGAACAGCCAGGAACTGGTAAGAGGGGTGGGACATAAGTCAGAGTAAAAGATGGTAACTGGTGGTAACCCTGAGAGGAAAGCGGAAGTATTTGGGTTTTTAAATTTCCCCCTAAGTTCCCACAAGATTGCACTGTTGCCCCCACATTTCCCTTCTTCCCACATAGGGAATTTCCGATCTCACTTCCTCAAAACCCAAGTGGCCAGAGGGCCTCAACTTCCTCTTTATGACCTCCCACCCTGCCACAGTTGCAGCCTCTCTGGGGAAGCCTTCTCTTCCCCCCCACACGTCAAATGTCACGTATGTCCTCCACCGCTTGTGTCCCTCTCCCAATCCCAGCCCCGTCGGCCTGAGGAGAGGTCAGGCCTTTTGCTGCCAGTTAGACTTTCCCCATCGGCTCCTTCTCCCTCCCCATTTTTCTTTTCCTGGTCACCACCCCACCTGGGATTCTCTACTCCCTCAGCTTCCCCTGCTACCTCTTTCCTGTCTCCCCCTCTGCAAAGCAGATAAAAGATGAAGGGACGAGAAGAATGTGTGTCAGGGAAGCGCGAAGGAGAAGAGGTGCCGCGACCCCGGGGCCTCCGATGCTTCCGGGGATTCTGAGCCAGTGGGAGGAGGACGGTTCACTGGGGCAACTGCGGGTGGGGCGCGTAGTCAAGGAGTTGGGATGTCTAATTGGGTTCTTGCGGAGCCAACCTGCAGGGTGCGGGGGCTCACGAGTGCTGGAAGGCGTCTAAACCCCCCGGACCTCACCTACACCACGTCCAGCTCCCCGCCTTCCCAACTGCAGCACTTCCGCTAGCAGCCCCTTGAGGGGCGGGGCCAAACAGGTGCAGTTGCCACGGCACCCCGACCAGGAGCTCGCGAGATTTGGAACCAGCCAATGGGAGGTGGAAGAGGGGAGGACGTGGCACGGAGCTAAGAGGCGGGGCCTGGGAGGCTCCTTCCTCCCCTCCCCATTCCCGGCTGCTCAGGCGGCGGCGGCACCAGCGGGATCGCAGGACCGATCCTATAAAGGGCGCTTGGCTGGGCGCGCGCTCCACTTGGCTGAGGGCGCCTCCGCGGGCCGTGCCGTACGCCTGCGCAGTGTGGGCCGCTCCCCGCCCCCTGCCCCGCTGCTGCCGCCTGCTGTTCTAGCCAGCCGGCCGGCCAGGCCCCGCCTCGGCTCCGTGCCCTAGCCCAGCTCTCAGCCGCCGGTCTGCCCCGCAGCAGCCAGCCCCGTCTCCAACAGCATGTTCAGCTGGGTCAGCAAGGATGCCCGCCGCAAGAAGGAGCCGGAGCTCTTCCAGACGGTGGCCGAGGGGCTGCGGCAGCTGTACGCGCAGAAGCTGCTGCCCCTGGAGGAGTACTACCGCTTCCACGAGTTCCACTCGCCCGCGCTGGAGGACGCTGACTTCGACAACAAGCCCATGGTGCTCCTCGTGGGCCAGTACAGCACGGGCAAGACCACCTTCATCCGGCACCTGATCGAGCAGGACTTCCCGGGGATGCGCATCGGGCCCGAGCCCACCACCGACTCCTTCATCGCCGTCATGCACGGCCCCACCGAGGGCGTGGTGCCGGGCAACGCGCTTGTCGTCGACCCGCGGCGCCCCTTCCGCAAGCTCAACGCCTTCGGCAACGCCTTCCTCAACAGGTACGCACCCCTTGCCACAGGATGCGGGAGGCGCTGCTGGGGCACTCGGTCCCGACCCTCCCGCGGCCATGGCCCCCGCCGTCCTTTGTCTCCACGACCCTGGTGAGACCCTCAGCGACCGCTCCCTGGGACGAGCCCTGCCTCTTTTCACAGAAAACCCACCCCGGAGTCTGGGAGTGGGCCTTGCCGGCTCCCGCTTCTGTCGCCCCAGAATCTTCCAGGTTATCAGTTTAACTCCCAAACACCCAGCAGATCCCAGCCCCACTCCCCTCAGAACAGGGCCGTGGTAGGAGGGTGAGGCATTCCTGTTTGCTCTTCCTAGGTCTCCACCTCCTTCCCCACACTGGACACACGGATTCATTCAAATCAGCCCCTCACTCCCCTGCCTTCAGGGCTCTGTTTAAGTGTCCCAGGAAAGCACAAACTGTTAGCCATTCCTTTTGCTGGTGGGGTATCTCTGCTCTACCTTCCCTAGGACGGTGGTTTTGTGTAGGAAGGACAAGGACATGCTGCTGTGGCCTGCTAATTTGGGGGCAGCCCTGGAGGCTGGGGACTGATGGGGTTTGAACACTTCCAAAGGCAGGTCTCAGAGGGCCAGTGCTGCCTTCAGGAAGCAGCATGAGGTAGTGGCACCGGGAGCCCTGAAATGAGATTCCAGCTCCAAGTCCATCTGTAGACAAAATAATATGTTCCTTAACCTACTTAGGCCTCAGTTTCCCCAGTTAAATAAGTGAGGCCTGCCTCCCCATGAATCCACCAAGATTCATAACCTCCTGATGCAGTGAATGAAGCACAATGGCTCCTCTTGGAGAAGGACTCACTTTTCTATAAAGGAACTCAAGGCATCCCATCCCAACCCCCCAGGGAACATACCAAAAGACTTCACAGACCCTGCCCTCTCTGCCACCCCCATTCAAGGAGTGACTCCACATGCCTTTCCAGTCAGGGGAAGAGCCTAGGAAGGAATCTGAATCCTGCCTCCCAGGTCCCCGCCCTTCATGACCACATTCCTTTCCAGACACTGTCCAGCCATACAGGGAGGCTCGCCCCACAGTGAGCCAGTGCCAGGCCTACCTCCATGCGCAGAGCTGACCTTCAGTGTTGTGTTTTTGCCCCTTCTAGGCATGTCAGCTTGTCCTCTTGTTTTATGGCTGTTGGTGTTTGTATGTTAGGGCCACACAAACACCAAACAACCCTTTGGGCTAAGGGTCCTGAAGAGAGAGTCTGGATCCTCTTAGCCGTGAGCGATTTTGTTATGCTTGAGTCTGGGTTATGCATCAGCCACATAGTGTTCATTGTACCCAGACCTCCTGTGTTTTAACATTTTTGTGCCTGTAGATAGGCAATTGGCTCAAACCATAAGCTGGGGAGAGCCATTTGATCTTGTGGAAAGTTTGGCTGCTGTGCTGGAAAGTCTAAGCATTAGGTCTCTGCTTCCACGCAGAACTCTGGGAAGCCATAAGGAAGGGTCGCTGTACCTGCCTCTGCTGTCCTTAGGTATTCACTTTTGATTGTAAGCGCAGACCAGTTTTGAAAGGAGAAACAGGGCACATGACTGGTTCTCTGAATTTGGAAACTCAGAGTTTCAGAGTTGGGAGGATCTTAGTATCTCAGCAACCCCCACCTTGTTGATTGAGGAAGCTGAGGGCCCAGGTGACTTGTCAAGGCCTCCCTTTAAGTTTATGCAGTGCTCACTGCCTGGCCTTTGCGTGGCCAGTTACTGCCTGCTGTTGCTTCTACCTGAAAAAAGAGCAGTTCTGTTTAGGAGCACTTGGTCCAAAACAGGCATTTTGATGACATGGGTGCCACAGGATCTGAAAGCAGCACGCTTTTATTTCCTTCTTGCCACCACCTCATCTCCAGAGGGTCCATCTTGAAGACTGATGACGCTGCCAGAGGGGTCCTTATCAGCTGGAGCTGAGGCCTGGAGCCGTGTCAGGGTGTATAGTGCAGGGAGTGCCACCAGGCTGGGGAGGGCACAACAAAGGGGGCTTTTCTCTGGCTGATACAGCCTCTCTTCAAGAGACCCATTGAGTCATGGACTTGACTTTCCGGCCTTCTTCCCCTGAGTGCTGCTCTAAGAATAAAATCAAATGGAGCAGACCGGGCAGGGTGCAATCAGGGTGTCCTAAGAACGTCTTGTGAAAACTCCTCCTTGCATAACTGGGACTGCCCCCTTGTAGTGTGAGATAAAATATGCCTCCTTGTTGGTGAGAAAATGGGATTGGTGCATCTTTACTGCCTGCTGCCTTTCTTGTTTTCTGCCACACTCCCTGGGCTTTGCAGGGCAACTGTTTCTGGGTCCTACAGATGTTGTCTCGCTGGTCAAGCTCATTTTTATGTATGTTACTTCCCAGAGCCAGTTCGACTTCCAGTCCTCCTAGGTTGTCATCTTCTGCAGTGGCTCCCATCCCTAGCAGCTCTGCTGCTGGCACTAGTGAGGGTGAGGTCCAAGGTCTGTTCACCCTGTGGGTCAGCACTTGCAGGCAGCACCTCTCACCCTGGCCAGTTGTTCCCAGCCTGTGGGCCACTGGTCACTTGGGGGAAGGTGACCAAAAGGAGAAGCTAATCAGCTCAGATTCCTCCCCTCTATTGGAAAGGCTTTGAGTCTGTATCTACAGACAATGGGCCAGTATTTTCTTTGCTCACATACCTTTTTCAGAGAAGTTTTTAAAGCAGCTTTTTCTGTGTCCCGTAAAGAATCCCTGCTGTCAGTTGAGACAGCCCCTTGCTGTTCTGGACTATTCTAAGCTTTGTGTGGAACTCAGGCAGGCATAGCTAAGCCCTTGCCCATGAGTCACCAGCTCTCCGTAGCCTTGTTCTCTCTCGGTCTGCTTTGACTTTCAGAGAGCAATGGGTCTGTACTTCCTCGTCCACTGTCCACCAGCCTGTGTGGCCCCCTGGCTTTTACTGACCACCCACTGCAGCTCGGTGAAAGGGCAGGACTGGCCCTTGTGGCAAAAGGAAGAGACTGGCTCTTTTTGGCTTGTGGAAGTTTAGCCAAGTAGTTGAAAATATTAACTTGGAGTTCCAAGGTCCGAGTGTCACCCTCCTGTTTCCTTTCTGAGTTGCAGGGTGACCTAGGCTCACACAGTTTTCAGTAACAAGTCAGCAGCTTGAAAGTTGAACTCTGGAATTCTGGGTGGAAAGCAGATGTGAGGGAAGTGCTGGCGTGGGTCATTTCTTGCCTGCTGGTTGCATGCCCAGTTAGGAAAGTACCTCCAATTTGCTGGCCACCCCCGGAAACTGAGATGACAGAAAAGCTCCTATGAACTCCTTGCTTCTGGAGAGGAAGCCAGAGATGGAGACAAAGTCCAGAAAGCCCCGTTAGTGCATCTGCAGCAGTGATAACACTGTCTTGACGTCTCACTTCTGGCTTTTGCTCTCATGTAGGTTCATGTGTGCCCAGCTGCCCAACCCGGTCCTGGACAGCATCAGCATCATTGACACTCCTGGGATTCTGTCCGGGGAGAAACAGCGCATCAGCAGAGGTAAACAGGTCCTGACCACAGCCCGGGGCACTGGTGTCGTCAGACTCCTTCTATCTGATGTCTGCGACCTGGTTCAGATCTGCCCTTGAGATTTCTTCCAGCCCCAGGCTTTTGAAAAAAGTAGGTCCAAGTGAGAACCCATTTTACTTTCTTTTTTCTTTTTCTTTTTATTTTTTTAATATTAAATTATAATTATACTATTCTTAATTTTTTTTCTGTCTTTGCTCAAGAAACTGAAATCTATAAGTGAGAACCCATTTTACATCAGCCTCTTAACCTCCGCAGTGCTGCACGCACTGAGGGAACAGGAGCTGCTTTCTCTCTTGCTCTCTGTGCCCAGCTGACAAGAGCAGCCGAAGAGAGACCATAGCCAATTTTGTGCGACTGTCATGCTTTCAAACCCATGAGGCATGCTGGGAACAACAGGATCGGGAGATAGGGCCTCAGGCCACGTGGTGAGGGCACAGGACACGGCTTACTACCTGTGCTCCTGGTTGTCCCGCCAGCACCCTGGCCTCCTGGGACTCACCTGCCTTAGCTTGTGTTTAAAAGCTTTGCCTCCCAAAGCCGTCAAATTCCTAGTGGAGTCAGCAGGACTGTGAGGGAGCCAGCCAAAAGGAGAAGTTAGCAGAAATTTGCTGAAACGTTTAGGGGCTAGTGGAAATTTGCCTAGCTGTTGATAGTTAGCAGCCTCCCTGGGTGAGGTTTCCATGCTTGCTGTGCATTAGTGCTAGGCCCATTCCAGGTGTGTAAACTCATGCCTGGATGTCGCTGAGCTTTTTTGAAGATCTGGTTTGGGATGAGCCTGACCTGGGTTGTCCATCTGCCATTGCCCCTTTTTGTAGAAGGGCAGGGTGCTTTGGGACCTGGATGCTTTCAGGGAGGAGCTTTAGGGCAGGTGGCTGGTACCTGGCAGGTAAGGAGTGGCATCCGCAGCTGCCAATGTGAAAATGGAATAAGATCAAACTCAAAGAGAGGTTGAGGACCAGTGACCAAGTTTATCATTAACTTGCAAATGTTCCTGTGTCCCTTTCTTCTAGAACACCCAGTGATAGTGAGCCTTGCAGTCTGGGATTTGGGGTGCATGTGTGTCTCTCTGCTGGGGCTCTGAGGGTGCAGGCTCTGTTCTTGGTGCTGAGAAACCTCGATTCTCTTTCTTTTCAGGCTCATGGGCCCTGCCAATGTGCGATTGCATCAGAGTGTACTGAAACTGCTGTCTCTAATCTGGTCACAAAACTGCCAATTAAGCTTTTAGGTTCTCCCACCCCTGGTGATAGTGACGCTTCTAGGAGTTTAAGGGAGGAGATTTGGGGACCTGTTTTTTAAAAAGTGAGGGCCAGTTTTTTTCTTTCTTACCGCTATTATTGTTCCAACCTGGTTTTAAGAAAATACCTGATAAGCAAAAGACTTGTCATTTGCCGAAGCAAAGCCAGAGAGTCTGAATAAGTTACTCTTAAAGAGAGACAAGCACAGAGGGAATGTGTTCTCAGTCTGCCTCCAGGGCCGAGGTATTCTGGAGGGACTTTGTTTAAGGCTCTATTGAGGTATCTTTCAGTAGCAGAGGGGGCTTCTCTGTTGGGGGCCATGAGATAGAGAGGCCCTGGCGGGCAGCTGGTGTGTACACGTCCTGGGGGAAGGGACAATAGCGCACAAGAAGAGGTTTATCTGGCCAGAGTGCCACTGCTCAGTGTGGCTTTGGAGCTGAGTTAAGTATTCAAGGGGAAGGCTTTAGGGTTCTGGAGGACCCTATTGTCTCAAAAAGGAACTCAGAAAGAGCTGCTTTCCACCAGTGCTGGGAAGGTCCCCTGCTGGACCGTCTGGGACACTTCAGTGCGTGTCCTCAGAGCTTAGCAGGCCGAGCAGCTCAGACTGTACGTCTGGATATGTTGAGTGACCTGGTCCCTGCCCGCTGGGACATTCCCTCTGCTTCCTTTCCCAGTTAGGAGAGACAGGCAGTGGTGTCTACACTTGCTGTCTCGGGGACAGGCCCCAAAGCAGCGCTTGAGGCATAGGCTCCCCAGTCAGTGGACCAGCAGACATGATGTGTTTTGACTAGGGGCTGGGGGAGGACTCAGGTGTGGCGGGTGGTCCTGGTCCTCAAGTTGCCCGTGCAAACGACAGATTGGAGAAGTGAGCTATTGGTACTCTGCCTGTGGGGCCTGCCTGTCCTCTCCGGGAGTAAGGTGTGGCCCTGCTGGGTCCCTGAGCTGCCAGGCTCCCCTGAATCCACAGAAGGCCTCCCCAACTGCATCGTGGACAGGAAGGGGAGGGTGGCTGAAAGAGAAGCACATGGCTCCAATTGGAGGAGGATTTTTTGCTGTGTAATAGCACAAGGTCAGACCGATTTAACTAGACTATTTCTTTCCCTCCAGAGTCCTAGGGGTCTTAGTTTAAATGTATATTACATGGGCATGGTGGCGTTCACCTGTAATCCCAGCTACTAGGGAGGCTGAGGTGGGAGGATTGCTTGAGCCCAGGAGTTCAAGATTAGCCTGGGTGACATAGCAAGAAAGACCCCATCTCAATTAAGGGAAAAAAATAAAATAAAATAGTATTTTACCACTATACAATATATACATGTAATGGGAAAAAAAGTTACCCAGTTGGGGTTTGGTGTTTTGTCCTCAGGAGGAAGACCGTCGCTGGGTCCCTCTTGGAGGTTCTGGTGTGGACTGCAGGGCGGAACCGCTAGGTGACCCGGAGGAGTGGACTTAGCCTTCCTGGAGCCCCGCCCATCAGTCAGGCAAAGGCTCGCGTCGCCCTGTCCAGCAGAGGAAGTCAGTAGGGCAGTGCGTTCCAGGCCCCGGGCTGGCTGCCTCCTGCTCCCTTTGCTGGTGGCGTGGATAGCAGGTGTTTCCCTCAGAAAGATAGGGTCACAGCACGCGGGGCCGGGCAAGCGGCACGCCTTCCCATGGCCGGCCAGCCTCGCTCCCTGGGAACAGACGTCCTCTTGGAGACTGCATGTGCACAAGCGTTGCTAATGACACTTGCTTCCATTTCCCACCCTCCCTGGCCTGGCCCCTCCTGGCTTCTGTTCACCTTGTTCCCTAATGTGTGCAGGAAATGCTGTGTGCAAAGATAAGGTGGGACACCCAGAGCAGTCAGGATGCGGCCGGGCTCTATGAGGGACGCTGAGGCAGTCTGAGGAGGAGGGGTCCCCTGCCCGGGTCTCGGGCCACTCTTGCCCTTGTGCTAATCTTCTGAGTGACTTTAAAGATACCACTCTCCTGGGTCAGCAGAGAAAGGTGGCCTGTGGGCACAGCGTTCATTCCTGAGTGCTGCCCGCGTGACTGATAGAGGACATTCCAAAGGGCAGCTGGGGTGTGGCGGGGCCACCGATCCCGGCACAGTCACAGTGCAGCGGAGCCTGGGAGCAGGCTCCTCCCACAGCTAAGCTGGAACTTCCGTGCCTCAGTTTCCCTCATGGAAGTTGTGTCATCAGGGGCTGGGCGACCTGGTCACTTTGTGCCTGACTTCTGCTGGCCCCGCCAATGGGCTCCGTCGCGGTATCACAGCAGCTGCATCTGTACGGAAGCTACTGCGTTTCAGAGGAGGAAACAGGTTTAGGAAAGTTGAGTAATTAGCCTAAGATGACACACAGGCTAGCAAGTGTTGGCGCTAGGATTCGAACCCAGGCAGGGGCTGCGCGTGCACATACCACAGTGCAGCTGAGGGTGCCTTGGCGTGAAGGAGTCCCGAGAGCTTGGATTAGGCAGACCTTTGACCCTGCTGGGTCGTTACTGTGGAGGTTCGGAGCTCTCCTGAAGTGCGCGGAGCCCACGCCCTGCTTCTCTTCCAGCCAAGGTCGGACTCCTAGTCCAGAAATGGACCTGAGGTCTGGGGCCTTGAACGACATTGCTGGCATCGTCTCCCTTTTCTCTGTTTCCTGCCTACAGCCAGAAATGACCCCCAGGTTGCCCAGGGAGTGGCACTTGGAGCCTTGGCCCAGGATGGCTGGTTCCTGGGTTCTCATTCGCCCTCCCTCTAACTCTATCCAAGGCTGGGAGCCATCCTCATCCTCCCAGCCCAGACTCCCAGCTGCGTGGCCTGGACCCCTCTGCCCCAGAGGTGGAGCTGCTCTGTAGACAGCCCTCCTCCTGCTGCCACCCCCAGGTGCCCCAGCGCTAGCCCCTCTCTAGGCCGCTGTCTCACCAGGGTGCTCTGCAGACCTTACGGTGTTCCAGGGGTTTTCCAGAGGCCCTGGGCAAGGCCAAGTGCTGTGTCCCTCTTGGATTCACAGCATCCACAGCAAACATATAACAGAAGGTTCAAGTCCCACGTCAGTACTTTAGGAGCTGAGTGGCCCCAGGGAGTTGCCATGACCCCTGGGAGTCAGTACAGTAGGCGTAGCAATCCCAGCCTCCAGGGCTCTTGCTGAGTATAGACGCTTACTGTGTTAAGCTCTTGCCCGAGTGCCTGGCACACAGTTAAGTGTTCAACAGATGTCAGCTGATTGATAATAAAGAGACTGAAAAATCCGGGGTGCCCCGGGCGTTGATGGAGACCTTTTTCTGTGTAACCTGGAGGAGGATCCTCAGGGCAGCACTGACTCTGCCAGGTTTTCCCTTCAGATTCCAGGGCCACCTCTGGGCCCTGCAGCTTGCGGCCTCCGTGCAGCCTCCCAGGCCTTCAGCTCAGCCCCTGCGCCACTGTTCCCTCCCCTGGTCCGGCAGACCGGAGTGCTAGGAGGCTGTTGGCCACGGCGCGGCGGAGGCGGCGGCGTACCAGGCTGTGCCTGCGGCACCTGTTCCCAGGCTGCGAGCCGCGCGGGCGGGGGAGCAGCTGGCCGGGGTGTCGGCACACACGCCGTTTATATTTGGAGGACGAGGCATTCGTCATGCATGTGAAGTGGTCCTTGCCCACACATCCATCAGAATCTGAGCTTCTTGAGCCCAAAATACAAACCCTGAGAGTAAATAAGAGCAAACATTTACGACGTGCTCACAGCGTGCCAGGCTCAGCCGCTCCTCCCGGCTGCACTTCCAGGGGTAGCAGGCTGTCTTCCACCAGGTGGGGAGGCTGGGGACTGAGGCTCCAGAGGCAAGTGGCCTCTGGGGTCACACAGCTGGTTTGTAGGAGGCTTGGGATGGAAATGCGGGCCCGATTCCAGCATCCGTCTGTCCTTCCTCCTTTCCCTCTTTGGCTCACTTTAGGCCAGGCCTGTCGAGGTATGTCAGGTACAGGAGAACCTTGGCGGTGTGCTGCTCAGGGAAGCAGCCGGGGCCACCCCCACAGCCACGATAGAGAGTTCCCCGTGCCCCACGTAGTCACTTCTGGTCCCAGGCAGCCCAGTGACACTTGTCCCTAAATTTTATCTTTTCCAGAATGTGACATAGATAGAATCATACAGCATGAAGCCTTAGTGTCTGTCTTCCGTCAGTTTGCCTGATGCGTTCGAAATGCATCCATGTGTTTGAGATTCTCGGTGGTTCGCTCCTTTCTGGTGCTGGGCGTGTCCTGTCGCAGGAATGTTCACCTGTTGAAGGGCATTGGGGTTGTTTCCAGCTTGGGGCAGTTTTAAATTAGCTGCTGTAAACGTTTGTGTGCAGCGCTTTGGGTATGTGTTGTCATTTCCTTGGGTAAGTACCTAGGGTGGGGAGGACCCCGACTTGTCACCTCTGTGCTACCCTGGAAAGGCCCTTCCCTTAAGAGCTTCAGCTGGAAGAAGCTCAGGAACAAATCCTCCCAGTATAGATTCTTCTGGGTTCCTGAATCGCTGTCTCGCTTTCCCGTTCTGCTTTCTCCTGGGCCTGGCCTGAGTTGGAAACCGGTGTGATGGGGAGACCGGCGAGAAATACCGAGGCCCATGGAGCTTGAATGGCAGGAAACAAAAGTCGATTGGAGACAAACCCTCTATTGTTTTGTGTTTTAGAAACTTTTGGAATGTATGAAGCAGATTTTCTCCCAGCTACTGGAACTACCTGCATTTTGGAGGGTGCTAGGGTGGGGGAAGGCAGGGAAGTGGCCCCTGTGAACAAGCTGTCCAGCCCCTGGGGAGGGTCAAGTGCCTCCTGAGCCGGAGGGGCCTGGAGGAGGCTCAGGGGGAACGGAGCCACTGTGGGAGGTGGCACTCAGCCTCCTGCCCAGGGCGCCGGTGCACACACTGCCTGAGGTGTCAGGCAGCCGAAATGCCTCAGCCTGGTTGCCCAGAATGACTCTCTTCTTTCTCCCCTCTTGCCCCACTCCCAGGACTTTTTCTTTTTCTTTTAATTGTGGTAAAATATACCTAACATAGAAGATTTGCCATTTTATCCATTTTTTTTTCCTTTTTTAAAAATTCAACTATAAATACATAGAAAAAATGAGCCG
>VBSM01003155.1:3680845-3712166 GCA_008086735.1 Cheirogaleus medius
CCGCTCTGCGGGAAACACGTGGGAGGGGCGGCGGGGGGGGGGGCGCGGAGAAACAGCCAAGCACCCTGGGCAAGGCCTCCCACCTGCCTGCCTCGCTCGGGGCCAAGGTTGAAGTCACCTCACCCCTCGGGCCTTGTGGCGCCCAACACACAGCCTTCTCTTGGTTGACAGACTCAGTTTTCCTCTTCCTGGACCCTCACGACGTCTTGTGCGGGGCTGTTGTCTGTCTTCCGTTCCCAGTGGGTTTTCCTCTCCTTTCCTGCCCTCCGCCCGTGGCAGTGGCGGCGGTGCCCTCTCCACACTGTGTCTGCTCCTGGGCCGGCGGGTCCCGGGGCAGCAGCAGCCTGGAGCTCGACGCCGTCGCTCCCACTTCCCTGTTCCTCAGAGCGGGCAGCGGCAGTGTCCTCGGAGGCTCCCTCAGGCCGCCCGGCACGTGCCAAGGAAGCACCTGACGTCCGCCCTCCGGTCCCCACAGGTCCATGCCTACATCATCAGCTCTCTCAAGAAGGAGATGCCCAACGTCTTTGGTAAGGAGAGCAAGAAGAAAGAACTGGTGAACAACCTGGGAGAGATCTACCAGAAGATCGAACGAGAGCATCAGATCTCCCCTGGGGACTTCCCGAGCCTCCGCAAGATGCAGGTACGTCTGTCCCAAGCGTCCCTGGGGCCATCAGGGAGCCAGGAGGGCCCAGGGCGCTCACTCTGGAGGGAATCCCAGATCCATGGGGGAGGGCCTCCCAGAACGGAAGCAGCTGGGTTGATCACCATCACCCCACCCGAATCAGGGTTGACCAGGCAGTGACACCGAGCAGGGGAATGTGGTGACTCACTCTGCGTGGGGGGAGAGGGCTGGGCAGTGCCAGGCCCTCTACGGCGTCCTGGCAGGTAGTCCTCGCCACGGCGCTGCGAGGAAAGAGCTGCTGCTGCCTCCTGTTTACGAGTTAGGGAGCCACGGCCCAGCGGGGCTGCCTGAGTTGCTCAAGCTGGGAAGGGGGAGACCAGCTCTTTCTACTTGAGGAGCCCTGGCTTGTGCCATTGCCCTGGGGCCTGGGAGGGGCTGTCCTTCCCAGCACGTCTTCCTCCTCCCACCCACAGGAACTCCTGCAGACCCAGGACTTCAGCAAGTTCCAGGCCTTGAAGCCCAAGCTGCTGGACACAGTGGACGACATGCTGGCCAACGACATTGCCCGGCTGATGGTGATGGTGCGCCAGGAGGAGTCCCTGATGCCCTCCCAGGCTGTCAAGGGCGGCGCCTTCGATGGCACCATGAACGGGCCCTTTGGGCACGGCTACGGTGAGGGGGCCGGCGAGGGCATCGACGACGTCGAGTGGGTGGTGGGCAAGGACAAGCCCACCTACGATGAGATCTTCTACACGCTGTCCCCCGTCAATGGCAAGATCACGGGCGCCAACGCCAAGAAGGAGATGGTGAAGTCCAAGCTGCCCAACACGGTGCTGGGGAAGATCTGGAAGCTGGCCGACGTGGACAAGGACGGGCTGCTGGACGATGAGGAGTTCGCCCTGGCCAACCACCTCATCAAGGTCAAGCTGGAGGGCCACGAGCTGCCCGCCGACTTGCCCCCACACCTGATCCCACCCTCCAAGCGGAGGCACGAGTGACTGAGTGACCGAGTGGCCGAGTAACCGGCCTCGCCCCGGCCACCCGCCGTCTCCACAGCACCCAGCAGGCAGAGACCTGGGAGGCAGAGACTGGGGGGAGGGGAAGGCTCACCATTTCTCAAGGTCCATAAAGACTGAGCGGATGTTTCCTCAGCTCTTGAAAAGGAAAACCGCCATCTTTCTTTTAAGGCTGTCCTGGGCCCGGCGGGGGAGGCAGGGGCGATACTCAGATTTGAATGATGGAATTTTGTGCACAAGAACTATGGATATTTTTAATATATAACGTTAGAGGCACGTTCTTTCTTGCCTCCTGCTCTGTCTGACAGCCCCACACTCACACAGCCTCTGTCCCCTCCCGACCTTCCTCTGCCCTGGCTTTGGCTGGACAGCGCGTGCGGTGACGGTGCCCACAGGGGAACTAGCTTGCCCCTTCTGGCAGCTGCCAGGCCAGGGCTGTGTGGACAGGAAGCTGAGGGTTACTTCAGGGGCAGTGGCTTCCTCCCTCACCCGGCTCTGCCTCCTGGGCTCTCGGTGAAGTGGGTTCTTGTGCCTTCCCCCTCCCGGGCCCCCTGTGCCCGGCTGCTACTTCCTCCCGGACCACCGACCCCTACACTCCATCCCAGCCTGGCAGTCACAGAAGCAAGGCCCAGCCACCTTCGTCCTTCTGGGGGGTTGCGGGGAGGAGTGAGAGAACGTCTTCCAGAAAAATATATAAGCTAGTTTTTGTTCTATAAAGTGACACCTTTCATACTTGATTGAATTTTCCAGTAACTTCCCAGCCACTTGTTCAAAAGCTGTGATTTTTGTCTCCCTTCCCCACATTCCAGCCTGGGGGCAGCTCCACCCAGGAGCCATTAGATGCGGGGACCCGGGGAGCACGTCCCTCCAGGGACCCCAGAGTTGTGTCCTGGCTAAGCCTGTCCACCTGGAATGTTCTCCCCTCACTGTACTGGAGCTTTCTCATGTACCCCTCCCCCACCTTCAGGTGGGTGGTGGGTCCTCATGAATGGTTTGGTGAGGGTGAGAGGAAGCCCAGGGCTCAGCCTGGGCCTAGTGTCCAGAGAGCAGGGCTCAAGGGAACCACCTTCCATTTTTAGGCCCTTCCTTTCCTGCCTTCCTCCCTGGCTGAGCAGAGGAAGGGATGTGACTTAGATGTCCTTAGAATGACCGCCCTGGGCTGAGCAATAAGAAGCTGGAGCCGGCATGGTGGCCTGAGGCCCTCACTGTGCTTCAGCTGGGAAACTGGCGCACTCACCAGCCCCTGGGTGGCCAGTGGGCGGCTGTCGGGTGTGGTGGCGCTGAGGCAGGTGGCCCGGCCCCCGTGCTGCACGCCCGGGCTCCCCCAGGCCTGGCAGAGGAGGGGAACCCACAGCCTTCTGATTTCAAGATTGTTCGTTCTTAAGCACCAAAGGAGGCAAGAAAAGCTTCATCTTTCTCTGCTGCACCCCTTTTAATAAAACGATTTGTTCTGTAAAATTTGGATTCAGTCAAAAGACTGTACCTAGAAGGCCACAGGTTCCCCACCCCTGCCAGGGGTTTAGGGAGTGGCCTCCCCTCTTGGCCCTGGCCAGCCGGAGTCTCCAGGAACTGGCCTGTTACCTCCCCAGCCCTTTGACCTACAGTATTAGGCGAGGAGGGATGCAGACCGGGAAGTCGCTGTGTAAGGTGCAGCAGCTTGTTCACACTCGCCTGTGGGAAGAAAGTGACTGAAGACTTCTTCCTTGCATTAAAAAGTTTTAATTGTGCTGAAGCTGGCTTCTAGTGCTTTGTCGTCTTTTCTGGGGGCAGTAGCGGGGCCCTCCTCCCCCGAGTGCCTGTGGGGTTGCTGGCAGGGCATTTGGGGGCCAAGATGCCAGCAGGGACAGATTGTCGAGGCCTCCAGGGGGCGCTGTGCAGCAGCTGTCGCCTCCTGAGAAGAGGGTGAGGCCTGGATGGGTAGGGAGAAGGGTCCCCAGGGGCTGGCGACCCACTTCCTCATGCCAGGTGGGAGCTGGGCAAGAGCGATTTACTTGGGGGTGAAGCAGCTGGGAAGACAACATAACTGAGGACGAGGCTGGCACCCTTCTAGGGTCCTCACGGCATCTCCTCCAGCCTGGGCTCCGCCTTAGCCAGGGACAGACGAGTGGGCGCCAGTGGGGCCCTCAGCACAGGGAAGGGTCAGTAAATAAGAGGTTCTGGGCTCCAGCGCCAGCCTGGCACCATGCTGGCCCCAAGGGTGGTTTACAGACTGGGAAGCTGGGACTCTGCAGATGGACAGAGCAGACAGGCCAGCCACGAAAATACAACTAAGGGTGGGGCTGGGCAGGCCCAGGTGATGTCACAGATGGGGAGACTGTACCAGCAAAGGGGAGGGGAACACGTTGGGAGAGGGGAGACAGGAAAGGGTACAGAATGGGGTAAAGACTGCTCCAGGCAAACTGTGGCAGAAGCAAGATGTAAACAAGAGCCCAAGGGTTTGCAGGACCCAGTTGCATGCTCCAGGGCCACAGGCATGCAGGGAGTCCTGTGTTTGAGGATCCAGTTGGATGTGTCAGCGTGCCTCCTGTGTGGGTTCACCTTGTGCTGGGTTTTCTAGAGCCCTCATGAGCTGGGGAGGTCTATTTCAGCATTTCACAGCCGAGGAGCCCAAGTCTGAGGACGGCCAGAGCAGCACCGATCGTGGAAGGAGACCCACCCCAGAGCCTACTCTCCTCTGGCTTCTAATCCACCGCACACTTTACAAAGAAATACATGGTGGTAGCCAAGCGAGGTGGCTTGCCTGTAATCCTAGCACTCTGGGAGGCCGAGGCGGGAGATCGCTCAAGGTCAGGAGTTCAAAACCAGCCTGAGCATGAGCGAGACCCCATCTCTACTATAAATAGAAACAAATTAATTGGCCAACTAAAAATATATATAGAAAAACTTAGCCGGGCATGGTGGCACATGCCTGTAGTCCCAGCTACTTGGGAGGCTGAGGCAGAAGGATTACTTGAGCTCAGGAGTTTGAGGCTGCTGTGAGCTAGGCTGACGCCACAGCACTCTGGCCCGGGCAACAGAGTGAGACTCTGTCTCAAAAAAAAAAAAGAAATACATGGTGGTGATCCCCGACCCTACCCATTGCAGACTGTAGTGGCACTCAGGGCTGAGAAAGCCATGTCAAAGATTAAATGCTGTCACTCCAGCCTGAGCCCTGAGAGCTTGGGACAGCCCCTCAGCTGGCAGGTGTCACCCAAGAGAGGTAGAGCATGCTTGGTCAAGCAGTTAGTGCATCAGAGGAAAGAGAACTTGGGAGTGCTCATGGAACGTGAGTCAGGGAAGCTGCCTGCCCTCCTTCCCTGAGCGCACTCCCCCAGTGGGGCTCTGCAGGTGACGGGGTTTGAACCCCCAGGGGGCTGCTCCAGGAAGAGCCTGCTGAGCTGAGGTTTGAGGGCAGGTGTCTGCCCCAGAGCTCAGGGAGGGCCATGACAGAGGCCTGGGAAGGGCCAGGGGGTGTGGACTGAGATGTGGCCACCTACCTGGAGGGCCAGCCCCTAGCCCTCACCTCCTCCCCAGCTCCCTAGGGGCCTTCTTCTTCGGAAGCAAAGGAGAGGGGTTTCGACCAGTCCCCAGGCTTCTGGAGTAAGAGGCCTTCAGGACAATCTGATCAGGGTTTCCCACCCAGTGGCACCTCAGAGCCCAGGACCCAGTCGTAAGATCCCATTCAGAACAAACATTTCTTCTGCTCCTTAGAAAACAAAGATGTAACCACAAATGCAACCCAGGGCCCTGTTCTTATCTCAAACGGGCTGCTGGTAGGACGTGCAGGACTTGCAGAGCCAGGGCGAGAGGGGCCGGGAGGATCCTCCAGCACTCCTGCCCATCCCCTTCAGAGCTCAACAGCTCGGGCAGCACGAAGAGGGCAGCCTTGGGCAGACAGCCCCAAGTTCAAATCCCAGCTCTGCCACTTGTGGGGGGCCAGCCAGTCCCCTCCCCTCCTGAGCCTGTTTCTTTCTTTTTTTTTTTTTTGAGGTAGAGTCTCACTCTGTTGCCCCAGCTAGAGCGCCGTGGCATCAGCCTCACTCACAGCAACCTCAAACTCCTGGGCTCAGGCGATCCTTCTGCCTCAGCCTCCCAAGTAGCTGGGACTACAGGCATGCGCCACCATGCCCGGCTAATTTTTTCTATATTTTAGTTGGCCAATTAATTTCTTTCTATTTTTAGTAGAGATGGGATCTCACTCTTGCTCAGGCTGGTTTCGAACTCCTGAGCTCAAATGATCCACCCACCTCGGCCTCCCAGAGTGCTACTGAGCCTGTTTCTTCAAGTCCTACAGGCAGGAGCAGCCACACTTCACAGAGGCAGAGCCTTAGGAGGCCCACCTTTGTGGCCTCCTTGGCTGAGCACCCCAGGGAGGTTAGTTGGGGTGGGGGTAAGGGTGGGGTGCAGGAAGCACAGTACCCCACCCAACACCCAGAACAAAGCAGGCTGGACCCACCCTTCCCTGAAGCAGCTTGCAGACCCAGTGGCGCCTGAGGGCCAGAGGGGTGGTGGCCAAGGGGGCCCAGGCCTGGCTTCCTGTGCACCTAGAGGGACTGATAATTGTAAAACCACATGGGGCTGCAGCCGCTGTGGAGCGTAGGAGCCCCTATGGCTTGTTGGAGCAGCGCAGGGAAGGTTTTTGGAAGAAAAACCAGGATGATGAAACCACCATATGTCCACCCATTTGGAGCTTTGGACTTTTCAAAGGACACACCCCTGGTGTACCGGGTGGGCGGGGGCGGGGTGTGGGGGCTTCTCAACCCCCACCATCTCCATCAGCCCCTCCCCGAGCCCCCAACAGTCACACACGACAGTCACACATTTAAATAAACCGGGGGCCTGAGCAGCAAAAGAAGTGGTTACTGAGCTCTTCCGCCTCCAACCACATGGCTGCCCGTGGTCCTTCTACAGAGAAATGTTAGGACGGCCATTGGCGGCCATACTGGGTACCTCATTTGTCCCTCACACCTGAGCAGGTGCAGTTCTCCACTGTACACAAAAACACAAGTGTCCAGACAGAGAGAAAGGGACTTGCCCAAGGCTACATGCCCGGTCAGCAGGGACAGGGCTGTATGACCGCACAGCCAGCCTCTCATCCCCTGACCCTTGAGTGGGGGTGGGACACCACACTCTGTTTCCTGAGTGGCCAAGGGCAGGGGTGGCTGCCATTCTCCTCAGCCTTGCGGGACCATCTGCTGGGAGCTGCATCCCAGGCTGGGGTAGGGCGACTCATCCTAGGCCACTGCTGGAGGTTGACTCCCAGGGCCTTGGGGAAGGGCGTGCCACAGCCATGAGCCTATCATGTGGCTGCCATGCTACAGACCCCCCCGGAGCCTACCTTGTGTCTGAGCTGCCTCCTGTAGCCAGAGGGCTATGCTCTTGGGGTCGGGAACATGGGTCCCCTGCCAGTCACTTGTGGTCACCTCTCCGGGCTTCTCGCTGCCTCTGAACCTTCTCTTTTTTCGAGGCCTGGGTTGCTTAATTGACACTTTCCTTTTCTAAATCCAAGGCCCTTTGCAGAAGCCTACATCAAGCCTACTGCAGTCTGGCATTTCCCTGCCCCTGTCCCTAGCATCTAGGTGCTACCACATGGCTCCCTTCTGCTGCCAGGCACTGACCTAGCCCCGGAACCTGGGGACTCAGGCAGGCTCTGGACCAAGGGAAGGAGTTCAAGGCTGGCACCATCCAGTCTCTGCAGCTCAGTGTATTAATCTGCGGAAGGAAGGTAATGACAAGTCTCTCCTGGCAGGGCTCTTGTGAAGATAACAGATCTGAAGTCACTTTGAAATGCCAAGAAGTCCCATGGGAATGCAAGGTGCTATCAGAGTGACTTGTTCCCCCCAGGGCTGGGCAGACCTGTTGCCAGAGGGGTTGAGGGGTGAGGTGAAAGGCTGTGGGGGGAGCAGGGCCCTCCTGCACTGGGCACAGTGGCCTGACCACCCAGATGGGTGGGCCGGCTCAGTAGGGAGCAAGGCAAGGTTTCTGTGGCCCTGGGGGGTCTGGCTGACACGGGATCAGAGAACAGATCTGCTGGGGCCAAGCGGGGCGGTGTCCCAGAGCTGATTCTGTCAGGGCTGGAGGCCTGGCCCTTGTCGAGGCTGGAATGGACCAGGCAGAGACTGAGCCTTTAAGGACTTTCCGACATTGGAGCTGCAAAGGAGTGAGCAGGGGGACCGACCCCCTTTTACAGACAAGGAAACTGAAGCCTGCAAAAAAGATGTGACAAAAACTAACAAAGTGCAAGAGAGGCTGGGAGGGCTGCATGCCGTCCCAGCTCTGCCTCACGCAGCCCCTGGCCTAGGGCTGCTGTCTGAGACTCAGTTTCCGCTGCGCTGTACCGTGTGGGGATGGCGTCTGGTGCGGGGGAGGATGGACTTTTCTGAGAACTCAGCATTCAGAGAGGTTAAGAGACTCACCAGAGGTCACACAGGGAATAAGCCAGCACCCAGAGGCCTCACAAGTTGGCCCCGATGGCTGACCCCTGGGGCCGTGTTAGGATGGGGGTGGAAGATCAGGGTGTCCAAGAGCAGCAGAGGAGAGGTCCATCTTCCACCCAGGCCCTCTCACCCCGGTTCTCCCGGTGGGAACTTCATTCCGGCCACAGCGCCTGCCAAGCCTCTGGTCTCTGGCGCCCCCCGGTGGCCTCAGGGAGCAGGTGCCTCTCACCTCCTGGGGGCCCCAACCCTGCTTCCCCGGTAGGAGGGCCCAGAATCCCTCCGAGGGACAGGAGGGCTCCGTCAAAGGAATTCTTGCCCCTCCCCATCCCAGGAGACCCGGAGGCAGTGACTGGGATCCCCAGATTCGGGTTTGAATCCTGGCTCCCCTTCCCGGCCTGACTTGGGTAATACATCCGGACTATGTTTCCCCCAATATTTCTCAGATTGTCGGCCCTGCGAAGCCCCAGGGCAGAGTCCCTGAGATCACAGGGGAGACCCCTGACGTGGAGGAGCACCCTGTTTGCTGCCAGGGAGTGCTCAGTTCAGCTCTACAAACACAGAGCTCCTCCTCCCCCAAGGCGGGGAACCTCGCCCTGTCCCTTCCCAAGGAGGTCCCAGTCTGAGAGGGGAGGCAAACCCTTGAACAGATCTTTTAAAGAAAGAATGTGTTGTCTAAAGCCACTAAAATGCCCCACCCTTGATCTCTCGTCTTGGACAGACCCAAAGTCCCCTGGCATCTGGTCCAGCCCAGCTGGCTACAGCTGGGCAGAAATCAGAACTACCACCAGAGTCAGCCCCTCCCCTCCCGCCGGTCTCCGGCAGCCCACCAGGACCTCTCCTTGGCCCTCGCATTCCAGGCTGAGACTCAGGCCCAGCCCAGCGCCACCGCAGGAGTCTAGCTTCGGAGCCTCCTCATCCTCAGCCCCTCAATTCACCTTCATCCTTCTCAAGCCTCAGTGTGACCATCTGCCAAATGGGTGTGATCATCCCTACTTTACCTTCCTGCCTCCCGGGGCAGCTCTAACGATACAATTAAAGTGAGATCAGAAACTTTGGGGGCGGGTTGGGGGGTGCCAAGCGCGGGCAAACCTGGGAGAGCGCGAACTACAACTCCCATCCGGCTCCGGGGCCGCGGGCGTCCCCAGCCCCTCTCCCTGACCCAGCAGAGAGGCGGCCGCTGCCCAGGGGGCGAGGGAAGTTGTGGTGCTCCGGGCCTTTCTCACCTGGGTTAGGGCCGGGCGAAGGCCCAGGTAGAGCTGGGCCTGGGACCCCGCAGGAATCTAGGCGGTCTTGCGGACCCCGGGGGGGACCCCACCCCCACCCCGCCCAGGAGTTACTCTCCGAAGCCCGCCCCCCCACTTCCTGGCCGGAGTTGGTCCCACCCCCGCGCGCCTCCGCCCTCCCACCTTCACCTTCAGCCGCGGCTCCCATTGGCCGGCGCGCACCTGCCCGTCCGTCGGGGGGCGGGGCGCGGCGCCCAGGTGAGGGCGCGCAGGCAGCGGCGGAGGAAGGTGACAGCGGGGAGGGCGGGAGGGTGGGGGGTGGACGCGCGGGCCGACCTACGGACGGACGGACCGACGGGCGGGCATGCGGGCGGGCATCCGGGCGGCCAGGCTCTAGCCAGGGATCGGGGCTCGGGCCGCAGCCATGGAGCGGCGGCTGTGCGCGCTGGAGCGGCTGGCGCGGGGCGAGGCCGGCGGCGGCCCGGGACTCGACGGCCTCCTGGATCTGCTGCTGGGGCTGCACCACGAACTCAGCAGCGCCCCCCTGCGGCGGGAGCGCAACGTGGCGCAGTTCCTGAGCTGGGGTGAGTGGCGGTGCGGCAAGTGGGGGGGGGGCGGCCCTAGGGACCCCGCGCCGGGACCCCACGCGGTCCACGCTCACAGGCCTTCCCGCAGGGACCTGCAACCCCATACGTTCCCCTCGTACTCTCCTCACTGGCCCCAACACGTGCCACTGGAACCCGCAGCCCGCTCACTCACCTGTGCACCTTACGTTCACTCGGATACACACACGCCCCTTCCCACTCACAGACCCCGGCACACGTATACAGCACACACTTCACACAGACACACTCAGACTTGTGCCCAGGTATAGACCACAGACGCATGTACCCAAGGCACGCACGCCCTACAGAGTTGTGTACAAGATTCCTCACTCACACATCACACCCCACACCCCATGCGACCCCCGTCCGTGCCATGCACTGACACAGGCTTTCTCAGTCTTGCACACTTGCAGAGACACACACCCATCTCCCTGCGTACAGGACCACCGCAGCCTGGACTTAGGAACCAACTTAAAGCCCCTTGGTCTCTGCCAGCTGCTGGCCAGGCTCCCTGAGAGCTGTTCCCCCAGGGCCGGGGAGGGGGGCCTGGCTGGAGGTGGGTCTGTGCCTTTTCCCGGTTGACTCATCTGAGTCACCGGGAGTGGCTGGCCTGGGGTGACCCTGAACCTACAGTGGGCCCTGGCGCCAGTCAGAGGGTTCCCTGGTTATACCTAGCCAGGCCATGGGGGTAAGGCACAGGGGCCTGGCCTGGAGGGTGGGGTGAGGCGGGTGTTTGCCCAGTGGGTGACTAGCGTTCCTGGCGCTCCTGAGCTCTGGGCAAGCACAAGGCCTGGCCTGGCACCCTTGGGGGCCTGCCACCCAGATATGCCAGCAGCTTGGCACCCAGTGCCAGGCCTTCCGTCCAGGCTGAGGGCAGTCAGACGGCCCCTGCCTCTGTTGCCTGCCTGTCTCCCTGGGACTCCTGCGTGTTACTCGTGTGTCTGTGTTGTCATCACCTCCCACATCCACGTGAGTGTGTTTGCACACACATGTGTGCTCCTCCCTGCCTGCCTCTGGCACCTCTACCTGGGACCCCAGCATGGGGGCCCATCTGTTGACATCTCCCGAGGTAACTCAAAGGGCGGTGACTCATTCCTCTCCTGCCCCAACTTGTCCCTGCTGCTGCCCAGAGCCCCCATGCCCTGTGGCAAGGCAAGGGGACTCTGCGTCCAGTCCTGGAGGCCTGGATCCTCATGCCTATGAGCCCCGGGCATCGGCCCCTGTCTGGCTGGTGGGTCACCACTCTGCTCCGGCCTCTGTTCCCCCTCGGAGGCCAGTGGCTGCTTCTCCCCAGCTCCACACACAGACCTGGGAAAGAGACAATTAATTTTGGTAATGAGGTTTCCACACCACCCCCGCTGCGGGGGTTCTGCTAGATAAACCTGTGGAGCAGCTCTCTGTCCCACCCACAGACCCGCCCAGCTGGCAGGGAGTTTACCTCCTGGCAAGGGGAAACTGAGGCAGGGTGCCAGACCACAGCTGCCCCCGGTCCTGAATGGTCACTCCTGCCTCCCTAAGTTCCCAAGACCCAGTTCCTTCCTTCCAACCTGTGGCTACTCCAGGCCTGGGAAGGGCCTGGGAGTGGCTGGAGATGCCCCTCATGAAAGGAGGTTCCTGGCCAGGCACAGGCCTCATCCGGGGAGGGAGGCAGGGCTTAGAGCTATAGGCTGGTCAGGCCTGGAGGGACTCCTGAGCGCTCACACCCTCAGGTGCTAGTGTCCGAGCCATGGGAAGGTGCTTTGGCTCTGCTTTTGAGTTTTGTGAGCACCCGGGCGACTGGTATCTATGCCTCCAGACTGAGGGGCCCCACTTGGGTTGTACAGAGCCCTGTCCTCCCTGCTCTGAGGCTGCCCCAGACCTCACCCCCAGCCAGGTACCTCTATGCCTACAGGGTCCCCAGCTCCCAAATAGCAGAGAATCCTCTCTAGGGACAAGGAATGTCACCAGTCCAGTTTCCCAAGACAGGCCTTGGCCTGGCCCTGTTAGGGGGCCAAGAACTGTGAGCCAGGGTGGGAATGGTATCCCCGTGGTCCCCAGGGTAACCAGCCAGGGTCAGGCCCTAGGCTGGGGAGGACCACAAATCCCATCAACCCCTGGGGTGGAGGCTGCCTGGAGTCTGAGGATGGGTGTTCAGAGAGGTCTGGGGGTCAGGTGGTCAGCTGAGCCAGGACTCTTACTTTCCGTACTTCCTGATCATTGCCGAATGGGCTCCAGCTCCTCTCGACTCCTTAGCCGGGGAGGCTGTCACTGGGGAGGGCACCCCTGCCCTGGCCTCACAGGAGTTGCAGCTCCTGGCTTCCCAAGGTGAGAGAGGGAGCTGGCCCCCCACCCGCCTGCATGCCCTCTGAGCCCCACTCTGTGTCCCCTCAGCCAGCCCCTTCGTAGCAAAGGTGAAAGAGCTGCGTCTGCAGAGAGATGACTTTGAGATTTTGAAGGTGATCGGCCGAGGGGCCTTCGGGGAGGTGAGCAAAGGGCCTGGGGTAGGTTGGGGGGGAGTGTGTTCCCACCGGGCTGTGCTGACCCCAGCCTTCCCTGTGACTGCAGGTCGCTGTGGTGAGGCAGAGGGACAGTGGGCAGATTTTTGCCATGAAAATGCTGCACAAGTGGGAGATGCTGAAGAGAGCTGAGGTCAGTGTGGGGCCTGGTGGGCCTTTGGCAGCCTTCATGTGGGTGGGAGCAGGTGTGTGCTGCCCTTGAGGCCTCCAGGACATCCAGGGGAAGGGACAGGGCATGGCTGCTGACTAGGCAAAGGATGTCACTCTCAACAGCCACCAATCTCCTGTCCCTTCCTCACAATAAACCTTTCTGAAAAGCAAGCAGAGTTGTTCCCATTTTCCTTTCGGCAACACCAAGGCCCAGAGCCATGAAGTGTGGGCTTGGGCTCATCCAAAGCAGCCTGGGGAGAGCAGAGCCGTGACCTCCATCTGAGCTCCTAGACTTACTGAGTCCTTCCCCATCCCCTGAGCTGGCAAGGCGGGGGTGGGGGTTCCTGGGCTCTGATCCCATCCTACCCCCTGCTCCCCAAAACCTGCTGCAGACGGCCTGTTTCCGGGAGGAGCGGGATGTTCTGGTGAAGGGGGACAGCCGCTGGGTGACCACTCTGCACTATGCCTTCCAAGACGAGGAGTACCTGGTGAGGACACTCTGCAGGGTTAGAGGGGGGTTGCCTGGGAAGCTGGGGATGCTGGGACCTAGGAGAGAGACCCCTTCTAGGACAAAGAGGCTTCCACTTCTCTCCAGCTCCTGGCCTGGAGCCTCCTGCCTGAGCTCTGGCTGGGAACTAGCTACCCTAGGCGTGCTGGGAGACACAGCCCTGCCTTCCCAGAGCCCCCTGGGACCCATGTGAAGGGGCAGGTGCCCCTTCCTCCCAGGCTGATTTTTGTTCCCTACGTACCGCTGTCCAGTACCTGGTGATGGACTACTACGCCGGTGGGGACCTCCTCACACTGCTAAGCCGCTTTGAGGACCGCCTCCCACCTGAGCTGGCCCAGTTCTACCTGGCTGAGATGGTGCTGGCCATCCACTCACTGCACCAGCTGGGCTACGTCCACAGGTGGGGCCCCACACCCCCCTGCCCCATCCAGCCCCTGCCGGCTGCTCTGGGGAGAGCTGCTGTTTGCTGAGCACTCAGCATGTGCCAAACACTGCTGTGGGCTTCATATGTGGTTCCTTTGAATCCTTATGCTAAGAAAGCTTATGTGGTGGGGGCTGCTCTTGTCCCCATTTTAATTGAGGAAGTCAGAGCTTAGCACAGGTAAGCACCTGACTCAAAGTGACTTGGCTTGTGCGTGGCTGAGTCGTGGTCTGCACTGGGGATGTCTGGTTCCTGCAGCCCCAGCAGCACACTCTGCTGCCTCCAAGGGTTGTCCTCAATGGTCCTTTCCCCAATCTAGCTGCCTGCTTCCTCCTGGCCACCAGCCTTCTCTCCCTCCCACGTGCATGCACACACGTTGCACCTGGGCATGCACCTAAACACACATCCATACACACAGCTCAAGTCCCTCATGCTCCCTGCCCTCCCCCAGGGATGTCAAGCCAGACAATGTCCTCCTGGACGTGAATGGACACATTCGCCTGGCTGACTTTGGCTCCTGCCTGCGTCTCAACAACAGCGGCATGGTAAGGACCCCACCCCAGAGTGGGAGCAGGGGACACCAGGCAGGCCAAGCTCTCGGGGCAATGGGAGGCCGAGGCCCCAGGTGGGGGGCATCAGGCCAGCCCAGCTCTGGCAGGGTCGGAGTGCCAGGGTTGTGGTGAGGGCCCAGCAGCCCCAGCCACACCTGAAGCTGCCCTCATGGCATCATCAACCCCACCCCCCGCAGGTGGACTCATCAGTGGCAGTAGGGACACCGGACTATATCTCCCCTGAGATCCTGCAGGCCATGGAGGAGGGCAAGGGCCACTACGGCCCGCAGTGTGACTGGTGGTCACTGGGAGTGTGTGCCTATGAGCTGCTCTTTGGGGAGACGCCCTTCTATGCCGAGTCCCTGGTGGAAACCTATGGCAAGATCATGAACCATGAGGTCTGGCTGCCAGGCTCTGGGACTCCAGGGAGGGCAGTGGGACTCCCAAGTCTGTGTGGTTGGAATCCTGGACACTTCACCCAGCCTGACTCCCCTGCCTGCAGGACCACCTGCAGTTCCCTTCAGACATGCCTGACGTGCCAGCCAGCGCCCGAGACCTGATCCGACAGTTGCTGTGCCGCCAGGAGGAGCGGCTGGGCCGTGGCGGGCTGGATGACTTCCGGAACCATCCCTTCTTCGAAGGCGTGGACTGGGAGCGGCTGGCAGCCAGCACTGCCCCCTATGTCCCTGAGCTCCAAGGGCCCATGGACACCTCCAACTTTGATGTGGATGATGATACCCTCAACCACCCAGTGAGTGGCAGATGCTACTGCAGGCGGGGAGGTGACCTGACCCTCGATGGCTGTGGGAACCCTCCAGAAGTTCCCTGGGGTGGGCTAGGGGCAAGGCCTTTGGACCCCAGGGGCTCGTAAGAGTTATGGTTCACCTCATCTCGTTCACCTACCCTGGAGTGGGTTATGCCAAGTGAAGGTCCTTTGATCCCAGGTGTTATCCTATTAATCAAATTAAAACTCCCAGCAGCCCGCAGGAAGCCACACCCTCAGGGACTTATGGGAGCTGTGTTGGTGGGGGCCATGTTATGCCCTTAGGTTCCCACCTGAGCAGGTCACGGGGGCCTGTTGGTTCTTAGGCCTCCTCTTGGAGCTGTGCCTGTTCACTCTGCCTTTCCTCCCATCTCCTCCTGCAGGGGACCCTGCCGCCACCCTGCCACGGGGCCTTCTCGGGCCACCACCTGCCATTCGTGGGCTTTACCTATACCTCTGGCAGGTGAGTTTAGTCCTCACACACCTGGTGGGAAGCTGGGGGCTGCCTGGCCTGGAGGATGCAGGAAGTTCACCAGGCACCCCGAAGGAAGGCAGAATGGCTACCCAGTGCGTGCATGTGACAGGTGCTCTGAGCCCACGTGTCCTCAGGCTCCTGGTAAAGCCACACCTGTGCGCAGCTGGGCCCCATCCCAGCATGTGGCTCACTCAGTGCCCTCCACAGCAAGCTGAGGATGGACTGGACTTGGAGCCAGAGGCCTAGAGTTTGAAGCCCCTACGGCTCCCAAGCCTCACTTAGTGCCTCTGTAAAACAGGCGGGATGATCACCCATTTGAGGGGCTGGCCTGAGACTGCGGCAAGGTCCTGGTGAGGCATGCTCTGGGGTGCAAGAAATGCCTCCGACCCCCACTCATCAGGGCCAACTTGGCCTATGTCACCACATCCTCTCAGTGGCCCTTGGAGAGGCCTTATTATTGCCACCATTGCCCGTGAGGAAACTTATGCTACATTGGGTTCAAGGTGATACAGCTTGGAAAGGCCAGGACTAGGGCTCACACCTGGGCCCAGGACCCTGAAGCCTGTGCCCTAGAGCCACTGCCCATGGCACCAGCCTGGGGTCTCTTGAGGGCAAGGTCTGGTCTGGGTGTGTCTTGGGTGATGGAGTGATTGGATGCACTAGGATGGAGGGGGCTTTCTGCCAACATGTGTCACCCCTGTCCTCCCCCAGTCCCAGTCCTGAGAGCAGCTCCGAGCCCTTGGCTGCTCTGGAGCGGAAGCTCCGCTGTCTGGAGCAGGAGAAGGTGGAGCTGAGCCGGAAGTGCCAAGGTACGGGGAGCAGCTGGGCCAGGGCTGGCTGAGGTTGGCTGTGTTGGCCCTGGGGGCTGCTGCTGTGGGAACAGCTGCTCACTACGGGGGCTACCTCCCTGCCAGAGGCCCTGCACACCACTTCAGACCACTGGGAGCTGCAGCAGCTACAGAAGGAAGTGCAGACTCTGCAGGAGAGGTTGTCAGGTATTGCTGCCCCCATCGTACCCCCACGCTGGGCTGAGTCCCCCCCTGGGTTCCAGTCCTATCCCTGCTCTGTACACGCTGGGTGATCTTGGGGAAGTACCTTAAACCCCTGCATGTGGGATATGGGCCAAGAAGACCCACCTCCCGGGCCGTGGTGAAGGTTCTACGAGACATTGCACATGCAGTGCCTGGCTGAGGCTGGGGCAGTCAGTATGTGCAGGTCTCAGTGACTATTCCTGGCAGAGACGCTGAGGGACAGCAATGCCCCCTTGTCCCAGACGGATGGGCCCCCTGCTAGTAGCCTAGGTCAGGACAGTGACCTATGGCAGGAGAGAGACCAGCTGCACCAGGTGAGGGCCTGCTGAGGCTGGTGAGTGGCCCACGGCTCCACACTGGGGAGGTCCTTGCCCTGACTCTGGGCCTTGTCCTCCCCACCCTGACTCCCAGGAGCTGGCTGAGGCTCGGGCAAGGCTGCAGGCTCAGGAGCAGGAGCTAGGCAGAGCCCGGGAGCGGCAGGAGGAACTGTTCCAGAGGCTGCAGGAGGCCCAGAAGAGAGAAGCAGCCATAGCCAGCCAGACCCAGGCCCTGAGCTCCCAGCTGAAGGAAGCCCGGGCTACCCAGAGGGAGGTGGGTGAGCAGGCGGGGTGATCTCAAAGCCCACTGCCTCCTCGTGCCTGCTGTGGCTGGCAGAGCCTGAGTCTGTGGCAAAGTGTGGCAGAGGGATTAGGGTGGGCCAAGTCAGCAATGACCTGCCTCTGCACCCATCACAGCTGGAGGCCCAGGTGGCCACCCTGAGCCAGGAGGTGACACAGCTGCAGGGACAGTGGGAAAGAAGCCTTGAGGAGTGTTCCCGGGTCAAGGTAGTGAGGTCTTACCCCCTTGGCAAGAGGTGCTTTCCCCCAGGCCTGACCCCTGGGTCCCAGGGGTGGGATGGGCCATGGCCTCCTGGGTCCCTGCCCTGATCCCTCTCCACATCCTCAAGACCGTCCACACAGCCTCTGAGACCAACGGCAAGGGACTGCCTGAGGGTGGGCCTCAGGAAGTGCAACTGAGGAAGGAGGTGGCCGCTCTGCGGGAGCAGCTGGAGCAGGCCCACAGCCACGGGTGAGCTGGGCAGGAGGGGTGGTGGTGACAGGCTGGACCCAGGCCGGGCTGGGAGTCACTGCCTTGGCCTCCTCCTCTCCAGGCCAAGTGGGAAGGAGGAGGCTCTGTGCCGGCTGCAGGAGGAGAACCGGCGGCTGAGTCAGGAGCAGGAGCGGGTAAGCAGGGCGGACAGAGGGACAGACAGGGTAGACAAGAGAGGGCAGGACAGCCAGCAAGAGGCTGGGCGGAGCTGCCAGGGGCTGGACAGGCAGGCTGTAGCAGGTGAGCAAGGGCAGGCACAGATGGGGCTCAGGGTGCTGGGGGTCCTGTGGGGAGAAAGCGGATGGCCAGGGGTGCCGGAGCACCCGGGGGCTGAGCCGCCTCCCCGCCCGGCCCCCAGCTGGCGGAAGAGCTGGCGCAGGAGCAGCAGAGCAAGCGGCAGCTGGAGGGCGAGCGGCGGGAGACGGAGAGCAACTGGGAGGCCCAGATCGCCGACATCCTCCGCTGGTGGGTGCTGGTGGGGCAGGGTGGGCCCGGGGGGGCTGAAGGTCCAGCCCCTAACCCTGAGCCCCTTTCCCAACAGGGTGAATGATGAGAAGGTCTCAAGAGGCTACCTGCAGGCCCTGGCCACCAAGATGGCCGAGGAGCTGGAGTCCTTGCGGAATGTGGGCACCCAGACGCTCCCTGCCCGGCCACTGGTGAGCCCCAAGGACACCCTTCGGGGTTGGGGGATGCCAGTAGCCTCACTCTGGAGGTGGGGACACTAAGCTCACAGCAGGTCAGTGGCTGAGCTGGAGCTTTGAGCCTGGCCAGAGGGCATGCGCAGTGGTGTACTCTGGGGGAGTGGGCCCCTGAGGCAGCCGGGCCCAGAGGGCATCTTGCACGTGTGCCCCACGGCCATCAGGACCACCAGTGGAAGGCGCGACGGCTGCAAAAGATGGAGGCCTCGGCCAGGCTGGAGCTGCAGTCGGCGTTGGAGGCTGAGATCCGCGCCAAGCAGGGCCTGCAGGAGCGGCTGACGCAGGTGCAGGAGGCCCAGCTGCAGGCCGAGCGGTGAGGCTGGGGGCAGGCGCCTCGGGGTTGGGCCCTGTGCAGAGGCCGGTGGCGAGCCCTTGCCGTTCTCCCCCAGCCGTCTGCAGGAGGCCGAGAAGCAGAGCCAGGCCCTGCAGCAGGAGCTGGCCACGCTGCGGGAGGAGCTGCGGGCCCGCGGGCCAGGGGGTGAGTGGCCACTGCCTGCCCATTCTGGAGCCAGGCCCCCACCACAGCCTCATGGTCACCCAGAGGCTCTGGCAGCGACCTGGCAGGGCTGTGGGGACAAGAGTCTGTTCTTGGACTCTGCTGCTTACCCTGCCATCTGTCACCAGCACTCACTGAATACCTTCTGTGTGCCAGCCCTGCCCCCAGCCTGTGGTCCTTTCCTTGTTTTACTCAGGTGGTTAACTGAGGCCGCTGCTGGCCCCAGGTTCACTAGGCCAGGGACCCCACCCCCAGTAACCTACCCTCTCTGTTTGCAGACCCCAAGCCATCAAACTCCCTGATTCCCTTCTTGTCCTTCTGGGGATCAGAGGTAAAAGACAGGGAGAAGGGCTGGTTGGGGAGGAGTCCTGAAGTGAGGTGCAGGGGCCTTGACTTTGTCCCTCCCTCTCCCATCCCCAGAAGGATCCTGCCAAGGAGCCTGGTGTCTCAGGAGAGGCCCCAAGGCCTGGGGTGGAGCCAGAGCTGAGGCCAGAGGGCCGACGCAGCCTGCGCTCAGGGGTGAGCACAGGTGGGTTCCATGGTTGGGGGCTGGGCCCCACCCCTGCCCTTCTCACCTGTTCACTTCCCCTCCTGCAGGCAGTGTTCCCCAGAGTACCTGCAGCCACCACAGCCCCTGCAGAAGGTCCTCCTGCTAAGGTGAGCACCTAGCAGGCTGAGTCGGGTCGGGGCACCAAGCTATTCTTGCCAAGCTCCATGGGACCTTCCATTCACATCATGACTGGCAGATGCATTTGGGGTGGCGTGAGCTCTCAGGGATGGGCACAGGGCCCTGGGAGGCTGTGGCAAGCATGGGTCATGACGTGTTCCCCGTCCCCAGCCTGGCTCACACACGCTGCGCCCCCGGAGCTTCCCATCCCCCACCAAGTGTCTCCGCTGCACCTCGCTGATGCTGGGCCTGGGCCGCCAGGGCCTGGGCTGTGACGGTGAGAAGCCCCAGCCCTCTGCACACCCGCTCCCCACATTCCAGCCACAGCCCCTGTGTGTGTGACCCAGACGCACCCAGGCTGTTTCTGCCAACCCAGGGTCTCTGGCACCTGCTGATCCAATGTCCCACTGCTCAGTTTTTGTTTTTCTTTTCTCACTTGTTGGGGAATTGGTGACAGTTCAGATGCTACCACGGCCTCAGGGAAGCTGGGACTGGGAATGCCTAGAGTCCTGGCTCGAGGCTGTCCCTTCCCAGCTTCACTCTATCTGCCCTTTCCCACTTTCCCCACAGCCTGCGGCTACTTCTGTCACTCAACCTGTGTCCCACAGGCCCCACCCTGCCCTGTGCCCCCTGACCTGCTCCACACAGCCCTGGGAGTGCACCCCGAAACGGGCACAGGCACTGCCTACGAGGGCTTCCTGTCGGTGAGCAGGGGCTGGGGGAGGGGTTGAGCACGGGGGGCTGAGGGCTGGCGCAGGCCCTCCTATGCCTGCCTTCCCCCAGGTGCCACGGCCCTCTGGCGTCCGGCGGGGCTGGCAGCGGGTGTTTGCTGCCCTCAGCGACTCACGCCTGCTGCTGTTTGACGCCCCTGACCCTCGGCTCAGCCCGGCCAGCGGGGCCCTCCTGCAGGCGCTGGATCTGAGGTGTGTAGTGGCAGCAGGACATGGCCTGGGACTAGTGGTGGGGCAGCTGGGGACAGTGAGACCGCTAACCTGCTCCATGGACCTCCCAGGGACCCCCAGTTCTCAGCCACTCCTGTCCTGGCCTCGGATGTCATCCACGCCCAGTCCAAGGACCTGCCACGAATCTTTAGGGTGAGTGCCCGTGACGCGATGGGCCAGCCACTATCTGCCTCCCCATGCTGTCCCCAATCCAGCCACTGTCCTCCCTCTCCACATGATGGCCACAGTGGCCTCCATTCTGGCCCTGATGAGCTCTCCATCCTGCGGCCACAGCGAGCTTCCCACGTGAGAATTCGGATACATCCTGCCTTGTTTAGGACCCTCTGTGGCTCCCATCACCCTCAGGGTGCTCCTGACCGAGGCCTTGAGGCCCCACGGATCTGACCCTGCAGGCCTCCCAGCCCTCTCCCTGCTCTGGCCACACCTTGCTTTCGCCAGTTCTAAGGGTGCCCTGTACCCCTGTTCGCCTTATCCTCAGTCCTTCACGTTCTGTTCCCTTTGCATGGAACTGCCAGCCCCCGCCGGTCTCCAGCCCCTCACCCTCCTTA
Organism: Cheirogaleus medius; assembly: GCA_008086735.1. Taxonomy (NCBI): domain Eukaryota; kingdom Metazoa; phylum Chordata; class Mammalia; order Primates; family Cheirogaleidae; genus Cheirogaleus; species Cheirogaleus medius. The sequence continues at coordinate 3,701,582 of VBSM01003155.1, forward strand.
ACTAACTCCTGGTTAGTCCACTCACCCCTAGGCTCTGGCAGAAGTTTCATGTCCCCTGGGAAGTCATCCTTCACCTCTTGGCCTGGGGTAGGGGCTATACTCTTGTTCCCACAAGGCCCGTCCTTACCCTATTATGGCGCTGGTCATATGGGGCTCTGCAATTGTCTGCATATTGTCTGACCACCTGACCAGCTTGTCCCCTGCTGTGGACAGGGCCTAGCACTGCACCCAGCAAGCGCACACTCAGTTCCTGTGCACACTGGCTGGTGGAGGTGGGAAGGGAGGCAGGATGGCAGGCTCTCAGCCCACAGCCTTCCAGCCTGAACCCTGCCTGCAGGTGACAGCCTCCCAGCTGACCGTGCCACCTACCATGTGCACCGTGCTGCTGCTGGCCGAGAGCGAGGGGGAGCGGGAGCGCTGGCTGCACATGCTGGGCGAGTTGCAGCGGCTGCTGCTGGACACACGGCCAAGACCCCGGCCCGTGTACACACTCAAGGAGGCCTACGACAATGGGCTGCCACTGCTGCCCCACACACTCTGCGCCGCCATCCTTGGTGAGCTGGCTCAAGGGAGCAATCTGGGCCCGTAGGGTTGGTGCTGGCCTAGGCACAGTCCGGAGGGCCACCATCACTGCCCATTCCCTGCAGCCATGAGCCGTGGACCCAGCTTTGCACAGATATCCTCTCTGCCCTCCTCTGTGCACAGCTGTGAGAAGAGTCCTGGGCCATGGGGCAGGGAGCCTGGCTTCTCGCCACTGCATTTCTCTGTGCCTCAGTTTAGTTTCTGCTTTTTTTAAAAGAATCTCAAGCAAGTGGAAGGAGCAAGGGCTTTGAATGAGACAAACAAGGGTTCTGGTCTTGGCTCTCTCTAGCAGCTAGGGGACCATGAGCAGCCGAAGAACCAGCCACCTGGAGCTTCACATCTCCTGGGTGGAGCTGCCATGAGGCTCACTTAGGTTCAGCAGGGCCCCTCCATGACTTACAGCTGGGAAGATGCCTGAAGCAGCACTCCTAGGCCTCCCCTAACAGCTGAGCCCCTGAGCCAGCCCTGCCCTCGCTCAGAGTGGGAGCCATGGGAGAGGCTGTGTGGGTCCCCTGGGTCAGTTGGGAGCTGGAGGGGTTGGGGCATTACTGAGCTGGAGGGGTTGGGGCATTCCCAGCCACCAGCATTGCTGCTTCTCTTCCTCACAGCCGCTCTGTGAGAGAGGTGCCATCACTGTCCCCAGTTTGCATAAGGGGAAACTGAGGCTCCAAGAAGTGACGTGACTTACCCCAAATCCCACAGCTCAAGGTGGTGGGCCTCTCACCTCCCCCCTCCCCCCATGGTCCTCCCTCTTTAGAGCCAAGGGAGAGAAGGGTCCGGCGATACAGGGACAGTGGGACTATTACCACCCCCACCTCCTCAAGAGAAACAGGCTCAGCAAGGGCAGGTGGACTGCCCAGTTTCTCCGCCACTGGACAGACCCTCTGACCCCCCCACCCTCTCCCTCCCTCCACCAGACCAGGAGCGGCTTGCTCTGGGCACCGAGGAGGGGCTGTTTGTGATCCATCTGCACAGCAATGGTACATGCCAAGGGTGGGCATGGGTGGGGTCAGCCCAGGGGACAGAGGAGGATGGGGATGTGCTGCTTCCCACCCACCTGTGGTTGACACTCTTCCCTCGATAACTCTGCAGACATCTTCCAGGTGGGGGAGTGCCGGCGGGTGCAGCGGCTGGCCGTGAGCCCCACAGCGGGCCTGCTGATCGTGCTGTGTGGCCGCGGCCCCAGTGTGCGCCTCTTTGCCCTGGCCGAGCTGGAGAGCACAGAGGCAGCAGGTGCCAAGATCCCTGAGTCTCGAGGCTGCCAGGTGGTGGTAACTGGGCGCATCCTGCAGGATCGTACCCCAGTGCTCTGTGTGGCCGTCAAGCGCCAAGTGCTCTGCTACCAGCTGGGCCCAGGCCCAGGGCCCTGGCAGCACCGCATCCGTGAGTTGCAGGCACCCGCACCTGTGCAGAGCCTGGGGCTGCTGGGCGACCGGCTGTGTGTGGGTGCCGCTGGTGGCTTCACACTCTACCCGCTGCTCAATGAGGCTGCGCCATTGGTGCTGGGGTCCGGTCTGGTGCCTGAGGAGCTGCCGCCGTCCCGAGGGGGCCTGGGCGAGGCGCTGGGCGCCCTGGAGCTCAGCCTCAGTGAGTTCCTGCTGCTCTTCACCACTGCTGGCATCTACGTGGATGGCACAGGCCGCAAGTCTCGTGGCCATGAACTGCTCTGGCCAGCAGCACCCACGGGCTGGGGTAAGGCCTGCAGAGGGCCTGGCTGGGGGGCCAGGCACCTTCGGTATATGGGTGAAGACAGGGTCCTGCCCCAACTCCTGAGTTTGGTATTAGAAGTCCTAAACACCCCAGCACATCCCCCAGACCAACCATAGCCTGTCCTGCTCTTGGTGGCTTGTGTGGGACCTTCCTCTTCCATGCCTGAGCTGCTCTCCTTCCTTTTGTTTCCAGCAAACTCTTAACCAAGTCCAGCTACAGTGTCAATGCAGGGCCTGGAGCTGGTAGGCACTCCAAAGATGACTGCTGCCCTTGCTGTCATTGTTACTAGTGCCTTCATGCTCCCAGCCCTGCCCTCCCTGTCACTGGTCTTTCCCTTCTCTGCTCTCCTACCTCTCTGTTCAGACCTGTGTCTTGGCTCATCACCTCCTACTGAACGGCTGGCCTGGTGCACTGGGGGCCTGGGGAATGGGCTGGATTGGTTTCATCATCTATATCCAGCACCCAGCCCAGGCAGGCACACTCCAAGGGCTCTGAATGTTTGGAGGAATGAATGAATGAATGAATGAATGGGGTAGTGGGTCAGTCTGGCAGTCAGGTGCATTCACAAGTAACTGGTGTGATGAGCTAAGGGCTGGAAGAGAGGGACAGAGCTTCCTTCATGAGCAATGGCTCTTCTGGGGTGGGGCTCGTGGCTTGGGTGTAGCACAGACTTTCGGCATTGTAGGCTTTGGACCCAGACTGACTGCCTGAGGCCAAATCCCAGCCCTCACTGGGTGACCTTGGTCATTACTTAGCTCCCAGGTTTCCATTCGTCATCTGTTAAGGGTGATAATAACAGTACCTGCTCAGAGTTTGAGAATTAAGGGAGCTGGGTGTGGTTCACCTGTAATCCCAGCCACTCTAGAGGCTGAGGTAGGAGGATTGCTTGAGGCCAGGAATTCAAGACCAGCCTGGGTGACATAGCAGATCTTGTCTCAAAAGAAAGAGAGAGGAAAGAATTAAGGGAGAAAAAACATGCCAAGTGTTTAGAACTGTGCCAGGTATGCAGTGCGTGTTCCAGTTGTTCTCTCTGATTTGCCGTGGAGGTCCTGTAGGGCAGCCCGTAGAGTCTTCAGGAGAAGGACCATTGCATGGAGTGTGGAAATTACTGTGCTGTGACAGGGCACAGGGTGTTCCCTGTGGTACAGAGGAGGAAAACAGCTCAGAGAGGTGCCTGATTTGCTGGGGGCTGCACAGCACAGGCAGTTTCCTGCCTGCAGGTTACGCAGCCCCCTACCTGACAGTGTCCAGCGAGAGCGCCATCGATGTGTTTGACGTGAGGCGAGCAGAATGGGTGCAGACGGTGCCGCTCAAGAAGGTGAGGGCCTCCCCAGACCCCGGAGGCTGCACTGGGGTGGAGCTGGGTGGCCTGGCCTGACCTGACCTCTGCCTGCCACCTCAGGTGCGGCCCCTGAATCCAGAGGGCTCCTTGTTCCTCTATGGCACCGAGAAGGTCCGCCTGACCTACCTCAGGAACCAGCTGGCAGGTGAGGGAGTGTGTGTGTGTGTGTGTGTGTGTGTGTGACCTGAGCGCGAGCTCACTGGGGCCGTCGGGACTTGTGAGCCCCGCCCTGCTCTCTGCTTCTCCCACAGAGAAGGACGAGTTCGACATCCCCGACCTCACCGACAACAGCCGGCGCCAGCTATTCCGCACCAAGAGCAAGCGCCGCTTCTTCTTCCGGGTGTCGGAGGAGCTGCAGAAGCAGCAGCGCAGGTGCGCCTGCGCGGCGCTGGGGGTGGGGCCTCCTCCTCTTGTGGGCGGGGCGAAAAACGCCTTATGAGGGGCGTTGAGCTTCGCCTTATGAGGGGAGCTTCGCGCACAGCTCCCTACACACCCTCCGCCCACCTGCAGGGAGATGCTGAAGGACCCGTTTGTGCGCTCCAAACTCATCTCACCACCCACCAATTTCAACCACCTGGTGCACGTGGGCCCCACCAACGGGAGGCCCAGCGCCAGGGAACCGCCCCGGGTGAGTCCTGCGGACCCAATCACCGGCCTCTGTGGTGAGCTCGAGCCAATCACAGGCGTCTGTGATTACAGGCCTGTGACTCATCCCTCCCGCGCTGGGACTTAAGCACTTCCAGGATGGGGGTCGAAGGCAGTTCGTTCGTTCTGGTTTCTTGTTCCTCGGTGTCCCAGCCTCTCTGCACTGTCCCCCAACAGGCTCCGGAAAAGAAGGGCCGAGGTGCCCGCAGTTCTGGCCCGCAACGGCCCCACAGCTTCTCGGAGGCGTTGCGGCGCCCAGCCTCGGTGGGCAGTGACGGCCTCGCTGGAGATGCAGACCCCAGTAAGGGCAGCCCAGTACTCCACACCCTCCCCCAAGTTCCCACCCCCTGTGGGCTCTTCACATCTGACCTTGGCAATTTTGTCCCCTCGTCCTGCTCCTGGAGCAGTGAAGAGGAAACCTTGGACATCTCTGTCCAGCGAGTCCGTGTCCTGCCCCCAGGAATCTCTGAGCCCTGCAGCCTCCCTAATACAGGTGAGCTGGTGGGAGGGGCTTTTCCCCTCTGTCATTCAAAGGACAGGCAGTTCTGTGCTAGGCCCCGCTCTGGGACCCGAAGCTAGGGAACGAGCTGAGCCCATCCCTGCCCTCGATCAGACTCTTACCCATCTCACCCCACCAGTGGGCACCAGCAGGGCCCTGGAAGCAGGTCGGCCTAGGTGGGAATCTTGGCTCTGACTGTCCCAGCTGTGTGGCCCCGGACAAGGTGCCTAAGCTCCCTTGAGTTTGACTCACCTGTAAAATGAGGTTATTTCCGTGAGACCTGTGTGAGGTGAGGATACCTGGGAATGGCTCAGCACAGTGCCTGGCACAGGGGGAGGGTGCCACACAAGGGGAGTTCTGAGAACTCTTAACAGAGGCCCAGCCCATGGTGGGTGGTCAGAGGAAGGAGCAATCCATTCTGACTGGGGACAGGGGAAGACCTAAGAGGAGCTGGGAAGGCACCACTCACCCTCCAGCCACATCCCCCATGCCCCCCATTCACACACCCACTCCAGTCACACCAGGCCTCTCAGAGCCCTGGAACTGGCCATGTTCTTTCACACTTTCAGGCTCTTGCCTCTGCTGTTCCCCCTGCTTTGAATGCCATTCCCTGTCCTTAACCTGATTAACACTCAGAGTGCCCACTACTATCACCTTCAAAGAAGCCTTCCTGGCCACTGGTCAGGTGGTCACTGCCTCCCTGGGGCTGGTGCCGCCTTTGCCATCTCCCTCCCCCTAACCCCTTCCCTGCAGCTCCTGCTGTGCTGTGGTTTTCTCCTGGGTATCTTTCACTCCACTGTGGGCTCCTTGATGCTGGGCGTCAGGTTCATTCTTCTGCCCAGAATAAAGCATGTTTGTTGATTGAATGAAGAATGGAGTGAATGAGCAAAGGGACTCTGAGTTCATTTAGGGTTAAGTAGGAGTTCTCCAGGTCCTTCCAATGACCCATGTACCCCCCACTCCACCTCACTGGCTTCCTCCAAGGGCCCTGCTACAGCAGGTGATAGGTCCTAGGGAGGCCTCTGGGAGGCACTGGCCCCCTGAGCAAAGAGTCATTCCTGCCTCTTCCCACTCTGACATCCTTCTCCTTCCCTTCCAGGTCTCAGAACGGCCCCGGAGCCTCCCCCCAGCCCCTGAATCAGAGAGCACCCCTTGATGTCCTCTGGCAGGGCCCACCCCAATCCTAGGACAGAAAGATTTGAGAGAACAAAGAGCTTGAGAAATGCCATATTCCGGCTGGTCCGGGACATGGAAATTCGGACTCAGGGAGGTCTTGGACTGGGCAGTGACTGGGAGGCTTGCCTGGGTTCCTAGGACTTGGGGATCCTGACTCCCAGCCCTCATCCTGCCTTCCCCTCTGCTCCCAGCCCCAGCTTGTGCCAGCCATTGGGAATGGAATGGCCCCTCTTCTGCCCTGGTGTCCAGGGGCAATTGTGCCAAAGCTCTTACAGTACCAAGCCCCAGGAGGCTTGTAAGAGTCAGGATGAGGGATGGAGAAGGACTGGGTCCCTGGGAGCAGGTTGGGGGTCTTGTCGGTACGGTAAACTGGTCCCCAGCTGAGGCCAAGATGGGGCAAGTCCATGTCTGTGCTCAGGGTCTGGGTGGGAAAGACAGGCACTGATCCACAGGCAAGGAGTATGGAGAAGGGAGAGGATGTAGGTGAAGGAGGTGAGAGAGAGGCAAGGGGAATGAGGTGGAGGAGGAGGTAATAGTAATTGGAAGGAGGCAGAAGCCATGCAGAGGAGGAGGAGGGAGGGATAAAAGAGGAGGATGCAGAAGAGGAGGAGGGAGAAACAAAAGGAGCGGGGAGGAGTAGAAGCTGGGAGAACACAGACCCACAGTCCCTTCTCTGGGGAGGAGCTTGGTGAGACTGAGAACAGGGGGACTCAGTGCCAGCTAGGCCTCTCGGAGGGGAAGAGACTCCTAGGCAGGGACAGGATCGGAAGGGTATTTATAAGGGCTTCTTGGTGGGAGATGGGCATCCAGGGGGGCCACTGGAGGGTCTCCAGGCACACTCTGGCCCTTCCCAGAAAGGGGGTTCCTTTTTCTCAAAGCTTTGACCAACTGTGTATTAGGGAAATATAGGGGGCATTTTATTATTGATCATAGTCATTATTATTATTATATTACTATTTTTATTAAACCTCCCCCTACCAACGTGTGGGGGGCAAAATAAATATTTATCTCCTCAAATGCCACATTCCCAGGAAGGACAGACCATGATGCTCTGTGAGGCAGCAAGAAACTAATAAAGACAACTTTGTAAGCTGCTGGTCTCCCTGCCTGGATCTGTCCGCCTAGGGTTCAAAAGATGGGGTATCGGGGTGGAGGGAGGAGTGGGGGTGTCATGGAAAGTTACAGATCAGGTGCCTTCCCTGCATTTTCAGGAATCAGATGACTCAAATAGAGTAAATTAATAGGCTTTTTTTTGAGACAGTGTCTCACTCTGTCATCCAGCTGTAGTACAATGTTGTCATCACAGCTCACTATAACTGCCCCAGCCTCCCAAGTAGCTGGGACTACAGGTGCATGTCACCACGCCCAGCTAATTTTTTTATTTTTTGTAGAGACCGGGTCTCACTATGTTGTCCAGTCTGGTCTTGAACTCCTGGCCTCAAGGGATCCTCCCACTTTGGCCTCCCAAAGTGCTGGGATTACAGGCCTGAGTCTCTGCATCTGGCCAATGAATAGACTTTAATAGCGGAGGGATGGTTTATAAAAATATGGGCAGTGTTAAGGGAGTCCATCAAAGAATGGCAGTGCCCCAGCCCTGGCAGCAGTGGGGAACTGTTAGAACCCCAAGCCACCTGGGCAGGAAGAGGCAGTGGTGTTACCTGATAGGAGCTCGGGCTTTTGGTAGAACTTGGCCATGGCTGAGCAGGAAGGCATCCCAGGAAGTAAATTCCTCCACCTCTAGTAGTACTCTCTCCCATCTCCTGCCTCCCTTTGTTCAAACCCAACCAGCAGCCAGAGGCCCAAGAACTCAGTGACTGCAGGTTGTAGTGGCCAGCTTTGCGGGGCACAGAGCTGGATGGAGAAGGGAAGAAGTGAATCTGGAGGGCACACCAGGGGTATCCAGTGCCCTGCTGCCCCTCCAGAAGGAGAGGTCTGGGAGGGGTCTCACTTGTTCTTAGCCTGGGTGTCCATGGCTGGGCAGGACCCAGGCCTTGAGACTGGGATGGTTGAGAAAAGCAGGGAGGGCGTGTGCCCTAGGATCAGGGGCAGGCCTGGGGGACCAATGGCTATGCCCTATGTCTCATCATGGGCCCTAAAGCTAGGGGAAAATACTAAAAAGAGACTCAGGGTGCCATTGTCTGGCTGTGAATGGGGTTGGGGGGTGTCCATCGAATTCTAGGGCCTGGTTAGGAGCCCAGCCATGAGAGTCAGTCAACCTGGATTCTAGTCTATGCAGCCCTGGGTAAGTTACCTGACTTCTCTAAGCCTCAGTTTCCCCATCTATAAATGGGAATCAAAATCCATCTCATGGGAGATTCTGGTGAGTGGTGAGATAATGATGTAAAATGCCTTTGGCCCCCTTAAGAAATGTGTGCCTGTTGGGGTGCAGAGGCCCAAAGAGAGGGTCCTGGGCAGACAGCAGGCAGGCTAAGACCTGGAGCCATACCGCATTGTATTGATAATTGGCTGCTGTTCTGGTGCTCAGCAATAATTTAGCCAAAAGACTTTCAGATTTCCAAATTTTTATATTTTTAGAAACTTAATCTTCTTCCCCTGTTTTATGTTGACAAATTCCAAACCTACAGAAAGACTGCAAGAATTTGAACTCCATATACTCTTCACCTAGATTCACCAATTAACATGTGTCTGCCTTTGCTTTACCTACATATCTCTCCATCTCTACATATATAGCATATATTTTGCTAAACCGTTGGAAAGAAAGTTGCAGATATCTTGAACTTTGCACCTAAATGCTTTAGCAAGCATCTTTAAGAATAAGAAGCCACCAAACCCCGTAATTATATTGATATAACATTATTTAATATACAGTCTATTATGGGTTGAATTGTGAACCCCTAAAATGTGTATTTTGCAGTCAACCCCAAATACCTCAATTGTGAACTGGAAATAGGGTCATTGCAGATGTAATTAGTTAAGATGAGGCCATGAGGGTGGGCCCTAATTCAATGAGACTAGCGTCCTTTTAAAAAGGGGAAATTTAGACACAGATACACACCAGGAGAACACCATGTGAGACGAAGGCACGAGTTGAGATCTGGGTGATGTTTCCAAAGCTGAGGAACACCACAGATTGCCAGCAAATCACCAGAAATTAGGGAAGAGGCATAAAATAACAGTCTTCCTCACAGCCAACGGAAGGAACCCACCCTGCCAACACCTTGATCTTGGACATTTATCCTCCAGAACTGTGAGACAATAAATTTCTGTTGCTTAAGCTGCCCACTTTGTAGTACGATTGTGTCAAAAATGTTCTTTATAGCTGGGCATGGTGGCTCACGCCTATAATCCTAGCACTTTGGGAGGCCAAGGAGGAAGAGAGCTTGAGGCCAAGACTTAGAGACCAGCCTGGGCAACACAGTGAGACCCAATCTCTACCAAAAAAATTAAAAATTAGCCTGGTGTGGTGGTCATGCCTGTAGTCCCAGCTACCCATGAGGCTGAGGCAGGAAGATCACTTGAGCTCAGGAGTTTGAGGCTGCAGTGAGCTAGGATCAGGCCACTACACTCCAGCCTGGGTAAAGAGTAAGACCCAATCTTAAAAAAAAAAATTCATTACAGCATACCGGCAGATGTCCAGAAGGGCCGCCCCCCACTTCCTTGCCTCCAGCAGTGGGACTCACATTGGAGCCTTAGGAACTTCCACATCCTGCCCTCACACAGCTGGCTCCCTGCCCCCGACCCTACCTCAAGACCCTCCGAAATGGTCCTGCCCTTCATCCCTGCGGGTCAGTTTCGCCACAGGAGACTCTCAGGCTCCCCAGGTTCTCCTCAGGTTCTGCACAGGTCTGGGCACCCCCTTTTCTGACATCTTCCTCCCTCCTCAGCCTCTGACAGCTGTCCTTTGTGCCCTCCGTAGTTGACTGTCCATCTTCAGCAAAATCTCCTGGTCCTCACCCCTTCTCCAAACAGTGCCTTATGCCCCCTGCCCTGCCCCAGGGTTTCCTACGCCCCTCCTGACACTGGGCCTGGAGGAGGTGACGTAGGCGTCCTCCTTAGTCCTCATCACCTCTTACAGACATTCTCCATCCCTCCTCCTTTCAAGCACTCAGGTTTGATCTCCAGTTATCTGCTGATACAACCCACTTCGTTTCTGACATCTCCCAACATATGGATGGCTCATTTCTAGATAATTTTGGTTTCTAGCTTGTCGTCACTCCCCATCCCACTCCTATCTTAATTCTTAGAAATTTCCATATACATGGCAGGCCTCTCAGTTCCTTGGACCCCTCTTCTCCCAGGATCTTGTCCTTTCTACTCCCTCAGCCACTCACTGCCACAGTCATGCTGGACAGCCATGGTGTCCAGTACAGGAGTCACCAGCCACATCTGGCCATGGAGCACTGTGCCTAATCTGAATTGAGAGGTGCCATGAGTGTAAAATACATACCAGATTTCAAAGAGTTTGTGCAAAAGAATTATAATTATCATTAGTAATTTTTATATTGATTATAAGTTGAAATAGCATTTCAGATATATTGCATTAAACAAAATATATTATTATTATAAAATTAATACCAACTGTGTCTTTGTCTTGCTTTTTTTAATGTAGCTACTAGACATTGCAAAGTTCCATATGTGGCTCATGTTACATTTCTTTTTCTTTTTCTTTT
>VBSM01003155.1:3715044-3727199 GCA_008086735.1 Cheirogaleus medius
CCATGGCACTCTAGCCCAGGCAACAGAGTGAGACTCTGCCTCAAAAAAACAAAACAAAACAAAAAAACGTTTATTTTTGAATAATCTTAGCTTTACACAAGAGTGGCAAAGATAGAACAGAGTTCCCATAAACCCTTCACCCCGTTCCCCCTAATGTTATCACCTTACACAACCATGGCACATTTATCAAAATTAATTGATGAAAACTATTCACCAAACAACAGACTTTATTTGAATTCCACACATAGGGCTCTCAGGTGCCCAAGACTTGACTGATCTTAAAACAGAAAAGTCCTATACCTCTGAGTCCCCTCAGTCCTAGGCCAACTGGGATGGTTGGTCACCCTATTCACTGGTTTTTCCACTGATGTCCTTTTTCTGTTCCAAGATTCAATCCAGAACACCACATTGCATTTAGTTGTCCTGCCTCTTTACCCTCTCATTTGCAGTTTCTGAGTCCTTCCTTGTCTTTCATGAGCTTGACACTTTTGAGGAGTACTGGTCAGGTATTTTGTAGAATGTCCCTCAGCTTGGGTTTATCAGATGTTTTCTCATGATTAGATAAGGGTTATGGATTTTGAGGAAAATCCAGAGGTGAAGAGGTGAAGGATAAGAATTTAGCATATTATTCATTACTATATACCCACTGCCTAGAACTGAGTGCCTGGCCCACTGTAGGTACCAAAAATTCGTTTGTTGAATGAATAAGCATGACTGACTCTGCGGAAATTTAGTAGTGTTTCAAAGTTTTAAAATACTAATATAAATACTATCCTAGCACACATATTGTTCTGCAGCTTATTTCCTTCAAAAATATGCCCTGAGGATCCATTTTAGGGTGCATAGAGCTACTTCACTCTTTAACTTTTATCTTATTATTAATACAAAGAACTACAGTGGTTCTTTCTATGTTCCTCTTTGCACCTCGGGGAAGAGTTGCTAGACACACAGTAGGCACATTTATACATTAATGAACACTAGTGAATATCCAACCAAAGTGGCTGAACACATTTACACTCCACTGGTGGTTAAAAGTACCCGTTCCCCTCTTATCTTGCCCACCGACTAGTGATAGCAGAACTTGCAGAAGCGCAGCGACCGCCTGAGCGTGCCCAGCCACTCCCCGGACTACATCTCCCAGAAGGCACCGCGGACACCCTTGCTACCTGGTCTGCGGGAAGGGAATGACCAAGCCTAAGTAACTCGGAAAGGCTGCGCCGCCTCCGCTCATCACCTGCCTCTGCGGCTCCCGGAGCGACGGGCCTACCACTCCCATAAGTCACCGCGAACTGGACGGGCCCGCCCCACCTCCAGACTCGGCGGGGCGGGGGAGGTCCAGACTCCACTTCCCGGCAGGCAGTGCGGGCCGAGGGGCGGCACTTCATTTCCCAGCAGGCTCCAGGCGGCGGGCGCCTCGGTGCCTTGTGTGGGATGTAAGCGCGGAGGTGGGCGCGGGGGACCGAGGCCAGGACTCTCCTTAGGGTTTGGGGGCTTTGGCCTGGGTGCGCCTTCCAGATGGACTCTAGGGGTCCGGGGGTGCAGTCGTAGGGAGGGGACGGGGTGGCCATTGGGGGTTCTCGGCAGGGTCTTTGGGGCGCTCCCTTATCGGGGCTAGGGTCCCAGGGTTGTGGGGGACAAGGAGGCCCCACAGCCTCAGCTGAAGAGTCTCACCGACAAAAGAGGGGGAGCTGGTGAGCGGAGGGTGAGGGCGGGGAAGCAGGGAAGTTGTATGTGTGTTGGGGGTGGAACCTTAGCTGAGCCTGGGAGGGGGCTCCCCGGCCGAGCCTGCCCGACCCTCCCTTCCCCGGCTCGCCCGTAGGCCGCCGCCCGCCGCCATGGGGCTGAAGGCCGCCCAGAAGACGCTGTTCCCGCTGCGCTCCATCGACGACGTGGTGCGCCTGTTCGCTGCGGAGCTGGGCCGTGAGGAGCCAGACTTGGTGCTTCTCTCCTTGGTGCTTGGCTTCGTGGAGCATTTCCTGGCTGTCAACCGCGTCATCCCCACCAACGTGCCCGAGCTCACCTTCCAGCCCAGCCCCGCACCTGACCCTCCTGGTGGCCTCACCTACTTCCCTGTGGCTGACCTATCCATCATCGCTGCCCTCTACGCCCGCTTCACTGCCCAGATCCGTGGCGCTGTCGACCTATCCCTTTACCCTCGAGAGGGAGGTGTCTCCAGCCGTGAGCTGGTGAAGAAGGTCTCCGATGTCATATGGAACAGCCTCAGCCGCTCCTACTTCAAGGACCGGGCCCACATCCAGTCCCTCTTCAGTTTCATCACAGGTTGGATCCTGACAGGTGGCAAGGGGAGAGAATGAATCCTGTCCCACCTCTTCACAACACTCCATGGTTTACAAGCCCTTTTGAGACCTGTAAACCTTGTGTGGTGGAGCAGGTGTTAGTTGTCCCTTTGCAGTTGGGGAAGCTGAAGCCCAGAGAAGGGAAGTGATGTGCCAGTCTCACATAGAATGGCAGGGCTGGGACTGGAACCTGATTACTTGGCTCCAAATCCATTAGCCTCTCCTCTGCCCCCTCAGAACCCCCACCCCTGACATTGAGCAGCCACAGGAGTCATGCAGCCTATCATGAGGCACAGAGGGTGGTAGCAGATTTAGGGGGCAAAGAGACAAAATTGGGCTACATTTGAGATGATTAAATGAAATAATAACTATGAGAATGTTTTAGAAATGAACAGACCAGGGGCTTAATTTCAAGATTAAGATTTAGGGCTTGCAAAGAGCATCTTTGTGCAAGCCCAATTGACTGGCAGTCACATCCATCCTAGTGTGCCATATTGACAAGGAATCTGAGGCTACTTCTGAGCTTAGCAGGAAAGAGTGCAGAGATAAATTAGGAGTATCTTGGTGGGTGTGTGAAAAGGGTGTTGGCCAGAGTGTCCTGTTTTTATCTAATAAATGCAATAAAATGGGGAAATCCTTAACATCGCAGAAATATGTAACATGGTTGCAGAGAGAGAAGGGACAGGGTCAAAGTCTGGGTCAGCTACAGAAGGTCCAGAAAGGTCTCTTGTTGGGGAGGGAGAGGCTTTGAACACAGTAGGGAAGAGCAAAAGGGACAGTGGGCAGGAGCATCTGAAGTTGGGGCACAGGCTTGGAGTGGGGCTGGGAGGGAGTGTGGCCCATCACTACCTGTCCCCCTTTCCCCAGGCCAAAGCACAGAGGACCCTCTTTCATTACCTCCCCCTTCCACAGGCACCAAACTGGACAGCTCTGGTGTGGCCTTTGCTGTGGTGGGGGCCTGCCAAGCCCTGGGTCTCCGGGATGTCCACCTGGCCCTGTCTGAGGATCATGCCTGGGTAGTGTTTGGGCCTAATGGGGAGCAGACAGCTGAGGTCACCTGGCATGGCAAGGGCAACGAGGACCGCAGGGGCCAGACTGTCAACGCGGGTGTGGCTGAGCGGGTATTGTGTTCTCCCAACCTTGTTCCCTTCATACTCTGCTAGCCCAAGCCACCCAAAGGACTTTACTTTCTTAGGCCCCACTCCCCTCTTCCCATCACCACCTACATATATCAGGAGGGGAAGGCAGAAGAGCCCCTTCCCTGGCTTGTCATTCCCTGAAGCAGGCACAGGGTGGGCCATCATGAGACATTTGGTCTTGTCTCCTTGAAAGAGCTGGCTGTACCTGAAAGGATCATACATGCGCTGTGACCGCAAGATGGAGGTGGCATTTATGGTGTGTGCCATCAACCCTTCCATCGACCTGCACACCGACTCCCTGGAGCTGCTGCAGCTGCAGCAGGTGAGGGCTGTGCCTGTGGGCTAGGAGTGGGCTAGGCCAGGCTGCTGACTGGACTTGCTCTGGGACCTGGGGCAGGGGCACTTTCCCTTCCTGAGCTTCAACTTCCCTTTCTGTAAAATGGGTTAGTAACTCCTGACCTGGCCTTTCCCAGGGCTAGTAGGAGAGTGGATTTGAGACATGAAAGGGCTAGTTCCTGAATTCTGAATCTTCCAACTTGGTGGGAGATCTCTGTTGGTTCTGGCCCCCACCTCTGCTTGATTTACTGAGGATCTTTCCTCTCCCCACTCCTTTAGCTCATAACTCTCTCTTTTGGCCCTTAGAAGCTGCTCTGGCTGCTCTATGACCTGGGACATCTAGAAAGGTCAGTAGGGGAAAGTGGCCAGGCTGGGCCTTGGGGGCCCAGAGGGCTAGGTGGCAGCCTGCACTTATGATCCTTTCCCAGGTACCCCATGGCATTAGGGAACCTGGCAGATCTGGAGGAACTGGAGCCTACCCCTGGCCGGCCAGACCCACTCACCCTCTACCACAAGGTGGGGTCATCTCAGGAGGGTGCAGAAGGGAGACCCCAGCAGTGGCCCCACTGCTGGGGTCTCCCTTCTGGGGATTTGGAGGGGCAGATGAGGTGAGAACTTTGTGTGTTGGGAGTATTACCATCCAGCCCCACGTCGTATCAGATATACTGTGTGCATAATCAGTGCAGTCAGGGCTGCCTGAAGGGTGTTCTGGGTTCCCCAGCCTGAGAGTGGCAGGGCCTGGATTTGTCCCTTCAGCCCTTCATTTTCTGCTGCCCCTCACTCTGCTTCCTGGAGTATAACAAGATCAAAAACAGTGAGAGCACTGAGAAGGGAGTGTTAACTTGGTGGAGGTGGGGGTAGGAGGGCCATTGGCCTTGGCTTGGAAGTCTTTGGTGTTTGTGTAGACAAGTATTTGGGAAAGCCTGAGACAGAGCTCAGAGGGTAGGCCTCTCCCCTCCCTAGGCTTGTTCTGGGTGGGCCCCACCCCTGCAGTCGGCCCCTGGCCTCAGCAAGCAGTCCTGCAGTCCCAGAGAGGAGCTGGCAGGGAGTGGGTGGGATTGGGGATGGGCAGGACTCTTTGGGCTCTTCCTTTTACCGCTTCTGGGTGTGACCTGATGGGGCATTTGTGCCAGCTGAGGCAGCTGGGGGCTGCCTCCCTGAGTCTCCTCTACCTCACCCCCCAGGGCATTGCCTCAGCCAAGACCTACTACCGAGATGAGCACATCTACCCCTACATGTACCTGGCCGGCTACCATTGTCGCAACCGAAATGTGCGCGAAGCCCTGCAGGCCTGGGCTGACACGGCCACTGTCATCCAGGAGTGAGGATCTCCCCACTAGGGCCTCCAGCTCCTCCTTTCTTCCCCATCCACCCAGTTTCCAACCACCCTCTTCCAGCAGTGAGGCCTGGATCCTAAGCCCCATCCCTTCTCCGTCCAGTCCCTAGGCAGCCAAGGCCCCCATCACCCAGGAGGTAGGGACTCCTGATTAAGGCCTTCCCTCCCTCCCTCTCTCCTCCCAGTTTTTAACCACTGTCATCCAGCAGTGGGACCT
Organism: Cheirogaleus medius; assembly: GCA_008086735.1. Classification (NCBI taxonomy): domain Eukaryota; kingdom Metazoa; phylum Chordata; class Mammalia; order Primates; family Cheirogaleidae; genus Cheirogaleus; species Cheirogaleus medius. The sequence goes on from VBSM01003155.1 coordinate 3,720,370, forward strand.
CCACCTTAGCCCCATGCCTACTCCTTACTGTTGCTCTGGGCTAACACAGACACTATCAGTTTGGAGTGAAGTCCCCAACCACTCCCCCAGTCCCTGGGATGACCCAGGAAAAGAAACCTGGGCTCCATCCCCCACTAGGTCCCCAGGGGTAGCCCCCATGGCAAGACCCCACAGTGCCCCACTGCTCTCACAGCTACAACTACTGCCGAGAAGATGAGGAGATCTACAAGGAGTTCTTTGAAGTGGCCAATGACGTCATCCCCAATTTGCTGAAAGAGGCGGCCAGCTTGCTGGAGGCAGGAGAGGAGCGGCCAGGGGAACAGAGCCAGGTGAAGGGCTGGTGCTCCAGTCTGTGTCCAGCCTGCCACCTGGCAGGGCTCCCCAGCCACAGGACATGAGGCTATACAAGGAAGGTGGCCCCAAGCAGAGAGCCACATTCCCTTATGCTGTAGCTGAGGTCCTGGGCCTGGGTTTGAGGGGCAGGAAGTACTTTAGTGGTTTCTACCCTGTGCCTTCAAGTAAATGGGGTGGAAGCTCATCTCTTTCATGGCCAAGGTCCCTCATTCAGCTTAGGGGATGGGGTGGAGGTAAAGGATGGTTCCCCTTCCCCAGTCCTGGCTAAGGACTGGTTTTATAAAAGAAAGATGAAGCCTGGGCAAGAGTGAGACCCTGTCTCTACACAAAATTGAAAAATTAGCCAGGTGTGGGGGCTCATGTCTGTAGTCCCAGCTACTCTGGAGGCTGAGACAAGAGGATCAATTGAGCCCAGGAGTTTGAGGTTGCAGTGATCTGTGATTATACCACTGCACTCCAGTGCAGGTGACAGAGTGAGACCCTGTCTCAAAAAAAAAAAAGTTCTGAGAATGTTCCCAACCTATGTTCACCTCTTTCAGAGCCAGGAATTTTTGTCTAGGTGGGGGGCCTGGCCTGTGGCCTCTGCCTAGGGACGAGTAAGGGACTCTGACCTGTGCTCTCCCTTCCCCCTTGCCCAGGGCACCCAGAGCCAGGGTTCTGCTCTCCAAGACCCTGAGTGCTTTGCCCACCTGCTGCGATTCTACGATGGCATCTGCAAATGGGAGGAGGGCAGCCCCACGCCTGTGCTGCACGTAGGCTGGGCCACCTTCCTTGTGCAGTCCCTCGGACGTTTTGAGGGACAGGTGAGGGACGGCTGTACAGGAGGGGTGGGCACTCTAGGTGGTGACTGCAGCCACAGGAAAATCAGACTTTTATGGCGCAGAGGCAGCATCGGGCCATCCCCTTGGGTACAGTTGAGACGGAGACTTCCTAGACAGGATGGGATGGCCAACGGCAGGGTCCTTGAGTTCCAGCCACTGGGCCTTTCCCTCAGCTTGCTCTCTCACGGCCCAGGTGCGGCAGAAGGTGCGCATAGTCAGCCGGGAGGCCGAGGCAGCAGAGGCCGAGGAGCCTTGGGGCGAGGAAGCCCGGGAAGGCCGGCGGCGGGGCCCGCGGCGAGAGTCCAAGCCAGAGGAGCCTCCGCCACCCAAGAAGCCCGCTCTGGACAAGGGCCCCGGCGCCGGCCAGAATGCGGTGTCGGCACCCCCCCGGAAGCCCACAGGGACGGTCCCGGGCACTGCCCGAGGCCCTGAAGGCGGCAGCGCGACTCAGGCGCCAGCACCTGCAGCGTCGCCGCCGCCAGAGGGTCCGGTGCTCACTTTCCAGAGCGAGAAGATGAAGGGCATGAAGGAGCTGCTGGTGGCCACCAAGATCAACTCGAGCGCCATCAAGCTGCAACTCACGGCGCAGTCGCAGGTGCAGATGAAGAAGCAGAAAGTGTCCACACCCAGCGACTACACTCTTTCTTTCCTCAAGCGGCAGCGCAAGGGCCTCTGAGATACCGAGGACTTCCTAACAGCCCACCCGGCCCCAGGGCCCGCCCTCCGTCCGCATCGAGGCTCCACCCCGGTCCTCGCGCTCCGAGCCCAGGCTCCGCCCCCAGCGCTCGGGGGCCTAGGCCGGCGGCCAGCTCAGAACTAGGCCCCACCCCCCCTACGCGGAACCCAGGCATCTAGTCCCCGGAATACAGACTACATACCCCCTCTACCGCCGATTTAAGATTCTCTCCAGCTCAGAACCGAGGACCCTGCTCCCAGAATCCCAGCCGGCCGATTGAAACCTCACCCCAGGCCCTGATCACCGGTCTTTAAAGGTCCAACCCCTGGAAACTCCAGTTCCTCCTTAGAATGGAGGCAGTAACCTAGAGCCAAACCTAGAGCTACTGAGTTGCTCCCAGCTCAAAGGGGCTGAGGTTTCACCCTTAACCCAAGAAGCACAGGTCCCTTCTCCAGCCCTGGAACCCAGAGCCCCTCTTAGCCCCTAGGAGTACATTTCCGCACTTCAGAATTCCAACCCTTGGGAATCCAAGTCCCCTACCCCAAAGAACTTAAGTCCTGCTCCAGAACCTGGAAATCCTGGCTTCCTCTCCTTCCTATCCCAAGAGCCCGTGATACGAAGCTCTACCCCCAGCCTATGAGAATCCTGAGTCCTGCCCTCTCTCTTCCTGACCTAACTGGCCCGGGATCAGAGCAGGACCTCTCTTACGACCCTCTAGGAACCTCCCCGAGGTTCAGTTCATCTCGGGGACCCCGGAGGAAATCTGTAGGGGGTTGGGAGTGGGTGAAGGGAGCCTGATCTCTTCCTATTTTGTACATAGATTTATTTTTCAGTTCTGAGAAAGATAAATACATTTTGTAAAAAAACAAAACCCATGTCCGTGTTTCATCTGGGTAATTGGGGATGGGGCGGAGAGTGGGACGTCCCCTCTTTCCTCTGCCTTCTGGCTTTCTGGACTTGGCGCTCCCTACCCAGAGAGGGCGAGGAACTGGCGCATGGCTTCAGGACCCAGGCCCCGCCCCGGCCTCGGGACTTCCCCGCGTCGCCAAGGGCCTGTCCCGCGGGCGCCTCCTCCCGGCCGGGGGCCGGGGCATCCCCAGCCTGGCCCCGCCCCTGGCCCCGCCCCTGCCCCCGCGGCCTCGGAGCCACCGGCGCCCGCCCCGCCCCACCCCGCGCCGTCCCGCGCCGGCTCCGCAGCTAGCGCCTGCCCGCCAGCCGGCCCGCCCGGCGCCGGGCTATGGCGCTGCTGCGGGACGTGTCGCTGCAGGATCCGCGGGACCGCTTCGAGCTGCTGCAGCGCGTGGGAGCCGGGACCTATGGCGACGTCTACAAGGTGCGCCGGGCCGCAGGACCGGCGGGAGAGGCAGGAGGAGGCTGCCCGCCCTGCGTTCTGCCGCGGGAACCAGCCCCCAGCCCCGCCCCCTCCTCATCCCGCTTCGCCCCTCCGCCCCTGCAGGCCCGCGACACGGTCACGTCCGAACTGGCCGCCGTGAAGATAGTCAAGCTAGACCCAGGTGAGGGCCAGGCCGGGGCCTCTGCGCCGGAGGGAGGGCGGAGCGCTGGCGGGCGCGCTGTGCGGGGCGGAGGGCTGACATTTGCGAGCCCTGCTGAGAGACATACCCCAGGAAGTCCTGTCGCTTAGCACCTGTCTGGCCTGTAGGGAGGCACTCTGTGCCCATTTTGCAGATGGGGGCACTGAGTCAGCGCGACCCTTGTGTGGCTGCCCCCATGATTTCTTGTGCTCCCTAGGCGACGACATCAGCTCCCTCCAGCAGGAAATCACCATCCTGCGGGAGTGCCGCCACCCCAATGTGGTGGCCTACATTGGCAGCTACCTCAGGTGAGGCTGCTTTATCCTCCGCTCCTAGGCAGCCCCCATGTGGCCTGCTGCGTGCCTACCCCAGCTCTGTGTCTCCCCAGGAATGACCGCCTGTGGATCTGCATGGAGTTCTGCGGAGGGGGGTCCCTGCAGGAGATTTACCACGGTGAGGGCCAGGGCTATAGGCCCCAGAGGGCCAGGGCCTTCCCCTCATCCCACCCCACCCCAGTGCAGGGGTGGGAGAGAAGAGTCTGGGCCCTGGACTTGAGCTCCTCTCCACTCCTGGCTGGCTGTGTGACCTTGAGAGAAATGCTGTCCATCTCTGGGCTCAGTATCCCAGATTATGCTAGAAGGGAATGTGGCCAACACCTCTTTCACTTAGCAGTGCCTGCTGCTTCCCCAACACAGGGTAGCCTGGGAGGGGCGGCATATCCCCTGGCCCCACTGCCAGCTCTCGCACTTTCTGTTTCAGCCACTGGGCCCCTGGAGGAACGGCAGATTGCCTATGTCTGCCGAGAGGCACTGAAGGTAGCTGGGCCCATGAGGCACTCACCGCCCCCAATACCCAGGACCTGTGGGCCAAGAGCCCAGTTGAGCAGTGGGGGGCGGGTGGAGTGGCTCAGGCAGGGCTGGCCCAAGGGGCTGTGGGTCCTACAGGGAAGGGGCCCCAGCCCTGTTGCCGGAAGCAGCCCATTTCCCTCTTGGCTCAGTTACTTCCTGTTTGGGGAGAGGGGAGGAGGAAGCGGCTTGGGTGGGGGGCCCCAGTCCTGAGAGGGGGTTCAGGAGAGGAGTGATAGTGCTGGGTAGCTGCTCTCAGGGATTCCTCTTCGTCCCCAGGGGCTCCACCACTTGCATTCTCAGGGGAAGATCCACAGAGACATCAAGGTAGGGGTCTGGCCAAGGGCATCGTGGGAGGGAGGAGGAGGCTCTCGGGGCACCAGACGGGATTCTCTCTCCTCCATTCCCACAGGGAGCCAACCTTCTCCTCACTCTCCAGGGAGATGTCAAGCTGGGTCAGTACCCTGGGGACACAGGCAGGGTGAGGGTTCTGTGGGAGCCCTGGGAGTCTTAGAGAGAACCTGGATTCCAGTGCTGGGTGTCCTTGGGCAAGTCACTTTGCCACTTGAGTCTCAGTTTCCTCATTGAGAAAATGGAACAGTACACCCTTCCTTCTAGAGGTTGGATGAGGTTGGGTCTGTATGGAGTCTGACATGGGACAGGCACTCGGTCAGGGATAGTGGGTGGTTGACCCCTCTCCAGAGAGGGACCTGGCCTTGCCTTGGGCCTGTGGCAGCTGTGACTGAACCTGGGCCGCCTGCCCATCTGAGCCCTGCCAGGTGCATCCTGAGCCTGAACCCTGGGGGTGAGATGGCAAGGGGCAGGCAGAGGGCTGGTGAGAGCGACTGCTTCTCCCTGCAGCTGACTTTGGGGTGTCAGGCGAGCTGACGGCATCTGTGGCCAAGAGGAGGTCTTTCATTGGGACGCCTTACTGGTGAGGCTACCGCTCGGGCAGAGGGGGCAGGGGACCACAGGTGTGGCACCCAGCCATCCCATCTGTCACCCCACCTCTAGGATGGCTCCAGAGGTGGCTGCTGTGGAGCGCAAAGGTGGCTACAACGAGCTGTGTGACGTCTGGGCCCTGGGCATCACCGCCATTGAGTTGGGCGAGCTACAGCCCCCTCTGTTCCACCTGCACCCCATGAGGTCAGCTCAGCACTTGCCCCTTGTCTAACCCTTGTCCTGCGGACCTTGGCCCCTGACCTAGCATCCTCCACAGGGCCCTGATGCTCATGTCGAAGAGCAGCTTCCAGCCACCCAAGCTGAGAGACAAGACTCGCTGGTGAGGGCCCACATTCCTGGGACCCTCCAGTTTTCAGCCAGGCCCCCGGGGGAGGAGGAGCCTTCTGCTGACTTCCAGGGTGCAGCCTCAAGAGCCCTCTCTGGGCTTCTACAGACCATCTGAGCTGAGGATTCAGTGTGGACAGGAAAGAAGGGCAGAGGGTTGATGACAGAGGATCTGCTGTGTCGAAACACAGCCTTGCTCAGGCCAGCTGCCCTTGGCCTCTGCTGGCTCTTTCCTGGGTGGGCCCAGCAGACTTCTCTGCAAGGGCGACAGGGCAGCAGGTGAGATGCTGTGCACAGGAACTAACCTGGGTCTGGGGGTGGGGGGCTCTTGTGCTCACTAGGACCCAGAATTTCCACCATTTTCTCAAGCTGGCCTTGACCAAGAACCCCAAGAAGAGGCCAACAGCAGAGAAGCTTCTGCAGGTGGGAGGTGGAGGGGGAAGGGGGCTCAGTGTTCAAAGTCAGGGGCCTGGAGGACAGGGACCAACCTGATCACCCCCCCTCCTCCAGCACCCATTCACAACCCAGCAGCTCCCTCGGGCCCTCCTCACACAGCTGTTGGACAAGGCCAATGACCCCCATCTGGGAGCCCCGTCCCCTGAAGACTGTGAACTGGAGGTAAGTGAAGGGGCTGGGAAACGGGTTTTGGCTGGGCCTGGTTGGAAGGACCCAAAGGTGATGTCAGTCAAGATCCCTTCAACTGAAACAATACCTGCACAGGGGGCTTCCCTCCAGCGGGGCCCACCCATTGAGAACCTTTCCTGAGCTGGGTCTTGCCTCCCTGTAACACCCAGGAACCCTGATAGGTTCCTGCCCTTGGGCCCAGGCTAACCAAGACCATGACCCAGCTTCTTTTTGCTTTCTGTGTGATCTCTCAAAAGTTATTTGATCTTTCTGTGCCTGCTTTCTCATATGAGCATGTCATCTCGTCTCACGATAATCTCAGAGGGTTGTAGTGAAAACAACATGTTGATGTGTTCGAGACACCTAGTGTGATACCTGGCGTGAGGCAGGTGCCAGGCGTGTGTCTGCTGTTTGTTCTCTCTTAGACGTATGACATGTTTCCAGACACCATTCACTCCCGGGGGCAGCACGGCCCAGCCGAGAGGACCCCCTCAGAGATCCAGTGTGAGTCTGTGTGCGGATTTGCTGTGAGGTGGGGGGGTTCATCCTGAGACTCTAGCCCTCTAACCCCTGTATTCTGGGCCCCCAGTTCACCAGGTGAAATTTGGTGCCCCGCGCAGGAAGGAGACAGACCCACTAAATGAGCCGGTGAGGGGCAGGCTTTGTGGACAGGGTGGTGTGCAGGGGTGGG
>VBSM01003155.1:3743028-3758306 GCA_008086735.1 Cheirogaleus medius
AGACTCTGTCTCAAAAAAAAAAAAAGAATATCCGAGACTGGGTAATGTATAAAGAACACAGATTTATTTCTTAACAGTTCTGGCGAGGGCCTTCTTGCTGGGTCATCCCATTGCAGAAGGTAGAAGGGCAAAATAGCACAAAAGGGAAGGATAAGTGGGTTGATCTCATCTTTTTATCAGGAACCCACCCCTGAGGTATAAGCATTAATTCATTTCCAAGGGCAGATCCCTCATAACCTAATTAAAGATCCTGTTGCATTAGAGATTAAGTTTCTAACACATGGGCTGGGCACCGTGGTTCATGCCTCGTCCTAGCATTTTGGGAGACCAAGGCGTGAGGATTGCTTGAAGCCAGGAGTTCAAGATCAGGCTGAGCAACATAGTGAGACCCCATCTCTACAAAATAAAAAAATTAGCCAGGCACGGTGGTGTGCACCTGTAGTCCCAGGTGCCCAGGAGTTTGAGATTGCAGTAACCTATGATGATGCATCAGAGTGATACCATGTATCAAAATAATAAATAAATAAAGGAGTTTCTAACACATTAACTTTGGGGAACACATTAAAAACTGTCAACCTAAAATAATCAAAAGGGTCAGAATCTAATATAAAGGGAGTTTATTCAGGTGCAAAGTGTGAGAATGGACCACCCAGACACACCAACTCCAAAGGAATGCAGTTAGCAGTCCAAAGAAGGGAAGTTAAGGTTTCATTTATACAGGCAGAAACAGAAGAGTTTTTAAGCAAGATTATATTATTTAAACAAGGTTGATGCAGTTATAGTAATTTGATCAATTATAGGCAGTGTTTCTTTTGAGAAGGGTACATTTAATATTTTTTACAGAGGATGTAATAGTCATGGGTTTTCTGTCATCTGGTCTAAGCATAGCAGGACAACAAAGAGGAAGTTAATCTATGACAAGGATCACTACTTACGCAGACAGGAGGTTTTTGTCCTCTAGTCATTGTACGAAACAAGAAAAATAAGACGGCAAGTCAATCTATACTCTGAGAAACAAATTATAAGCATAGGTGTCTCAGATCACAGTCACATCTTTCTCAAGGTTTAAAAGTGTTTTGGGGTTTCCAAAAGCTTTAAAATTATTATTTACTTGCACAAACTGTAACAGGAGGGTTGTAAACCCTTTTGTTTCTTGGTTATTTGGATTCACTGAGACATGCGCATTCATATTTTTTTGCTCATTTTCTATTGTTTTTGCCTTTTTCCTAATTTGTTTTTAAGATTTCTTTGTATATTAGAGATATTGGCTCTTTATCTGTCATGTGTCGCAAATATTTTTTCCTTTAAAATTTTTTTTCTTTTTAAAATTTTTACTATTTACTCTTATTTTCTTTGAAATCTTTGCAGCCACATTTTTTTCCTAATCTATGATTGTCTCTTGACTTCTACAAGTTTTAGGGTTTTTGTTAATCAAGTATTAACATATCTTTTTAGTTCAAGGTTCCCGTCTTCCCAGACTCTCGACCTCTAGATTATCTTTTTTTTTTTTTGAGACAGTCTCACTCTCTTGCCTGGACTAGAGTGCCGTGGCGTCAGCCTAGCTCACAGCAACCTCAAACTCCTGGGCTCAAGCTATCCTCCTGCCTCAGCCTCCCAAATAGCTGGGACTACAGGCACGTGCCACTGTGTCCGGCTAATTTTTTCTATTTTTAGTTGTTTGGTTAATTTCTTTCTATTTATACTAGAGATGGGGCCTTGCTCTTGCTCAGGCTGGTCTCGAACTCCTGAGCTCAAGCAATCCTCCCGCCTCGACCTCTAGATTATATTTATAGTCTCCGAAATTGTATTCTAAATGTTTTAAGACTACAAAATTTATTAACTAAATCATTTCTCCATTTAATTGAAGTACCACCTTTGTATTTCTACCTCTACCAGGGGAATCTATTTCCGGACTCTATTGTGTTGCACTAATCTCTCTGCAACAATGTCATATTGTGTCATTGTGTCTTACGTACTATGTTTATTATCTGGAAGGCAAGCTCCTCTTCAATTTCGTTTACAAGTTTTCCCATTATTTTCATAGTTATTATTTTACATGATTTTAAGATCATTTAATCAAAGCCCCGTTACCCCGTTGGTATTCCAGTAGAAATGTATTATATTTGTAAACTAATTTTAGACTTGACAGCCTATGGTGTTTTTCATCTAAGATTATATGTTGGTCCATCGGTTCGGATATTGTTTTAAATTTTTCACTAAGACTATTTTATAGCTTTTTGGGTCACTTACTTTTTTTTCAAAGAAAACAGGAAATCCCTTTTTACCTGCGGCGCCAACGGATCCGGTTTTCCGGCGCGCGCCAGTCCCTCCCCGGTTCCCACCCCAAGATTCCGGTTACCATGGGAACGAGGATTGACGTCACTTAGGACTTCCTCGCCGCACGCCAAGGTGGACCGTGAAGCAAAAGGGGCAGAGGCGCCTTTGCTCACGTACGCACGCGCACTTCTTGCTCCACGCCTCCTCTACCACAAAGCTGTTTCGGCCCAGCCTTTTCCGCCCTGACTCCTCGCTTAATCCCGGAGAAATTGCTCCCTGGGGGAGGGGAGGAGACAAAAATCTCGAGCCACCGACGGCCAATCCCACGCCACTATGGAGCAACCGAACTTGACTGACTCCATCATCTGCAGCCAATGAGCAAGCTCCTCGCCCCTTCGTCATAGAGTTTGCCCCACCCTATCCCCTCCCTTCTGGACTCTGAGCTCTGTTCGCGCAGTAACAAATGAACTGCGCGCTGCGACACCTCCCTGCCTACCGGACTCCGCCGCCATTTCCTCGCCGGGCCTAACGGCTCGGCCAATCCCAGCGTGCATTGAGAAGGACTAAGGCTCCGCCAATCGGAGGCCGGCGATTCTGACCCTCTCCTCGGCCCGGCCCAATCCAGGCCCCGGCTTCGCCGCCCCCGGCCCGCCCCCGCGGCGCCCTCTCTCCTCCCTCTTTGTGCGTCTCGCGCCGCCGCCGCGCAAGAGGACTGGCTCCGCGCTCCCCGGCAGCGCAGTCAGGTTCCCTCCCCCCGGGAGGCTCGCGAAGGAGAAGCCAGCCGTCGCCGAAGAAAAGGAGCCGCTGGTGCCGGTCCCTGGGGGCGCCATGGCGACCGGAGCGAACGCCACGCCGCTGGGTAAGCTCGGCCCCCCCGGCCTTCCCCCGCTTTCCGGGCCCAAAGGGGGCTACGAACCGGGGCCTCCGCCTGCGCCTGGGGCGGGGCTGCTGGCGCCTGGGCCGCCGCCGCCCCCGCCCGTGAGCTCAATGGGGGCCCTGACCGCGGCCTTCCCCTTCGCGGCGTTGCCGCCGCCGCCTCCGCCGCCGCCCCCCCCACCTTCCCAGCAGCAGCCGCCGCCGCCGCCGTGCCCGGGCGCCTCGTACCCATCGTCGCAGCCGCCCCCTCCGCCGCCGCTCTACCAGCGCGTGTCGCCACCGCAGCCGCCGCCGCCACTCCAGCCGCCGCGTCAGGACCAGCAGCCGGGCCCGGCCGGCGGCGGAGGAGGTGAGTCGGGCCGAGAGAGCGCGAGAGGCGTCGCGCGGACGGGCCCGGCCGCCTAAGGGGCGCGCGGCAGCGGCGACGGAGGCTGCACGCGGCAGGGGCGCGCGCGCGCGCTCACGGGGAGGCCCGGGCGGAGGCGCCCTAAGGCGCGCGCGGCCTGGTTCACGGGGCCTCGAGTGCGCACGCGCGCTGGGGGAGGGGTGAATGGCGGGAGGAGGTGTGCTGTGCGCAGACGCAGTGAGGTGGCCGGACTTTGCGGTTCAGCTCTAAAAGCTGGGGCCCCTCTCTCGTCCTCCAGCCTTCTAGTGTAAAGGAGAGGGGTGGAGGGTGTGAATGCCAGGAAGGCATGAAAGGGTCACCTGACGACATGTAGCTTGTGTCCTGGTCTGAGAGGAATCTGAAAGGGAGACGAACAGCTCCTCCGCTTGCATTGCACGGCAAGGTGTTCACGCTGGAGAGCGGGAGAGGCTTCAGGTGGTTGGTTCGATCTTTTTTAGCTTTTTTGGGGAGGCGATTCCGGTTTTTTCCAAATCCCCTTTCACCCTAAAGAGTTCTGAAGTGTGGCCTGCTTTCTCCTCACTGTTATAAAAGGCTTCCTTTTTGGGCCTGTACACCTTGGGAAGTAGAACAACTGTGTGGTAAATGTAGGAAGTGTCTGCCTGTGTATCGGGGAAAGAGGGCTTCCTTATTGTCTTAGCTTGTTCCGTGTTGAACTTTTGATATATCCTTTGAGTTCAGACCCTCAGTATCTAACTGGCCAGGAAAAGTGAATGCTGATCTTGGCTAAACTTAAGAAGAAAAAGGTGGTCTTGTTGAAGAATCAGGTTTTTCACTTAGTGTGTAACAATAGTTTTGTGTTCTGGCCTATTGTAGAAACTTGACTGGTGAGGGGTGTGGAGGTGGGAGGAGCCAATAGTGCCCCCATAGTGCTTTACAGACCAGCTGATGGTGATTCTTAAATCTATTGTCTTCCTTGGAGTTTTGAAAGCATCCCTTGAATGTGATGTATAACTTATCCCATCATTTCACTCTCTGAAGTCTTATGCGTTAAGATTTGCTTGCTTGTTTACATACTACAGAGTTTCTCTAGACAAAAATAAGGAACATGAAATGTTAACTTCCTGACTCAGGATCAGATAACTCTTACAGTGGTCATATATTTTAATCTTTGATGTTGGTTTTCCATTCTTTGTCATTTAAATTTTAGGTCAATTTCTCAGTTTCAGAGTCTGCTGAGTTTGTGTGTAATATTTTAGATATTCTGAACTGCCTGTTTGTAATTAGTCTGCTAGTTTATATTTACACCTGATGGACTTTGTCTACCTTTAGACTTCCCAAATAAGAAGCGGAAGAGGAGCCGCTGGAACCAAGACACAATGGAACAGAAGACAGTGATTCCAGGAATGCCTACAGTTATTCCCCCTGGACTTACTCGGGAACAAGAAAGAGCTTATATAGGTAAATACACGTTCTGCATCCGAATGCATTTTCAGATTGTTACTGTTTATTCCGAATGATCCTTCTGTTTGTTTTGAAAGTTTGAGATTTTAGTTTTCTTTTTTGATACAATATATGGTCAGGTGTACTTTCATGACTCTGATGTGATCCGTCAGTTTTTGCACAGTGAGTCCTGCATTTGCAGCTCCTTGTTTTGGTCTGTTCATAATAGCATTCTCTACAAGTGCCAGGAAGGTAGGGGCCCACTTAGGAGTGAGAATAGTCTCCCGTCCAGCAGCCCACCCTTTTCAGCTGCTGCTCATTGCCAGTTGATGAGGTGAGTGTCGTCTGCTGCTCTGGACGGGCCCCAGTGGAGAACATTGCAGGTATTGTAAACCAGGTACCTTTTTCACAGTATGGCCTTTCACCGTAATTTCATATTCCTCCCCTCCCCTAAAATGTGGTTTTATTTTTATAGGTACTTTCTGAAAGGAAAAAACACTCAGTTTGAACAAAAAAAGTGGTTCTGAAAGTGTCTTTACAGTTCACCCCTTTTTACTATTTTGTTGATTTTTAACCTTTCCTTCAGTATCTTTTCTGGTTTATTATTTGGAGAGCTGTCTTAAAATGAACAGGCTCTTGTATTTACTATTCAAGAACTCTGCTGGAGAAGGGATACACTGCATGGAACTGGAATGAGGTGGTAGGATAAAAGATCTTACCTGCTGGGGAGTTTCAAGAATTAAGAATGACTATCCAGCCGAGTGCTGTGGCTCATGCCTGTAATCCTAGCATTTTGGGGGGTTGAGGTGGGAGGATCGCTCAAGGTCAGGAGTTCGAAACTAGCCTGAGCCAGAGCGAGACTCCGTCTATACTATAAATAGAAAGAAATTAATTGGCCGACTAAAAATATATAGAGAAAAAATTAGCCGGGCATGATGGGTGCATGCCTGTAGTCCTAGCTACTCAGGAGGCTGAGAAAGAAGGATTGCTTGAACCCAGGAGTTTGAGGTTGCTGTGAGCTAGGCTGAAGCCAACGGCACTCTAGCCCGGGCAACAGAGTGAGACTATGTATGTATGTATGTGTAAATACATACATACATACAATGACTATCCATGATGGAATTGGAATTAACCTCAGAATTTTACTTTTTTTTTTTTTTTTTCCACTACAAGGTGGTTTTATTGTTTGTTTTTGAGACAAGGTCTCACTCCGTTGGCCTGAGTAGAGTGCTGTGGTGTCAGGCTAGTCACAGCAACTTCAGACTCCTGGGCTCAAGTGATCCTCCTGCCTCAGCCTCACCTGGGACTACAGGCACACGCTACGACGCCTGGCTAATCTTTTCTGTTTTTAGTAGAGACGGGTCTCACTCTTGCTCAAGCTGGTCTCAAACTCCTGAGTTCAAGCGATCCTCCCACCTCAGCCTCAGAGTGCTAGGAGTACAGGCATGAGCCACCACGCCTGGTGCCTGTTATGTCTCATATTAGACCAGTTTGGGTCTTTACAACCTTGTGGAATGCCCCTAATGGAGAGGTGTCCCAAGAACACAAGCAGATTTAGAAAATGGGAAAAATAAACTATTGTTTACAACAACTCAACTCTTCCTGTGGAGGGCTAAGCACTGAGCCTTAAGGGCTATTTATAGTTATAATAAAAGACAGAATCAAAAGAGTGTGGAATAGGTTTATTCAGAAGATAGTGATCCTTTTGATTTAATCTTTTAGTGCCAGCTATTCAGATTAGAGTCCACAGCCCCCCAGTCCAGTTTAAGAAGACTGATTGCTTCACTGCAAAGTTAGGATTTTTCTGGCATAAAGGAGCTTGGGGAGCCATGGGTCTTAACTCATCTTCTGTCTCCTGGAGTATGCACTGCTTTGTCCAGAATAGCCTCAATGTCTTCTTTTGATATTAACGAGTTTTCATTTCTTCACTGTTTCAGTGGGGGCGGGGGGGGCAGTGTGGTATAGTACTGGGGGATGTATTTAAAATTAGAAGGGTATCTTGGGTTAAACGTGCATTAATCCTGTCATGGAGCCAATTCAACTTTTGACACAACCTAGTAAGATTTGCCCTTATTAGAGATGCTTGCTCAGAACTCTTAAGATGTTACAAAGGTAAGGAACCAGGTGATTTATTCAGCAAGTTGAAGAAAGCAGCTCTGGCTCTGCAGTTCCCATTATCTCGGAAAATCAGCTGTGTAACATTTCTCTGGAGTCACTGGCAACTTTTGTGAAACCCTCATCTCGCTTTGTGTACAGCCTCATTGGTCAAGGCCAGAGGGCCACATTCATTCTCTTTGACCCACACTTCCCATCTTCTACACATGATCTCTCCCCGTATAAATAACAAGTCTGAAAACAGATGTCTAGCACTTTATGGTTATTGGTTTATTAACATAATGTGGTTTGTCATTTAATATTTGAACAAAAGCTACAGGTATTGGGAGACCCTTATTAGTACAAGTCTGGTTGTATAGAAAGAATATGTACAAATTTTTGTAAGGTGTTGAATTGGTCATTAAATGTCTTGTTTAAGGAATTTTAAGCCTGGTATTAATGAAGATTATCTTTGCTCAACTGGTATTTTTCCTTGTCCCATGTTAATTGGGTCTTGTTTTGGGCTATGTTTAATATTTAATGAAGAAAAATAAACTCAAGTCTTGCCCTGAAATAATTTGGTGGAAATCAGGTATTTGGTGATATCATACATGGCTTTTTGATTCTGGGTGCCAATTTAAGCAAGCCTTGATGGGGGAGGGAGAGGTACAACACCTCCTAATAATTGCTTTGATGTTAGCCTTAGTGAACAGTCTTTACTGCTAACCCCTCTTCCAACAAACTGTTTGCTTCCTTAAGCGATAACCATTTTGAAGTGAAAAATACCTATAGATGTAAGTGGATTCCTGCCTTATAGGTGGTTGGGGGTTTTTGCCTCAATGTGTTCACTGATCAATCAATCGTCCCTTTCAAAGTCTCCGAGTTCTTCATGCTTGTTGTTGAGATTTGAGATGTTTTTTGGTAACATTGTCTTTTTTCCATCCTTTTTTTTTCTTTCCTAACCTGGTTTCTTCCAGTGCAACTGCAGATAGAAGACCTGACTCGTAAACTGCGCACAGGAGACCTGGGCATCCCCCCTAACCCTGAGGACAGGTTGGGAAACAGTTTTAACCAGCTGACAGTAACGCTTTTACCTTTTTCTCAATACGTTTTACTGGTGGCAACATATTGTGTCAGTTCAATGAAATCCTATCCTAGTAAGACGACTGGTACTCTGACCATTCTGGGGCCTAGGGTTTAATTAGTGATATATATGGTCAGTAAACAGTTAGAAAATTGGAATGAAAATTATTAGGAGAATAAAAAGTTACAGGAAAATGGACAACTGGTTTCTGATTGGTAAGCATATAGATTTTAACCTGATTTACCCACCCCTAGGGACAGTTAAGGTGGCCCGTTAACCTGCCTTTTCAGTACCTGGTTTGGCTGAAAGCCCAGGGGGTAGAGTTTTTCTCACAGGTACACGATGCAGGGATTAAGAATATTTTTGAGCATCGGTGAATTTGAGCAGGCCTGAAACTCGGATCAGCTCATTGCTGCAGTCTTCCTGCTCATGGTTTTGAGATGGTTTTAAGATCAGATGAGATTCCTAACCAATTTCCTTCACTGCCAGTTAATTTTCAGCCTTGGCCATTGCCTGGGGGTGCTGGGAGGGGCCAGAATACTCAACTGTTTTGGGAAGTCAAGCAACCAACCCTAAATTACTTTTTTAAAAAAAAAGAGGGGGGAGCATGGGCCTCAAACAGCTGTGGTCATGTCATTTCAGTTTACAGTTTCTCTTGTCTTTTGAAAAATAAAAAGTTTGAGGGAGATGAACTGTTGAAACTGAAATTTTATTTGCTAATTGATCTTTGAGCTGCTAAAATCTGGTAATTTAATAGTAGGATAGTCTCTCCCTTTCACTGAAATTTCTCTTAGTGCATACAGCATAGTTGAAAAGACTTTGCTTTAAAAAGTAGTGTTTTGGGTTTTTATTACCCAGTTAATAGCTTATTAAATCAGGAAGATGATGTAATGGCTTCAGAAGTCACTCAGGCATCTTTCTGTTTCTGTTGCCCTTAGCCAGGAAACAGATTAACTTCCTTATTTCTCCATATTGACTCTTTAATTTTACTTACTAAATTTGTAATTTTTTTTTCCTGTAGATTTTGGTTGGAGGGTTGTGTTGTGATTTATATTTCTTTTTGATTTGAGGATTTTTTTTTTTTAGATTTACATTGTAGGTTATAGACCACAACTGTTTATCGCCTTTTTGGCCTTTTTCCCTTTTATAATATGTCTACAGGTTACCAGGCAATTCCTCCAAA
The DNA here is from genome assembly GCA_008086735.1 of Cheirogaleus medius. Taxonomy (NCBI): domain Eukaryota; kingdom Metazoa; phylum Chordata; class Mammalia; order Primates; family Cheirogaleidae; genus Cheirogaleus; species Cheirogaleus medius. The sequence goes on from VBSM01003155.1 coordinate 3,752,329, forward strand.
GGTTGAATTTTTAACAAACCTTCTTTGCTTCCTGGAGAACTTACAATTTAGTTGATCTATCCGATGCCTATTCAAGGTGAAAAAGTCTGGCTAGTCTAACCTCTAGAATATTAGCTTTTACCTTTCACTTCTGCAGTTTGGGAGGAGGTTAAACTGTTGTGAGGCCTTTATTTGGCCAATTGGGTGCTGGTAAAACTTGTTTTGGTGATTAGCCAGAAATGCTTAATTCTAGACAGCTGTGGGTGGGTATTAACAGTGTCAAGCATGTTAGAAATAAAACCAGAGCAGGGTTTTTCCTCCCTTGTATTCAGTTTTGAAAGGCCCTAATGCCTGATTGGTTTTGCTTTTGAGACCAGGTTGGAGGGAAATGCATGAGTTTCTTACCTTAATAAGGTTATTTCTTAAGAAGGTGTATCAAAATTAAGCCACTTTATGCTATTTTGATGTTGCTTAACTTAAACAGTTAAAAATGTTTTAAAATCTCTTTGTAGACTTAAATGTATAAGATGATAGTCTAATGAGCTGGGGTATGTTTGCTTTTGTTCACTATTACTGAATTGTGCTAACAGTTTATACAAATGCTAGAAACGGAGGTGTCAATTAGCCGTCATTAGCAATGAACAAACCTGACCTTTTATTCCATCGTGTGTGTAACGTGGTATGACATGGTTCCCTTTAGGCTGAAGACAGTGGGAGCAGCCGAGTTCAGTCCTTGCTCTCCAACTAGGCAAGGTCCTCTCAACTAAACCAAGGGTATAGGAGTCTTGACTACTTTCAGGATGTTTTTTTTAATAACTTGATCCACATGGTCTCTTCCCTTCTTGCAGCTGCTACTAAATTTTCATTCAGATTATCAAGCTATGGTCCTTTTTATAATCTTAACTCAGAATTCTAGGAGTGTAACTTCTCTTTTTTTATTACCGCAAAATCCAGCTGTGGTAAACTGACCATTTTATCATTACTATTTTTTTTTTACTTGTAGCAACAGCATTTTACTCCTTAAAAAAAAGAGAGAAAATCTGCTTTCTGGACTTTGTAAACTCTGGCGGAGAATCATAGGTTTTCCCCTTGCTGTTTGCAGGTTCAGACCCTAGCCAAGTATTTGACCAAATCTGCATTTGCAGCCTCTCTGAGAGGCTGCTTTAGCAATTTAACGTTTTTCTCTACCCAGACTGCCCAGCCTCGAACAGCCAAAAAACAGGTTGTCTCCTGGGCCTTGGACACAGCCAGCCAGGCCATTGAAGCAAAAGCAAAGACGAAGCCTTGAACCATCTTTCTCCATTGTTGGGGCCAAGTCGCTTCAGTAGCCTTGAAGTCCCAGTTGCATTGGGTTAAAGAGCTCATACTATGTGTCAGGGGTATAGACACTCTTCTTGATAGGGCATGAGCTCTCCAAGAGTTAACATTTTATCTAAACATGGGGTTTCTGTGGTTCATAAAGTTGTGATATTGTAATTTTTTTCAAATGAAAGAAAATCTATATTTGGCAAGAAGACTGCAGGGGATGATACTGTCCTTGCCACTAACAGTCCAAAAATTTTCCCCAAAGCATAGACTTTTTTTTGCCTCTCACTTTTAAAAGAAAAACCATTTTTTTTTCCTTTCTCACACACACCTCAGTCCCCCTAATGTTAAGCCAGATCCATCTCCCCATTCCACACGATCTTGAATAGCACACGTTATGGTCGGTTCCTCCGAAGAGTGTTCTATTAGGGTCTAAGGCAGAGGGGCTGGGGAAGACTTGTTATAGTCCATGTGGGAATGAGAGAAGTCGGGGCAGAGCAGTAAATGGGGGTCTGTTTCCCACAGGTCCCCTTCCCCTGAGCCCATCTACAACAGTGAGGGGAAGCGGCTTAACACCCGAGAGTTCCGCACCCGGAAAAAACTCGAAGAGGAACGGCACAACCTCATCACAGAGATGGTTGCTCTCAACCCTGATTTCAAGCCACCTGCAGATTACAAGTAAGCAGCAGGGCTACACTGTCTGGGACAAAGACACATGCGGGTCATGTGTGACCTCTTGGGACAATTTTGGTACTACTCACCTCTGCCCCAAATCACCCATAATTAACACGTGGTACCATTGGATACAGCTATTGCTATGTATGTCGTCTTCCGTAAGTGTGCAGTCAGTGACAGTCTTTCCTTCCTTAGACCTCCAGCAACACGTGTGAGCGACAAAGTAATGATTCCACAAGATGAATATCCGGAAATCAACTTCGTGGGCCTGCTAATTGGGCCCAGGTGAGTAACTGTTAACCTGTGGGATATAGAATTCCTTGGGACATCTGAAATGTATGTGGTATGCCAAATTTGGTGCTGTTGGCTTAGTTTCCTGTTTTTGGTAAGGTGTTCACTTTGGCTGAATTATTGCCATTCTGTGAGAAGATCTCTTCCCTGTTCTGCAGAGAAGTCAAATCTTTGGATTTGCTGTGGCTTACCTTGGAGATTACGGAGATCTTAGTGGGAAAATCCAATTCTCTGCACTTGTAGTTTCCTATTAATGCCTACTCAGCCCAGCCTCTGCCCCCCTGGACTATGAACTTGCATGTCAGGTATAAACTCAGTCCTTCCTGCCTCTGATAGAGGGAACACCCTGAAGAACATAGAGAAGGAGTGCAACGCCAAGATTATGATCCGGGGGAAGGGGTCTGTGAAAGAAGGGAAAGTTGGGCGCAAAGATGGCCAGATGTTGCCAGGAGAAGATGAGCCACTTCATGCCCTGGTCACTGCCAATACAATGGAGAATGTCAAGAAGGCAGTAGAGCAGGTAAGTGGTGAGCCCAGAAAGAAAGCTTCTTGTCAAGAATCTAGGTGGTGGCCTCAAACACTTAGGTAGTTGTCTATTGCATCTTCATTAGATCAGAAACATCCTGAAACAGGGTATCGAGACCCCAGAGGACCAGAACGATCTACGGAAGATGCAGCTTCGAGAGTTGGCTCGTTTGAATGGGACCCTTCGGGAAGATGATAACAGGTATATAATCAGTTTAGAGCAGAGTGCGGAGAGACTGAAGAACCTATGGAAGTAGAGACTGTCCACAGCCCTTGTTGACTTTTTTCTTTCTCAGCAGGATCTTAAGACCCTGGCAGAGCTCAGAGACCCGCAGCATCACCAACACCACAGTGTGTACTAAGTGTGGAGGGGCTGGCCACATAGCATCAGATTGCAAATTCCAAAGGTGAGGGGCTGGCTCTTCTCATGGTTTCTTGGTAGCCCATGGTGTACAGGACAGCTGTCTCCTTTTGCTCTGTTGTCCAGGCTGGAGTGCAGTGGTGCTAATCACAGCTCACTGTAACCTCGAACTCCTAGGCTCAAACAGTCCTCCCACCTACCTCAGCCTCCTGAGTATCTGGGACTACAGGTGTGAGCCACCATGCCCAGCTAATTTTTAAAACTTTTTTGTAGAGACAGGGTCTCATTATGTTGCCCAGGCTAGTCTCAGAACTCCTGGCTTCAAGCAACCCTCTTGCCACAGCTTCTCAATGTGCTGAGATTACAGCCATCACACCTGGCGAAGACAGCTCTTCATAGCACATTAATTGGTTGTTAATCTTAGGGATCCAAGAGAAATACCTTTTGTCAATGTGGTCTGTAATGTGATTTAAAGCCCAGGATGATTAGAAATATCTGTACAGAATATATTTCTAATTTGTTTGTCTTTAGCCCAGGAAAACTGGAAGCTCACATTCTGGGCATAAGCTTTTTTTTTTTTTTTTTTTTTTTTTTTTTTTTTTTTTTTTTTTTTTTTTTGAGACAGAGTCTCACTCTGTTGCCCCAGCTAAAGTGCTGTGGCGTCAGCCTAGCTCACAGCAACCTCAAACTCCTGGGCTCAAGCAATCCTCCTGCTTCAGCCTCCCGAGTAGCTGGGACTACAGGCACGCGCCACCATGCCCAGCTAATTTTTTCTATTTTTGGTAAAGACGGGGTTTCGCTCTTGCTCAGGCTGGTCTTGAACTTCTGAGCTCTAACGATCCGCCCGCCTTGTCCTCCCAGAGTGCTTGCTAGGATTATAGGCGTGAGCCGCCTGGCCTGGGCGTAAATATTTTCACTAGGCTTATAATGTTAAATTCACTACCTTTCCTGCTTAAGATTGGTTCAGGAAGACTAAGCAATGTACCAATTTTTTAACCAGTTGCAAATCAGCACTTTATAAATCATTTTTTTTTCCTGGGTAGGAAATATGTAAGGCTTTGTTAAAGAAATTTTTTCTGGCGGTTGCCCCAGTCTTGTAGATTTTTCCTTCCCTCAAACTGGGAAGGTAGAATTTGATGAATTTGAGACTTGAGAGAACCTGTGCTTTGGTGGTTGGAGAGGGCTTGGTGCTCAGGGTTTCCTGTGCTCTTCGCCCAGGGCCTCTGCTGTGGCAGGTGCCATGGTGATCCCAGGTGCAGAACTGGGCACAGAACTAAAGATCTGATGAGACTGTTTTGAACCATGCTCAGTAAGGGCTTTGGAAGATATGATGATCTGATGATTGAATTCTTCAAAGTCTTCTGTATATAAATTCCTGAGGGTAAAAACTTCCTTCTTAATGAGTTTTTCCCCTTTCTCTGTGTCTCCTACCTCACTTCAGGCCTGGTGACCCCCAGTCAGCTCAGGATAAAGCACGGATGGATAAAGAATACTTGTCCCTCATGGCTGAACTGGGTGAAGCGCCTGTACCAGCATCTGTGGGCTCCACCTCTGGGCCTGCCACCACACCCCTGGCCAGTGCACCTCGGCCTGCTGCTCCCGCCAACAACCCTCCTCCACCGGTGAGCCTCAGGGACTGGTTCTCTTGGTCTGGCTTCCCCATTCTTTGTGGAAGAGAATGGGAGCCATGGCCCAGTGCTTTGGGTAGAGCAGACTGATGAATGTGGCTGGCAACATTGTTCTTCTGGGATGTCAGGCCAGTTTGGGGACCTTTCACTTTGGGAAGAGACTGTTTTATGTTGTGGTCCTGTGGCATAACCAGAAGAACAATGTTGCCACCAGGGGGCACAGGCCAGGGACATTGGCAGGAAATGCTCTCACATAGTCTCTTATGTCTACCACCCAGAGCCGCCCACCCTGGATGAATTCTGGCCCTTCAGAGAGTCGGCCCTACCATGGCATGCACGGAGGTGGTCCTGGTGGGCCTGGAGGCGGCCCCCATAGCTTCCCACACCCATTACCTAGCCTGACAGGTGGGCATGGTGGACATCCCATGCAGCACAACCCTAATGGACCCCCACCCCCTTGGATGCAGCCACCACCACCACCGATGAACCAGGGACCCCACCCACCTGGGCACCATGGCCCTCCTCCAATGGGTAAGTAAGTGTCAGACCAGAAACCTTGGGGCTTTGGGATAAGCAAGGGTTTCCATCAGGTTGCTGGGAGCTGGAAGCAGCTCTCAAAGTGGCTAGGTAATGCCCTGGATCTGCCTGACTTACCAAGGCTCAGACTCCAGAAGGAGCAAGATTACATTCTGGTTCAGGTAGTGAGTGCCTTCTGTGTGGGCTGGGCACAGATCTGCCTCTCACAGGCAGGATTCTCAGAGCTTTTCTTGTAAGGGTGGTGACTTAAACTGTTGGAGGGGGTGTGTTTTTGCTGGTCCGTTCAAATGTCCTGCTAAGTCCCTGCTCTTTCCTTCCATCAAGATCAGTACCTGGGAAGTACGCCTGTGGGCTCTGGGGTCTATCGCCTGCATCAAGGAAAAGGTAACAGGTGTCTGCTCCCTTTGCGTCTTCACCTAGGCTTGGGAATGAATGGGGGCTCTGGCCCAAATTCCTCTCCTGCCCTGAGGCCTCACCTTTGCCTCCACCTACCTGCAGGTATGATGCCGCCACCGCCTATGGGCATGATGCCACCGCCGCCACCGCCTCCCAGTGGGCAGCCCCCGCCCCCTCCCTCTGGTCCTCTTCCCCCATGGCAACAGCAGCAGCAGCAGCCTCCGCCACCCCCTCCGCCCAGCAGCAGTATGGCTTCCAGTACCCCCTTGCCATGGCAGCAA
>VBSM01003155.1:3758406-3772318 GCA_008086735.1 Cheirogaleus medius
AAGGTTCCATAGCTATCCCCAAAGATGTTTTGTTTTTTTTTTTTACATGTGGGGTTTTATCTCTGCCACCCTTGTTGAAAGTCTTGTACCCAGGGGTGGGTTGATCGCTAGGTTCTGGGATCTACATCTGTTCTGGCACTCCTGCTGGAAATAGGTGGGACGGCCTGAGCCACCTTGGGCTTAACTGCCGGCCTGGAGTTCTTTCTGTGCTCCCTGACCACCTAAGCTGCCTCGGATTCCATTTGTTCCTCTCCTTCCTGCAAGGTTTCCTTTTACATTTTATTTTAATCCCAAACATCTGGATGTTTTGCAGTGTCTAGGGGTTTGAGCCCCCTTGTTCTTCATTCTACATCCTTTTTCTCCCTCCTTCCCTCTCCATGGAGTGATTATGTTGACAATAATGTATACTGCGCGTTCTCTTCACTGGTTTATCTGCAGAAATTTCTCTGGGCTTTTTTTTGGTGTTTGATTCAACACTGCCCTAAAGGGGGGATGTTCCATTGAATAAAAGAGCAGTGTGGTTTTCTGGGTCTGCTTATTTATTTTCTTTTCACACAAACCACCTTTACCAGCAGCAGCAGCAGCACTACCAAACTTGCCTGCCTGTGTTTGGCACCTGCCCCCAGTCCACTTCTCCCCAGGGTGAAACCGTGGGGCATTAATTAAGGAAGCCCACCGCCTGCCTCCCTGCGGGGGCTCCACCACCTGCCCCTTATTTACTAGTTAACATAGCTGAGAACCAGGTTTCCCTCTCCTTGGTCACCCTTTAGCTCTCTAGTCTCTGTCTTTTTGCAGGCCTTTTCCTGGGGCTTGGACCCCTGCATCTGATGAGCTCCAGTTGTGATCTGTGCCTGGAAACTGCCACCTGACCAAGGCCTTGGGCCTGGGGAGGCAGCACTAAAGGTCAAGCCAACTAATCCTGCCTGTCAGGCACAGAACAGCTAAAATTAAAACCGCCAAGTGGCTTTTTTCTTTCTCTGCTGGTGACTTGGAGCCTGCCAGCACTATAAGCTTTAGGGAGTGGTGGGGGCAAGATAAAGTGCCCCACCTTTTGCTTTGTAAGCACCTTGCAAAAGGTTTTAAGCTGAGTTTCTTTCATGTCTTGGGCAGTGGATACCAGCCATTGTGGCACAAGAAAAACCCATGTGAAGTCTCCCCAAGGTAGCAAGGTCCTCACCTAGCTCCTGCTGTTGCTTGGTTTCGCCACCCCTGGGGTGAACTACCCTGCTTCCCAGCCACCCCTCCTTCCTTTAGGGGGTGCAAGTGCCCCCTTACCACCTGGCCACTGGGGCCAGCAACTGGCCTGGGCTGCTTTCCAGCTTTGAGCTGGGGCTGGCTACTGCTGTTGACCAGGAGCGCAGCCGTGTTTGGTCGCTGTCCAGGATGTCTGTGCTGCTTTGCTATGGGTTTGCAGGGCTTAAAGAACCCTCAGGAGCAAAGCAAGTTCTCTGGGTTTCCCTAACCAAGGTTGACTAAGATCTTTTCCCTTTGTCCTTAACTGACGGAATGGGGGCAGGGCCTGGGGCCCAGCTACCCTCTTTGACCTTGGCTCCCCATCACTGCTTCCCCTACAAGCTTGGTTTCCCTGGTGGGCTCATTGGGCGGTTAATTAGCTCTTTGAAGCTCTGGAAGCAGCAAAGTGGCGCTATGTGGGTTTTAGAAATAAAATCAATAAATGACTTAACCACAGCCCAGCTATCTTCTCCAGTCTCTCTCCCCTGAGGCCAGCTCCATGCCTGTGCTCCCTCCCTCTCTGCTCCCTGCCGTCAGCTTTTGTTAGGGTTTTGGAGAGTAACAAAGTGGCTGACTAAGGCATCAGTCTCCCATGCTCCAGGCCCTGAATTGGAAGAGAGCAGAAAGGCTTGGCCCTCGGAGCTGCAGCAAGCACCTGCCTTTGCGGCAGAATCGGGAGAGATGGGAAATACTTGCCCACCTGTCTTAAGACACCCAGGGTGGGGAAAAAAAGGCACTTTGCCCCGTCGTGTTATGTTGTGACAGGGCAGTTTCTGCTGCTGCAGCAGTGTCCCCACCCCCTCAGCCCACAAGAGGAATGTCAGTTGGGAAAGGTCAGCATTAGGGCCTTGTTACTGAGGCCCAGCCAAGTGCTCTGGAGAACGCCAGCTTGGTCCAGGGGAGAGGCCGGGTTTCTGGTAGAAACTCAACCTAGAGGGCAGTTCAGGTTGGGAAAGTGCTTTTAGGGTTCATTAAAATATATAACAGAGCGGTGAAGGGGGGTGGGGAAATGGGGAAACAGAAGCTGGTGAGTTTGAACCTTCAAGGTTTGATCATGCTGGGCTGGACATAAAAATAATGAGGTGGCCCCTGTGGTGGTGTCACCCCTGGAAAAAGGCTGGAAGCACTTCAGGGGCCACTAGCACAATCCACGAGAAAGACAAGTCAAAGCACCATGCATTGCCCAGTAGAAACTGTTCTGGGACTGCAGCAAGGGCCCGAGTACAGGAGGGAAGGCCTTGGGCTGGCAGCTGGGAAATAACCGAATTGACTGGACCTGCCAGTAAGAAGATGGGGATGGTCTCCTGGGATCCAGTCCTCGGTGATAGGAAGATAGCCTTGCAGGCAATGGGGGCAGTGCAAAGAGGATTTGTGTGGGCAAAACATGCCACCCCAACTGGGGTGTTAGGTGGCAGCATAGCTAACCAGCAGCCACTTGCCCAGCGGTGGCTGCCAGGAGTGCAGCTCTCCCAGGGACAAATGCAGGCCTGGGGAACCTCAGATGCTAGGCCCAGCCAGGATTCCATACTTGGATGGGGTGTGAGCTGTAAAGGGGAAGAGATCTGAGAGCCACCAGCATTCTTGGTTTTTTTTTAAGAGACAGGGTCTCTAACCTAGGCAGGAGTGCAGTGACAATAATCACAGCTCACTGCGGCCTCCATCTCCTGGCCTCAAGCGATCCTCCCGCTTCAGACTCCCAAAGCACTGAGATTACAGGCGTGATCCACTGCACCCAGCTTCTTTCTTGAAATATGGTTTATAAAAAAACTTTTAAAAAAAGAAATTGGAAATTACAGAGAAATGCAAAAAAGCTTTCCATATTTCCACCAACTATATCTGTGGAGGTGTATTTTGGGGATTTCTTGGTCTTTTTCTCCACTTGGATGAATAGCCAGTTGGCCTGGGGTGAATGCCCCGGGGTGGGGGGGCAGAGTGGAGCAGGGCTGGGGGTGTAGGTAAGGACTTGCAGTGTGGCCCCCACTGAGCAGTTAATTCCAGGGCTGGGTCTGCTGTGGCCCAGAAAGCCCTCGAAAACAACTTGGCCTTCCCCAAACCAGGCTCTCAGTACCATCCTGCAACTGTCCAGGCCTCTGACCTGCTTCCTTGGCCCTCAGCACAGAACATCCAGTTCCTCCCCTCAACCAGCCCACCACCCCAGCAAGCCCAGGCAGCCTTTGAAATAGCACAAGGTCCTGGGTTCCTTCTGCTCAAAGAACAGCAGAATCCAAAGTCTGCCCTCACAAAATTAGGAGGCAACAGTTGATGAGGCAGGGATTTATATTCTCATTTGACAGTATAAATGTGATGAAGGAATCCAAGGCTCAGAAAGGTAAAACAACCAGCCGAAGGTCACACAAGACAGTGCCAGGGCCATGACATGAGCAATGAATGGGGGCAGCTTTGAGCCAAAGCTTCAAAAGGAAGGGCCTTAAGCTGCCAGGGCACACAGGAACGTCAAGTCCCCAAGATACAATTTGGGAAGCCAAGGCAGGAGGGTCACTTGAGCCCAGGAGTTCAAGATCAGCCTGGGCAACATAGTGAGACCCCTGTCTCTACAAAAAATAAATTAGCTGGGTGTGGTGGTTTGAGCCTATAGTCCCAGCTACTCAAGAGGCTGAAGCTGGAGAATCGCTTGAGCCCAGGAGTTTGTACCTGCAGCGAGCCATGATCATGCCATTGCATCCGAGCCTGGGAGACAGAGTGAGATCCTGTATCAAAAAAAAAAAAATAACCGAGGAGCTGTGAGCCATGGCTGCAGCGGGGAGGCGGGAGTGAGAGAAGGCCTCCAACCACTTAGCAGTGAGATTGCAGGGAGGGCACAATGTCATGTGTCAGTATTGTGTGTGGGGGGGAAATACCTCAGTTTCTCCCACCCCTGTGGGGGCCACAGGACTACAGTTCCCAGGGGCCCCTGTTTCAGGCTGGAGGCCTCTGGCCAAAGCTGGCCTGTAATCTGACCATCCCTCTCGAAAAGGTCACTTCAGAGCTCCTTGAGGGACAGCAACAGGGGGAGCTCAGAGCGGCTTTGGTGGGGGTGGGGTGAGGCAGTGGCCCTGCCTCAGACAACCTCCCCCACAACACCCCTTGGAACTCAGGGTCCTGGTCCCTCTTCTCGCAGACACGCAGTGTCCTTTGTGAGCTGTACCTCTTCTGTGCAGGGCACAATGACCCTCAGCTCCTGGCCCTCAGCCTGCAGGGGGACCTGCCACACAACACACGGACTCCATACACCAGTGCAGCTTCCGACAGCTCCCCAGTGCAGCACTCGGCCTACTGCCTTTGTCTCCAACCCTGCGAAGGCAGGGACAAGGGACAGAAGACAGAAGACCTGGAGGAAGTAGGTCAGCACAGGGCTGTGAACAAGCCAGGCTGGGTTGGCCTGGCCCTGTGGAGCTGGTCCCTCCCTCCCTTCTTCTCTGCTCACCCCCAAAATAGATCCCTGAGCTGCCAGGCCAAGACCCTCCCATTGCAGGGGGAGGCGGGGCATGCTGCCCAGAGCCAGGCTTTAAATCCCCTCAGGGCTGGGGAGCTCCACTCCCTGGCTGGAGGCACCACTGAGGCCACTGTCCCCTTGTCCGTCCGTCCATCTATCCATCCGTCTGGCTTGCCCTCCGCAGCCATGTCCCGGCCCCTGTCAGACCAGGAGAAGAGGAAGCAAATCAGTGTGCGTGGCTTGGCTGGCGTGGAGAATGTGACTGACCTGAAGAAGAACTTCAACCGGCACCTACACTTCACACTCGTAAAGGACCGCAATGTGGCCACCCCGAGAGACTACTACTTTGCACTGGCCCACACCGTTCGCGACCACCTTGTGGGCCGCTGGATCCGCACACAGCAACACTACTATGAGAAGGACCCCAAGGTGCTGCTAGGGACACCCTGGGTGGGGTATGGGCTGGGCATCCTGCCAGGGAGGTGGGAGATCTGGATTAAGTGGCTGCCCCTGGTCATTCCAGGTTCCTAGGGTTGGAGGATCCAGGAGTGCCAGGTGCAAGGGGCGCTGGGACAACCTGGGGGATAAACCTCGGGTCGGGGCAGGTCACGGGGCTCCAGTCAGGTGGGCTGGTTGCAAAGGCCCAGCGCCCACTCAGAGAAGGGTAGAGGGCCTGATGGTGGGCAGGACGATGCCTACGGCCTGGGTTGGACCGGGATGGAAGGACATGTCAGTCACTGGATGTGTTCCTGATGTGCCTGTGCAGCAGGTGGGTGAGGCTGGGGCAGCTGAGGCTCCAGGGATCAAGTGTCTGGTGGGATCATTGGTAAATGTCAGCAACCCAACACCCCTCCATGGGGAGTGGGGGAGGGGCGGGCAGGCAGGGCAGGGAGGGGACCCAGGAAACAGGGAGACCAGGCACTATCAGCATCCTAGCTCCGGGTGCCTCTGGGTCCCCCTCTTGGGACTGAGGCTTGAGGGCCAAGGGAACTGGACTGTGCAAGCAGGGAAGGTGGTAATCTCTAGCCCTGAGTCACTGCGTGACCTTGAGCAAATGACTTTTTTCTCTGGGCCTTGGCCTTGTTCTCTTGTGGAGTACTCGGAGGTGCTTCTCTGTCCTGACTCCCTGATGGGCTGTTGGGAGGCATGTGCATGATGGAAGGGTTTCCCACCTCTCCCAAGCACCTCAATCCCTGACGTAGGTATAGCCAGCTCCATTTTCCAGTTAAGGAAACTGAGGCCAGAGGAGAAAGTGATTTGCTCGAGTCAGAGGAATGCTGGGACCAGAATCTTATTTGTTGGGCCCTAAAGTCGGAGATGGTTCCTCTGAGTGGGCAGGAAAAAGTTGGGGACAGGGATGGGACATGCTGGGGACAAGAGTAAGGCAGGAGGGTGAGAGGTCCAGGCCCACTTGGGCCTGGTTGAATGTTGGTGGGTGGCCCTGACCCCCTTCCTGCCCCTCTGTCTCCCTGGGCAGAGGATCTACTACCTGTCTTTGGAGTTCTACATGGGACGGACGCTACAAAACACCATGGTGAACTTGGCCTTAGAGAATGCCTGCGATGAGGCCACCTACCAGGTGTGTGGGGGTGGGGGACAGGGTGAGCCTGAAGGATTGGGGGATTCCCCTGCTGGCACTTGGCCCTGACCACTGCCACCCCTCCCCCTCCAGCTGGGCCTGGACATGGAGGAACTGGAAGAAATCGAGGAGGACGCAGGGCTGGGCAATGGGGGCCTGGGCCGGCTGGCAGGCAAGTGCACAGGGCTGTGAGGGGTGGGGTGGGCAGAAGGGTTCCTTTGTGCTGGGTCCCTGACACCCACCTCCCTGCACACCCCTAGCCTGCTTTCTGGACTCCATGGCAACACTGGGCCTGGCTGCCTATGGCTACGGGATTCGCTATGAGTTTGGGATTTTTAACCAGAAGATCTGCGGGGGCTGGCAGGTGAGCGGCCTTGGCCCTGACCTTGTGGGGCCCAGTCATGATGGAGAGGACCCCCATTTGGTTATCTATCTCTGAATAGGTCCATTATCATCCCAAAGCTCTGCATAAAGCATCCTTGCCCGTTCCCTGTCCCCCCAAAGCCAGCTGGTGACCCCTGAAACAGGTGGTCCACCTGTGGACTTCTTGGGACACATCACATCCCAGTGAAGAGCCTAGCAGACCAGGGGCCAGTCCACCTCAGAGCCTTTAATTCACACATAGTATGGGGCACACCAGGGCCACTGCTCCTGCTCTGCTCCGCCGCCCACTGTGGCATGACTACCAGGCTCTGACATGGCTCCCTTCCTCCCCTCGCTTGCCTTGGGCCCAGATGGAGGAGGCCGACGACTGGCTTCGCTACGGCAACCCCTGGGAGAAGGCCCGACCCGAGTTCACGCTGCCTGTGCACTTCTATGGCCGAGTGGAGCACACAGGCCATGGGGCCAAGTGGGTGGACACGCAGGTGAGTGTGAAGCCAGGGCCAGGGTGGGGGCCCAGTGAGGGGCGGGGAGGCTCCTAGAGGAAGCAGGAAATAGGGAAAGAGTCAGGAGGTTACCAGACCCAGTGCTGTTTTACAACTGAGGACACTGAGGCTCAGAGAGGCTAAGTGACTTACTCAACGTCACACAGCTGGAGCCAGGAGAGACTGGAGACAGGGTCACAGGGGAGCCAGGCTAAGTTCGGAGCTGAGAGGAAGAGACGGGCTGTCCTGCTCCACAATGCCCCTCCCCTGACCTGGCTCCTCCCCACAACACAAGACTCATCAGAGGACCAGCATGGTGACTCAATTCTGCAGCAGCCCAGAAAGGGGGGCAAGGGAGACAATGAAAGCTGTGAGTGAGGAATTCCCTTGTCACAGAGCAAGCTAGGGGATCCTAAAGCCAAACCAGGTGTCCAAATCCCAGTTCATTCATTCCTCTTGCTGCGGCTATAGGTCACCAGTGTCCAGATGGGCTGCACAGAAACCGCTAGGCTTTCAGCACTGGGTATTTGTTTACTGTCATCCAGGCTAAGGCCCTGTGGGGCTGCTGGCAGTACATGCCAGGTGCACATGGCAGCCTGGCTCAAGCAGCTCTGGCTAGAAGGTGCTGCCACCTGGCTGTGTGCTCTTGGCTCTGTCCCTTCCCTCTCTGGGCTGCAGCTCTGGCTATGCTCCAATCAGGGGTGACTTAGTGTGGGGAGGGAGGGCAATGCCCCTTCAAAGTGCTCCCTTGGAGAAGTGCATGTGCCCAGCACTGTGGTACCAGGCAGTTATTGGCAGCAGTTATCGATGTTTGCTAATTGTGGGAGGCGGGGCCAGCATTAGTCACTGCTAATTAGCCCTGTGGTCAACCAGGCATATGACCTTTCGTAGACTTGACCTCTGTGACTCCGGCAGCCTGACCCCAGGTTCCCCCAGCCCTCTCATGAGTCCAGAGTGTCTCTAGCTCTTGCTTAGGCCAGGGTGGCCAGCCCAACCCCCTCAGTGCGGAGTGCCCACCGACAGAGCCTCACCTTGGGCTCTGGGAGTGTCACTCTGCTCCTCCCATAATCTTTGCAACAGTCAGACAAGGTAGGGGTTATGGGCGTCTGGGGGAGGCGTTGGGGAGTGTCTTCTCTACAGATGAGGTCCAGAGAGGCTATGGGGTTTGCTCATGGTTACCCAGCTCGTAAATGTCAACACTGGGACTAGAGCTGGGTTGGGACTCAGCAGAGTGCAGGGACAAAGTCTTGGGTCCTAGCCCTGAGGGAAGGGAGGCCCCATGAGTCAGAGACAGGCAGATACCAGGGCTGGCACTCTTGGCAGACCGTCCAGCTCCTGATAAAAGTGTGCCCTGCAGGTGGTACTGGCTATGCCCTACGACACCCCCGTGCCTGGCTACCGCAACAACGTTGTCAACACTATGCGCCTCTGGTCGGCCAAGGCACCTAATGACTTCAACCTCAAGGACTGTGAGTTCATCCACCGGTAGCAAGCAGCCCCAGCCTGCCCACTGGCCACACTCAGCCCAGGCCTGACCCTGTCCTTACTTTTGTCCCACAGTCAATGTTGGTGGCTATATCCAGGCTGTGCTGGACCGCAACCTGGCGGAGAACATCTCTCGTGTCCTGTACCCCAACGATAACGTGTGTCACCCCCTGGGCTGGGGGCAGAAAGCCTGAGTCCTTGGGAGAGGGTCAGGGAGAGCAGGGGAGGGACAGGTGCTGGTGCCTTAGTCACACCTAGGGCATATTGCTGGCCTTGTACCTCCTGTCCCCCCACCCCAAGTTCTTTGAGTGGGAGGACACCTGAGTCCTGAGGGGAGGTGGCTAGGGAAGGGAACTTGGAGGCACTGTCCCCTGGTGGCACCCACAATACTCTTGGTCCTTGTGTCCCACTCTTCCTGATGCTGTCCCCGACCACTACTTCTTGGTGGGAGAAAGACCCCTGTGTGCTGGAGATGGGGCCAGTTCAGGACCCAGGGAGCCCTAGGCCACGCCCCTGCCACCTTGCCTCACCTGTCTCATTCTGTCCCCAGTTCTTCGAGGGGAAGGAGCTACGGCTGAAGCAGGAGTACTTTGTGGTGGCCGCCACCCTCCAGGACATCATTCGTCGTTTCAAGTCCTCTAAGTTCGGCTGCCGTGATCCCGTGCGCACGAACTTCGATGCCTTCCCAGATAAGGTGCTGTGTCCGTGGGATGGGCCACGCTCTGCACCTGGACAGCGTGTGCCAACACCTCTCCCTCCAGCCTCGGCCTGCCCTACCCCGTCTCACAGATGAGGGAGTGCAGGCTGGGAGCTTGTGGGTTGTGACTTCTCAGGATCCTGAATCAACAGGCACATGACCTGGGCTTCCCGCCCTTCTCCTGCCCCACCACTGCCCCCATGAGCACCTGCACCTCCAGCTCAGCCTTACAACCATGTGGGACTCTCTGGCGGGGCTCTGAAGTGGCAAAGGACAGTGACCATAGTGCTTGGGTTGGAGCCCTGACTGACTTCCAGTCCCCTCTCACAGGTGGCCATTCAGCTCAATGACACCCACCCCTCCTTGGCCATCCCTGAGCTGATGAGGATCCTGGTGGACCTGGAGCGGCTGGAGTGGGACAAGGTGGGCTTCAGGACCCTTCTACCTGTCTGATGCTCTCTGCTGCAGGGTTCCCTTCCCCTCCCAGTTTGGGGGGTGGAAGGGTATGAGTGCAGTGAACAGACGGTTGTGTGAGGCCAGAGGGGTGTGTCCTGGAACCTGGCAGTGGCAGGCCCAAGGGCCACAGCATGGATGGAGAGCCATCGGGCTTAGGCCGAGTCCTCCCTTCCCACCCGTGTGCTAGGCGTGGGAAGTGACAGTGAAGACCTGCGCCTACACCAATCACACGGTGCTGCCTGAGGCCCTGGAGCGCTGGCCGGTGAACCTCCTGGAGACACTGCTGCCGCGGCACCTCCAGATCATCTATGAGATCAACCAGCGCTTCCTTAACGTGAGTCGTGAGTGGTGATTCAGGAAGGCGTGGGCGCGGGGGAGAGTGGGAACTGGGCTAGAGCCTGGGAGTGGGGGCATGGAAGGGGTGTCCAGCCAGGGTCCCGAGACTGGCACAGTGAGTACTGGGTTATGGGTGCTGGCTCCAGGGTTATGGGGCTGGGGACTGGGGTTCCTGGGTCCTGGTCCTAGCTCTGGGCTCTCTGGACACAGCGGGTGGCGGCCGCATTCCCAGGGGACGTAGACCGGCTGCGGCGCATGTCCCTGGTGGAGGAGGGCGCGGTGAAGCGCATCAACATGGCACACCTGTGCATCGCAGGTTCGCACGCCGTCAATGGCGTGGCTCGCATCCACTCTGAGATCCTCAAGAAGACCATGTGAGCTCCACTCTATGGACCCCGCCCCTCTCACCAGGCCACGCCCCGTCACTTATAGACCCGCCCCTCACTGTCTGGCCTGACCATTCATGGTCTCCCGCAGCTGGCCCCTGCCACAGGTGGCGTAGCTCTTACCAGCACCAGTCCCCTTGCAGTACAGTCCTGTCCCGAGATGACCTGGTCTTACACACAGCACCCTTCACCTTCCCCAGGTCTGCAATTCCCCAGCCCAGGCCCCTTTCAGCAAGATACCAGGCTAGGGGCCCCAGGGAGGAGGCCTTCATCCCACAGGGGTGAGTGGCGACCCTCGTCCAACCCCCTCCCGCAGCTTCAAGGACTTTTATGAGCTGGAGCCTCATAAGTTCCAGAATAAGACCAATGGCATCACCCCTCGGCGCTGGCTGGTTCTGTGTAACCCTGGGCTGGCAGAGGTCATTGCTGAGGTGAGAGGCCACTGTATGGCCAGTAGGGTTAATACACGTCACGGCAGGGATCAGCTGGGTATGGTGGGGTAGGTGGCTCACTGTACCAGGGCTGCCAGCTGAGGGCTGAAATCCATCCTGCCCTGCCTTCCCCTTGCAGCTGCCCAGAGGAAGGGACGCTGCTTTCTTATTTTCGTGAGGGTGCCCTATGGGCTAGTGGAGGCCCTGGCTTTGGAGGTGAACCTGGTGGGGTTCACAGTCCAATGGGGGGTCGTCCATGGGTCACATCTGGAGTGATACTGGAAGGGGCAGATATTTGATAGAGGAGGTGTGAGGTCATGCCAGCATGAGGAAAAGGCCAGGAAGCCAGGAAGGCCTGCAGGGGGCAGGTGGGATCAGCCATCAGAGCTCAAGGATGGGAGAGGAGGAAGATGGCCAGGGATGCACCATGCCCCAGTCAGGAGGCTGGAGGAGGAGTGGGGAGGGTTCTCAGAGCAATCTGCTGGGTGGAGGTGGGTTGGCTGACCTGGACAGGGACCCCCTGTGTCTGGAAGAAGAAGGATGGGGGGATGGTCTTGACTGAGAGCCATCTTCCCACAGCGCATTGGGGAGGACTACATCTCAGACCTGGACCAGCTGCGCAAACTTCTCTCCTTCGTGGATGATGAAGCCTTTATCCGGGATGTGGCCAAAGTGAAACAGGTGGGGAGGGCTGCAACCTGGGACAGCTGTGCCAGCGCTGGCACAGGGAGAGTGCTGGAGGGGCCAGATGTCTGGGTCAGGGATGGCAAATAGAGCTCAGATCTCCTGCCAGCCCCAGGGTGTTGACTGAAGTTGCCTGGAGTCTGAGGCATCATCGACCTCAGGGGAAGAGTGCTGATGTTGATTAGCAATGTCTGCCCTGGTGCAGGAGTGGATGAAAGTAGCAAGTGAGCCTCCTGTTATCTACCTTCCTGGGCCTGAGTGAATGGAAAGACATTAGGACTGTAGGATTTCCCGGGCCTGAGGCCTATTGCTGAGCCCTTCCCCTCTCCCCTGCCTCCAGGAAAACAAGTTGAAGTTCTCTGCGTACCTAGAGAAGGAGTACAAAGTCCACATCAACCCCAACTCGCTCTTTGACATCCAGGTGAAGCGGATTCATGAATATAAACGACAACTCCTCAACTGCCTTCATGTCATCACCCTGTACAACCGTGAGTGGCAGGGACTCTACCCTGTCTCTCGGTTTCCCCTCTGTGTACCTGTTAGCATGGCGCATAATGCCTAATCAATATCTTCTTTGGCCTCATGACAACTCTTGGGTCATGGAATTATCCCCATTTCACAGATGGGCAAACTGAGGTTCAGAGAGGAAAAAGTGACAGTCACATAGCAAGTGATTGTCCAAGTCAGGCCTACTGTCTCCCACCTCAGCCCTATCAGGAGCTACTACCCAGAGGGAACAAGCTGGCCCGCTTGATCCTTCTCTGTTCTCCACAGGCATCAAGAAGGATCCCAACAAGTTTGTTGTGCCTCGGACTGTGATGATCGGAGGGAAGGTGAGAAGCCGGGGCCCATTCTGGGCCTTTGACATCCAGGTTGAGGCCAGCTTCGTTAGGTTGCAGGATAGGGGGTACAGAGGGGATTGGCCTGTAGAGCTGACCTCAGCCTGTGCCCCTATAGGCTGCACCTGGGTACCACATGGCCAAGATGATCATTAAACTCATCACAGCTATTGGGGATGTGGTCAACCACGACCCAGCGGTGGGAGACCGCCTCCGTGTGATCTTCTTGGAGAACTATCGAGTCTCACTGGCTGAGAAAGGTGGGTGCTGCCTATGGAGGCTTTGCCTAGTTCAGTCCCAGGAGGACGCATAGTCATCTTTTCCTGGAGTACTTGCACTTGGAAGAAGAATCTGGACATGGCAATGCTTTAACCATGAGGATACCCCTCTAATGGTGGAATTTCAGGCAGTACAGGGTGAAATTATCATGCAGATGGGCCTTGCTGGTGCCCTTCAAATCACACAATGGAGGTAGGGGGATCCAGGTTGGATCCAGATGTTCAAGAATCAACCAGAGGTGGAGGGCAATGGGGGTGGGGTGTGAGAGGGGGACTTGGTTGGTGAAGGCTGGGGGGTTGGGGTTGGGGGCGCTCTGAGTCTGGCTATGCCTAGAGCCCCAGATGGGGTGAGGCTCTTCCCTGAGTTTCCTTGTCCCTCTGCTGCTGCCCTGCAGTGATCCCGGCTGCTGACCTCTCGGAGCAGATCTCCACCGCGGGCACTGAGGCCTCAGGCACTGGCAACATGAAGTTCATGCTCAATGGAGCGCTGACCATTGGCACCATGGACGGGGCCAACGTGGAGATGGCGGAAGAGGCTGGAGAGGAGAACTTTTTCATCTTTGGCATGCGGGTGGAGGACGTGGAAAAGCTTGACCAGAAAGGGTAATGGGGGTCAAGGACCCAAAGGTCATGGTTCATGGGCAGGAGGCACCAAGGTGTGCCTCAGTTTCCCGAGTAGCTGGGATTACAGGTTCTCACCATCACGCTCAGCATGAACTGTGTTTCTGATGACAATCACCATTGTAACTACTGTATTTATACTTCCCTTTTTGCCATGACTTCCAGGAGGCTAAGGACTTAACTTTACTTCCAGTTGCAGAACAATATTATCTCTTAGGGTTGGCACAGTTTTCTCTTCCTTTTCCTTCAATTCTGTGTTTTTTTCTTTCCCATTTCATTAACCTTATTTCCTGTAAGCTCCCTCAAGAGTTTTCCAGAATCCTGGCGGCTGTAACTAAGACCTTGCACAGCCGATGCCCACCTCCCCAAGCATGCCTCTTGCTCCCAGCACCGTCCTCCAGCCTGGGCAACAGAGCGAGACCCCACTCTGTTTATTCTAAAACATAAACAAAACAACAAAAACAAAAACCCACAGTTCTTCAGAGGAGAAACGCCATTTTCCTGGCATTTAAAAAATGTATTTTGGCCAGGCGGGGTGGCTCACGCCTGTAATCCCAGCACTCTGGGAGGCCGAGGCGGGTGGATTGC
>VBSM01003155.1:3772418-3792907 GCA_008086735.1 Cheirogaleus medius
GGCAGGGGTGGGAAGCTTGCAGGGGGAGTCCTTGGTTTCTGGTTGGAAGGGGGCAGGGAGTGAAAGAGATGAGACTGGCTTGTGCAGGGTTTCTAACTCTGAGTGCAGGTGCTGAGGGCCATTAGGACAGTCTATGTTGAAGGGACATACCTGTTGGCTCTTTCTGGAGCCCGAGGGCAAGGCCAGGGACAGACTCGGGATAGTGCGGGAGAAAAGCCATTCACAGAGGAAACAAACCAGCCAGGAGATGGGGGTGGTGTGTGGGAGGAAGAGCGCTTGTTTGGGGGCCTTGGCTGTAACACTTCCCTTTCTGTCCCCTCCAGGCCTCAGTTTCCTCATCCACAAAATGGGGGATGAAAATCTGAGCAAAGAAGGAAGGGACCTGCCAAGGAAGGACCCTCAGAGGGGATGTGGCAGCCCCAGGGAGGGGACAGGGTTTTGACCCTGGGGTTTGGGACTTGCCAGATTTCCTGTGGAGGAGTCAGGAACTCCTTACCAGGGAGCTGACCACAGCTCTGCCCCGGCAGGTACAATGCCCAGGAGTACTACGACCGCATTCCCGAGCTTCGCCACATCATTGAGCAGCTGAGCAGCGGCTTCTTCTCCCCCAAACAGCCCGACCTCTTCAAGGACATTGTCAACATGCTCATGCACCATGACAGGTGAGCTGGCAGGCCAGGGAGCCATGCAGGTGGGGCTGCTGGGCTGAACTGGGCTCAGGTGGGGGTGGAGAGGATGGACAGGAGTCCTGGGCAGTTGGGGCCAGGCTCCTTTGGAAGTAGCATCACTCACCAGGTCCTAGCTGTCCACTGGAACACAGGGTGGGCTTGGCCCATGACCTCATAGGGCTTATCCTGCCCCTTTAAAGGGGATGGCTTATGCCCGTCCTTTCCCCTCCAGGTTTAAAGTCTTTGCAGATTACGAGGACTACATTAAATGCCAGGAGAAAGTCAGTAACCTGTACAAGGTGAGGGGTCCTGGGTCAGAGGTTGGTAGGGCTTTGGTGGGCCTGACTGGGTAGAGTCAGAAGGTCCCCCTCACCCCTACCCCTGCCGCAAAGTGAATCCAAAGCTTCCTTTGGCTTGTAGAACCCGAGAGAGTGGACGCGGATGGTGATCCGGAACATAGCCACCTCTGGCAAGTTCTCCAGCGACCGCACCATTGCCCAGTATGCCCGGGAGATCTGGGGCGTAGAGCCTTCCCGCCAGCGCCTACCAGCCCCTGATGACAAGATCTGAGCCTCCAGACCAGACCCCAAACCCTTGGCCCAGCCCCAGCTCCTCATGCAGGGGGTGGGGTACTGGAGTCGGATCTCTAAGTCCCATTTTGGAACCCTCATTTTCCCCCAGCCTCCAGGCCCCAGTGTCCAGCGTGACTAAGGGCACTAGCGCCCTTCTGTCTTCAGGCTTTCTGCCCCCTCCTATTTATGGGGTCTGACCAACTGCACCCACTCCCCAATAAATTGACTCTCCTTGGGAGCCTCCTTATTCCTCTCTGCTGGGAAATATTTTTAGCTCTTGGCGGGTACAACTGCAGCTGCGCAATCACCCCCTTATCCTCCATTCCCCCCCCTGCAGGTGCGTCCCGGGGGCGGGGGTAAGGGTGGGGGTGGGAGGTGGACGGGGCGGCCCGTAGGGGCCGGCCCTGGGACTCTCCAGCCCCTTTTCCCAGCGTCACCCTCCACGCCTCTCTTCCCAGGGCTGTGTCCATACTAGGTCAGCGGCCAGCCTGGAGGCCGGGGCGGGGCATCTGCCTGGGTGGGGCCCACCCGGGTCGGGAGCTGGGACTTGGGCTGAAGCCTCCGGGACTAGAGAGGATCCACGCGGTCAGGGACAGGACCCAGGAATGGGAGGCAACTGTAGACGGTTAGCGCCTTCTCGGCTCCGCCCTTGGCCCCGCCCCACTGCGGCGTTTAAGGGTCTCTTAGCAGGTGGCTACGCTTGATCCAAAGTCAGGGGAGTGTTAGGGCAGGGGACACTCACAGACCGCCTAGGCTAGGCCAGTGTTACCGCCTCAAGGGCCTGTTCCTAGGTCTCACATTAACAAGATTGAGGTGTGGCCCCGAAGCAGGGAGAGGCAAGCCTCGGAACGGAGGTTTGGGGTCGGTGGTTTCAAAGTGAGTGTGTCTGAACCCACACGGCCGGAAACCGTTGCCTGCTCTCCTAGGCCCGGCTAGTGGGGACCCCAACCGCCTGCGGCTGCCCCTCCCAAGTTCTTCACAGCTGGGCCCAGGCCTCCAGTCTCCAAGCTGCGGAGAACCCCCGGCCCCCACCGCCTGCGGCTGCCCCTTTTCCTCTGGCCCTATAGGGAGCCAGGCTTCCGGGGCCCCGTCCCTCCTGTACGAACTGGAGCCCCCCCCATCCCATCCCCCGGCATCAAGGCAGCGTCTCCAGGTAGCCACGTTTTCATTCCTCGCTCCCTACAGGCCTCTCTCCCCCCAAAATGCTCCCATCTTGTCCTAGCCCCTCCCCCAGACTATCACAAGGACCCGCTGCCCCCAAGCCCCCGACCTCCGCCAGGCCTGTGCCTCCCGCCGCCTGCAGGAAGACGCCCGGCCCGGGGTCGGGTTGGCCCCGTGGGAACGGTTTGTCTCGAAAACAGGAACCCGGGTTGGGGGCTGGGCGGGGCGCCCCTTCCCCACCGCAGTCCGCTTCCTGCCCCTCCCGGCTTCCTCCGCGTGACACCCAGGCAGGGTGGGGGGCACTAGGGCGTCCTGGGTGGGTGGGGGGCTCTTACTTTAGTTACCCCCTCCGCGTCCCGCGCGGCCTGCCCTCGGCTCGCCCACCCTCGGCGCAGCCAGTGGCGCAGGCCCCCGCCCGCGGCCCCGGCCCCCAGGGTGGCGCGGCAGGGGAGGGGTTAAGCTGCCGCAGGGACCGCCGCGTGCGGGGCGAGAGGGAGCCCCGGGTGGGGGAGGCGCAGCCGGCGGTGCGGAGCCCGGCGCAGGGGCGGGAGGGGCGGGGAGGGGGCGGCTGCGGCGCGGGGGCGGGGCGGCGGGGAGCGGGGCCGCTGTGCGGAGACCGGGCGGGAGCCGCAGCCGCAGCGAGGCCGGCGGGCGGGAGCGCACGGAGGTGGGGCCGGCCGGGCCGAGTGCGGGTTCCTTGCGGCAGGTCCCAAGAGTGAGTGAGCGACCGAGCGCTGGCGGGGTGCCAGGCAGTGGAGGGCGCGGCCCCCTGGGTCCCCCCGAGGACGGCGCGGGCGGGCTGGGGGAGGCGGATGGGTGGGGAGTCTGTGGCCCGGGTCGCGGATAGGAGGGAGCTGCCGCGAGAGCTGAGGCGCTCTGGACTACCCGCGGGAGGGGGGCATCCGCGGCGCACGAGGCTCTTCCCAGCCACACCTCAGCGGGGCCCTCCCCTGCGAACCCCCATTTGACAGATGAGAAAATTGAGGCTCGAAGAGGCCAAGTAATTCTCAAGGTCACACGACGAGGAAGCAGCAGAGCCAGGCGGGGATGGCTTTAGGTGGCTCACAGGAAAAGTCCTCCTGAGAACTCCGTAGAGGACCCCTGCCCACAGCCTGGGGGAGTATGTGAGAGCGGGGTACCTTTCCGTGGGGCAAGGCTCTGCTAGGGTCTGGGAGTTAGGAGAGTCAGGGCGCTGGGGCCAAAGGGCAGGCCCTGCACAACGGATGAAGTGGGGGCGGCGGAATGGGCGTGTGCGCACCCACGGGGGTATGTGCGCGTGTGTGGGAGAGTGTACATGCGTGGAGATGCACTGTCTTGGGTGTGTGCACACGTGTGCCGATGTCAGCGCTGCTGTGGAGGCAGGTCTCCTGGCTCAAGTGAACTGCAGGTCCGGGAGGCGACCTCGTCCACGGGTTTGCATTCTGGAGTAGAGGAACTGGGTATGTGTGCTTGAGGGTTCCTCCGAGCAGGTGTGCACGGGTGTGGGTGCCATTGTGTGTGAGCAGGAGGATGGGAGGCGAGTGCCTGTGGCCCCGGTGTGGGTGAGCGTGGCATCTTGCACCTCAGTGCAGCCGCCTGGCTTCCGGTGAATAACTTGGGTATGGAATGGTGTCTGTCCCTGCATGGGTGCATATGACCCCGCCAGTGACCAGAGTTGCTAATGGTGTCGTGCACGCACTGGTCACCCCTCACGACGCTAGCGCCCCCTTCTGGGCACCCTACTCTGTGTGCCCTTACAGTTCGCTTGTGCAAGAGTGGGGGCCTGGGTCAGGAGCGGGGGCTAAGGAGAAAAATGGTCTGTGGAAGAGCTGAGCCGGGACCCCTGGGACTTTCACGGAGGTGGCCTGGGAGCGCTCAGTTCCCAGGCTCAGGCTTCCAGCTGACGCCTCTGGGCCGCAGCGGTCCCCCATCCCCCACCCCTGCCCCAGGAATGTTCCTGTCCTCTTCAGCCCGCCGTTCCAAGTGCAGGCCCCTGGGGACCGCCACAGCCCCGCCTTCCCTTCCCGGGCGCCTAGGAGGGGGCGAGGCGGGCAGGACGCCTGGGTTCTCTCCTCTCCCCCTCCCAACTCAGGGAGAAATTCCTCTGAGGTCCCCTCAGGCTCCGTTCCCAAAATAACCCTGCGGGGGAAGGGAGGCTGAGGAGGGAGGGAAGCGGGCGAGGCGCAGAGCTGAGCTGCGGGGTGCTGCAGGTGCCTCAGGAGAGGGCGCGAGCAGAATGGGGCCTGCGGGGGCCTGGGGCACCAGCTAGCCCCTGGAGTCCTGGCTCGTCCCCATCCCCGTGTATCCCCTCGGCCCTCCGGCGACTCCGAGGGTGGGCCGGAAGCCTCTCGGCTGGTCGGTTTCCCAACTAGCTGGTTGCACCATCCCGGGCCAGACCGTTTAACCCCGGGAGTGGCCGCAGCGGACAACTCCGCCCCTGCCCAGCAGGGGGCGTGCCCGCCCCGCCCCGCTCCTACCCGCGGGGCAGCTTCTCTGGCCCGCGCCTCCGCAGACTCCGGCTGTCTTTCCCGGACAGGGGTTAGGTGGGAACCTGGTGGGAGGCTCGCGGAACGCAGCTTGGGCCCAGCCCACCCGCGCTGGCGGCCATGGCGGGCACCCTGGACCTGGACAAGGGCTGCACGGTGGAGGAGCTGCTCCGCGGCTGCATCGAAGCCTTCGGTGAGTGGCTGGGAGGCGGGTGCCCTGCCTCCCAGAGCAGACCCTGGTCCGGACCCACCCAGCTCCGCATCGTGCAGCCTCTTTAACGAAAGCCTCCTCTTCACCACAGGGCAGGGATGCACGAGCTTCAGACAGATGAAATGTTTCCCTTCCCCAGCCTTCCTGAGCCGGCGGTGATGGGAGGGCCGGCGGTGATGGGAGGGCCGGGGTCCCAGGCTCTGACACGGGAGGGGCTTTATCTGTCTCCCAGGGGATCCGGAGGAACTCGCTATCTCCGGCCTGGGAGCTGTTTCCGGCTGATGGGGGACGGCTTATCTGGTGAAGGGTGCCCCTTCCCCCAGCACTCAGGAAATGACCTCTGGATTCTTGACCCCAGGGAACCCAGGCTCCTTCCGCCCCAGCTGGTTCCCCTCTGGAGGATGGGCTGGCTCAGGCGCTCCCCTCCTCCAGCTCCTCAGGGCAGGCCCTCTCCCTCTCCCACCCTACCTTTCCTTTCTGGTTTGTCTACTGGTTTCGAGTCCTGGGAAAGCAGGAGGTGGGCGGGGTCGGGAGTGTGGCCCGAGGGACTGATGCTGGTGGACTGCGGGGCAGGGTCTAGGGGCTGAGGCTGTGAGACCCAGCGTCAGCCTGCCTCTCTTTGTTCGGAATTAGATGACTCTGGGAAGGTGCGGGACCCGCAGCTGGTGCGCATGTTCCTCATGATGCACCCCTGGTACATCCCCTCCTCTCAGCTGGCGGCAAAACTGCTCCATATATATCCTTCGCGGGCCTCGCCAAGGCCGCTGCCGTTGGGGTCCACCAGCGAGCCCCGCTGCCCAGCCCAGGCAGAGAGTAAGCTTTGCCCCTAAACGTAGGCCCTTTCTGTATCCCAGAATCCAGGCTTTGCCTGGCCTCCGAGGGCCTAAGCTCCACCCTTGCGCCCTCGCCACCCAGGCCCTGCCCCAGACTCTCTCCCCAGCCTAGGCCTTGCCCTCAGCCCCCCTAGAGTCTAAGACCTGTCCAGGTTCCCCCTCTTGCTTCTCCTTTCTCCCAGAGCCTAGGCTCTGCTTTTAGCCTCCCCCAGAACCTAGCCACACCCCCAGCCCCCGTATGACCCCCGCAAAGCTCATGCCTCACTCCCAGCATCCTCCCAGAGCGCAGCCCCCGCCCCTAGGCCCCGCCCCCAGGCCCTGCCCTTGGAACTCAGTCCCAACCCCTGCCGCACGTTCTAGAGGTTCTAGAGTTAGGCGCCAGCCTTGCTTTCCTTAACTCTCCTTCACTTACCAACAATCCCGGAAGGACAACTCCAATTCACTGCAGGTGAAAACGTGCCACTTGGTCAGGTGAGTCTTCCCCCTGGGCTCGGCCCCTCCTCTTGTTTGGTTCTCCCAGGCTTCAGGAGAACCCGAAGATGTGGACAGAGCACTATTCTAGGAGTTGAGTGGTGTAGGTTTGAAGGGCCTTAGTTTTCTTATCTGCCCAGGGGGGCTGGTTGTCTCAGGGTCTTCTGTAACTTGGAGAAGGAAAGAACTGGGAGGGGGGAACCACAGTTTGAGACTCTTTGCCCCTCTTTGGGGGACTGCAGTGCCAATTAGTTCCTTGGGTAGCCCACTAGGGGATGGTGGGGGAGGGGAGCTGCCTTGGATGACTCTGCCCCTCCTCTAGGTACTGGATCTCAGCTTTCCCAGCGGAGTTTGACTTGAACCCGGAGCTGGCTGAGCAGATCAAGGAGCTGAAGGCCCTGCTAGACCAAGAAGGGAACCGTCGGCACAGCAGCCTCATTGACATCGAGAGTGTGTGCGTGGGGGGAGCTCAGAGGGCTGGGGGGCACTCAGCATCCTACACCATCTGTGCTTAATAAATGTCTGTTGAATTGAATGAGTGAGAGTCATGTCACTCTCTTGCTTAAAAATCTTCCATGGCTCCCTATCGCCTTCATCTGAGCATTAAGGCCCTTGGTAATCTGACATCAGCTTGGCCTTCCTGTCCATCTCCCACAGCCCACTGCCCATCCCCCACACCTCATGCTGCAGCTACCTGGGTCCACTTGCCATTGTCTGAGTCACTGCATCGTTTCCCACCGTGGTGTCTGCTCATGACGTTCCCCTTGCCTCCTCCTCCATGTTACCAAGACTCAAGTGTGAAGTCTCTGGGCTCTGAGGATTCGGAGCTCTTCCAGAGCAGAATTTGTTGTTCCCTCTGTTCTCCCATGGCATTTTGTACAGATTCCTGTACAAAGACCTCTGTACATGTGTCATGCTGTTTTGTGATTGTGTGTTTCTGTGTCTGTCTCCCTTAGTAGACTGTGAGCTCCTCGAGGGCAGGAACCGTGTCTTACTCATCTCTGTATACCCAGCGCCTAGCACAGTGCCTGGCACAGAGTACGTTGTCCATAAACATGTGTTGAGTGCATGACGGGGGTGGGAGGTATGGAAGAGTTGCTGGGACTGGGGTCATTAGTGTCTAGAATAGTGCCACGCATTGTGGAGGTCTTCAGTCGGCTTGAGTGGCATGTCTGCGTGAGTGCGGGGCCACGAGGCGTGGGACATCTCCAGCAAAGGGCTCACTACCCCTGCTCCCCCAGCCCCACCTACAAGTGGAAGCGGCAGGTGACCCAGCGGAACCCTGTGGGACAGAAAAAGCGCAAGATGTCCCTGTTGTTTGACCACCTGGAGCCCTTGGAGCTGGCGGAGCATCTCACCTACTTGGAGTATCGCTCCTTCTGCAAGATCCTGGTGTGGCCCGAGGGCTTGGGGCCAGGGGTCTGGTGTGGGTTATAAGGGGGTCCCAAGAGGGGTAAGGTCCCTGGGGTAGGCTGGGTCACAGTGTGGGCTTGGGGTTACAGTGTAACCATCAAAGGACAGCTGGAGGTTGAGGAGTGACCATCCATGAGGGGAGAGGCTGACAAGGCGCTGAGGCCACTCCCACCCATCCCAGTTCCAGGACTATCACAGTTTCGTGACTCACGGCTGCACCGTGGACAACCCTGTCCTGGAGCGATTCATCTCCCTCTTCAACAGTGTTTCGCAGTGGGTGCAGCTCATGATCCTCAGCAAGCCCACAGCTCCGCAGCGGGCCCTGGTCATCACACACTTCGTCCTTGTGGCAGAGGTGCTTGCCCCTCCCCGTGCCCTTGACCTCCCCATTTGCCAGTCCGGCTGAGCCCTCCTTTCCACAAACCCACTGCCTCTCTCCAGAAAGGCTGGGCTAAGTTCTGGGCCCACTTGGTGACTCACTGCCTCCCCCTCCCCATTTGCCTCCCAGAAGCTGCTGCAGCTGCAGAACTTCAACACGCTGATGGCGGTGGTCGGGGGCCTGAGCCACAGCTCTATCTCCCGCCTCAAGGAGACCCACAGCCACGTCAGCCCTGAGACCATCAAGGTGCCTGCGATAGGGGACTGGCCAGTGCTTCCCAGGTCTGGCCTCACTGTGTCCTGCCAGCAGCGCTGGGGGCTGGCACGACTGTCCTCATTTGACAGATAAGAAAACTGAGGCTCGGAGGGGTTAAGTGCTTTTCCCAGGTCGCACAGTGGCAATGGCAGAGTGGGGGCTCACAGGTCTGTCTCACCCCAAAGCTTATACTTTTTCTCCTTTTCTTTTTTAACATATTGGATAACGTACATATAGAAGAGTATATAAAACATATTAATAGTTTAAAGAAAAATTATAAAGAAAATGCCCGTGTAACCACCACCCAGGGAAAGAAGTAGGAAATCGCCAGCCCCCAAAGCTCCCAGCACCTTAGAGCATAACTCCCTCCCACCAGAGGTACCCGAGGGCTGCCTTTTGTGAAGATGACTTGGGCTTTCTTCACAGCTTTACCACTTACCTATGTATCCCAAAACAATGTGGGGTGTTTTTTTTTTTTTGGCCTATTTTTAAATGAATGGAATCATGTCATATGTTATTTTGTATCTTGCTTCTTTTATTTTACATGGTGTGAGATTCTTTTCATTCCGTTATGTGGAGCAATTGTTCATTCATTTCGTTGCCATATAATATTTTATTGTGAGACTATCCCACTTTATGTTTCTATTCTATTGTTGAACATTTGGGGCTTTTCCAGTTTTTGCTGTTATAGATGGACAATGCAGCTAGGAACATTCTTCTAGGTCATTGCCCTGTGCTGCCTTGCCTCTCTGAGCCTTGGTTTCTTTTTCTGTTAAATGTTGATGAAAACCTGTGCCTAGGCCTAATGGTGTGTTTGGCAGTGGGTGTTGCCTTGAACTCATGACCTATGAACTCTGACCTCCAGGGGCTGAGAGAACTGCTGTTGGGGGAGAGTAAGGGAGGATTTTACTCTTTCATCTATCCCTCACCCTGACTCCTCTTCCTCTACTTCCACATTTCCAGGACCGAGGTAGGGAGGATGGTTGAGTGGAGTGTGTGTGTGTGACCCTCTGCCTCTCCCCTCCTCCAGCTCTGGGAAGGTCTGATGGAACTAGTGACGGCCACGGGCAACTATGGCAACTACCGGCGCCGGCTGGCAGCCTGTGTGGGCTTCCGCTTCCCCATCCTGGGTGTGCACCTTAAGGACCTGGTGGCCCTGCAGCTGGCGCTACCTGATTGGCTGGACCCTGCCAGGACTCGGCTCAATGGGGCCAAGATGAAGCAGCTCTTTAGCATCCTGGAAGAGCTGGCCATGGTGACCAGCCTGCGGCCACCAGTGCAAGCCAACCCTGACCTGCTGAGCCTGCTTACGGTGAGGGGCTGGGGACAGGCAGGCGGGGGTCCTGGCGGCTATGGCCTTGGCCTTGGGTTTGGGGTTCTGGTCAAGGAACTCAGATCTAACCTGAGCTCTAGGGTTTGGAGTGAATGCTGAGACAGGGTCTGATCTTGAGGCTGGCATGTGGATTGTGTGCTGTGTTTGAGGCTGGGCCTGAGTCCTGGATTGAGTTCCTGGCAGTGGGTTGTGTTTAAGGGTTGGGACCAAGCTCTGGATTCTGCGGGCAGGGGTGGTTTCTAAACATGGTCCTGGGCTCTAAGTGAAATTCTGGGCTTGGTCTTGAACTTGGTTTGGGGGTCTAGGATGGGAGTTGGGTTCTGGTTTAGTTATAGATAAGGTTCTAGACATTGGCCGGAACTTAGGTTTTAGGGTTTGGAGTGAGTTCTTAGGTGCTTCTGGGCTTTGGACAGGATTGGGGTTGCAATCTGCACTGGATTCTAGGTGAATCTCAGAGCTCGAGGCTGGGTTCTGACCTGGCTTCTTGGCTGAGATCTTGGCAGTGCCTTGTGTTCAAGGTTTGGGGCCAAGCTGTGGTCTGGTCTATGTGCTAGGTCAGTGTGGGGTTGTCAGGGTAAGTTCTAAGCCAGGCTTTGTCCTGAGTCTGGCTTCTGAACTGGGCTCTGGACTCTGGGCCATGGGCTCCTGTGAACATCAGGTGCCAGTGGGTGTGATCAGACCCATGTGTTGCAGGTGTCTCTGGATCAGTATCAGACAGAGGATGAGCTGTACCAGCTGTCCCTGCAGCGGGAGCCGCGCTCCAAGTCCTCGGTGAGGGAGGGACTCCTGCTTCCTCGCTTGGCCCACCTGAGAATCCCAGGATATGAGGACAGGAAGAGCTCTTAGAAGCTGCCTACCTCACCCTTACTTCTTGTTGGACAGAGGCAACCTGGGGGTGGGGAAGTGGCCTTGGGCAGGCCCTCTTCTTCCCTGGGGATTCCCCGCTCTGGTCCCCTGGGCCCTGGGCTCCCTCCATTTCTGGCCCTAGCTCAGGCCTGACTCTTCCCACAGCCAACCAGCCCCACAAGCTGCACACCGCCTCCCCGGCCCCCCGTGCTGGAGGAGTGGACCTCAGCTGCTAAGCCCAAGCTGGACCAGGCCCTCATGGTGGAGCACATCGAGAAGATGGTGGAGGTGAGACTCATGCAGCCTGCGCAGTGGGGGAAAGGCCAGCGACAGAAGCAGTGGTCAGTAAAGGCTGGTTGGCCGGAGCACTGCCTGGGAGCCAGCACTAGTGCCATGTTCAAGGAACAGCTTAGTCCCCAGGAGGTGCAGGGCACAGCAGGCTGGCTGCATGGGACTGAGGCCCCCGTGGTGGAGTGAGGGAGCCTCTCTGAGACATCCTTCATGACACAGACTGGGACTGTGGAAAGGGATGGGTCCTGACATTCCTTTGATATCCTCCCACCCCCGTATGTCCCTCTGTGTGCCCCAGTCTGTGTTCCGGAACTTTGACGTCGATGGGGATGGCCACATCTCACAGGAAGAGTTCCAGATCATCCGTGGGAACTTCCCTTACCTCAGCGCCTTTGGGGACCTCGACCAGAACCAGTGAGGAGGACTGGGGGACTGGGGGAGAGGGAAGGCAGCCCAGCTCACTTCCCCCAGGCTTCAGTTCCCTCCTGTGCCATAGAAGGCCATCGAACCAGATGAGCTTGGCCGGGGAAGCTACCCACACGGGGAGGGCCTCTTGCTTTTTGGGGAGGTGAGGCTACCAGCTGTGGAGGCACAGTGTTACCTCACTAATTCAGACAGATGGGGGGGCTCCTGCAAAGACCATGGCCTGGGGACTATTGCTACGTAAGTGCTGTTTTATTTGTGGAGCTCACAGCTGGCAAAAAGTGTGGGCAAGTCGAGCTCCTGGGTAGCCTGTTTTAATGAATAGATAAGAAATGCCTGTAATTAGCAGCACCCACTTGCTTATCAACAATTCATATGCTGACAATTTGGAAAAACAGCTGGTTCTCTGAAGTAGGTTAAACATGCCCCCTGCAACCACGTTCATGCCCCATTTTTGCTGAGCAGACGAAACCCCAATCAAAATTTACAGTCCATCCCAGGTCGATTTATTTTGTAATGTTACCTGGATTTCAAGAATCTGTTGTTTTTTATGTCCATGTTACAAAACTCCATGGTGAAAAAAAAAACAAACCAGCTAGTCAAATAAATTTATAGTGAACAAAGTACTTAAAGAAAGAAGTGAAAGTTCCCTCCCTCCTCTCCCACCAGTAGAGGTTACCATGATAAACACTGTTAACAGTGTTAACAGTTTGGCAATATGTGTACCCTTCCAGTCTTTTTCCCTATGCATGTGCAAATTGATAGAGATTTTGCGTGTTTGGTGTCTGTTTCACGGACAAACAGGATTATAGTATGAATCCAGTTCTGCTTGTGGCTTTTGTTGCAGTTGCTTTGTTTTTTCTCCCAGAGTTGATGCAAAGGTATTTGAGTTCCATGTTATTTCCCTGGGTTGGTGGGTGGATTATTTTCCAGGCTACCTTTTAAGTGAGGGTGCAGCCCTTTGAGATTTTGGAGGCCGTGGCTTCATGGAGGGGTCTCAGCCTTAACTCTCTGCCTCATGCAGGCCCCAGGCTGTGTGCCTGGCACTCGGTTGGGTATTAAAACCCAGCACCAAGAGGGAGACCAGCAGCTCCCTCCCAGGATCCGCCCAGCTTATTGCTTGATCATGAAGCCCCCTCATTGTTTCTGGAACTTGGCGGTTTCCATTTCTTTTTTGCAAAATCACCTATGCATTTAAAGCAATTTTTGATATATTTTAAACCAGCATCTAGGTATTTGTAGCAGTGGGGTTTTCTTTTTCCTTGTTTTCTTTGCTTTTCTTTTTCCTTTTTAATCACTGTCTTGATAGAACTGCACGCCTTGCTTTTTTTGCTTTTGTGTTTATTTTCCACTTAACACTTTATCACAGACATCCTTCCCTGTGGATTCATGTAGAACTGCCCCATTCTTTAGAACAGCTGCAGAGTATTCCACTGTATGGCTGGACCATCGTTTTCCTAACCGTTCTCCTGCTGATGGACATGTAGACTGTTCTTGTTTTTCACTATTATTATATACCATGCTACTGTGAGCATCCTTTTACTGATACACTCAGGCCAGTATTTCTGTAGGAGAAATTTCCTAGAAGTGGGATAATTGGATCAAGAGATATGCACATTCTAAATTAGGAGAGAGGCTGCCAAACTGACCTCAGACAAGGTTATACCCGTTTGCACGCCCATCAGCAGTGTACAAGTGCCTGCTTCCCAACTTCCTTGCCAACAGTAGATGCTATAAAAAGCTTTACAATTTTGTCGGTCTCATTGGCAAATGGTATCTTGGTTAAATTTGCATTTCTTTAATACTAATGGGGATAGGATTTTTTATATGTTTATTGGCCACTTACATTTCTTCTGTTAATTGCTTATTCATATTCCTTGTCCATTATTCTACTGGGTGTTGTTGGTCTTTTTCTCATTGATTTCTAGAATCTCTGTTAATGGATATTAACTCTTTGCTGTTGAATATGTCTGCAAATATTTTCTCCCTGTTTGTCATTTATGTTGTCTTTTTCCACATAAAATTTAAAAACTTTTGTGTGTTTGATATGTCAGTCTTTTCCTTATGGCTTCTTGGATTTGTGTTATGTGTAGAAAGGCCCTCAGCCCCTCAAGATTACAAAATTCATCTCATATCTTTTCAGATGCATTTATGATTTTTATTCTTTACATTAGTGTTCTCAATTCAGTGAGAATTTAGTTTTCATGTACAGTTTGAGGTGGGCATCCAGTTGTCCCAATGTGCCATTCATTTGAAGGGCCACCTGGATCTATTATGGGCCCCCAAATGCAGTGGGTGGGAGTCCCAAACGAGGGCCAGACCTTGTGGCTGAAGACTCACTACCTGCATGGACACTGTTGTAAGCACTCTACGTGCATTTTCTCATTTAATCCTCACAAAAATCCTATGAGGTATAGGAATTCTCATTATGCCCATTTGTAGATAAGGAAACTGAGGCACAGGGAGATTAACTAGCCACAGGTCATGTGGCAGGGAAGTAGAGCTGGGATTTGAACTGAGGTCTGTGTCCAGAATACATGCTCAGGGAAGAAAAGGGTTCTGCTGGAAGCCCTGGGTTATATGGGGAACCCTAGATTGCAGGTGTCTTTCCAGCAGGATTATGTGAGAGTGAGAGGGATGCAGCTTTCCCCGATCTCATCTGGCCCCAGAACTCTCTAGAGAGATCTTAATTCTCAGGGCTCCTGACTGGTGTGCAGAGCACACTTTGGGAACCTGAGGCTGGTGATTCCACAGGAAAGTGCACAGCCCTTTAACTTTGCACACCAAGTGTGAAGTGAGCAGGGCAGGAATAGGATCCCCATTGTTCTGAGAAGGAAACCCAGGGAAAGGGACTTGCCCAAGACCACACACCAGTTGATGGCAGCTACTACATCTGCCAGTGCTTTCTCTTCCCTGCACCAGGAGTCTGAAGTTCAGTGAGGACCTTTCATTTGGTAGGGGTTTCCCAGAGGGATGGGCAAGGCCAGTGGTGGGCAGTCCTGGGAGGGCTTGAGCTGAGGCACCCACCCCCACCCCCTTGCAGGGATGGCTGCATCAGCAGGGAGGAGATGGTTTCCTACTTCTTGCGCTCCAGCTCTGTGCTGGGCGGCCGCATGGGCTTCGTACACAACTTCCAGGAGAGCAACTCCTTGCGCCCGGTCGCCTGCCGCCACTGCAAAGCCCTGGTGAGCGCCCCCTACCTGCTCGCCGCCCAAGCCACTCCCTTCCAGCCCGGACTCTGTCCCACCCATGCCCCACCCCTTCTGGCCCCGCCCCTGCCGGAGCCTTCTCAGCCGAGGCAAAACTGGTTAATGCCACCTGCCTCTCCTCTTGCTGTGGTTCTGTCCCTGTCCCCGAGGCAGCTCTAAGATCCCAGTCCTGGCCCTCAAGAAGGGAGAGGGAGAGTCATCACCTCAAATCCCTCCCTCCCCAGCACGGCCCCTTCCTCTATTGCAGATCCTGGGCATCTACAAGCAGGGCCTCAAATGCCGAGGTGAGAAAGAATGAATGGCAGGGCTGCTGGGCAGTGCTTTTGGGAGAGTTACTATTAGGGCAGGGATTCTTATTTTGGTGGGGCAATTGCCAAGAAATGAAGTCCCTGGGAACCAGAGAGGCATGCGGATTGATGTGAAAGGGTAGCCTTTAAAGAGGATGTTTATTTTGGTGAGGCAGCTGCCGGGACAGAGAATGTTGGAGAGGGCATAGACTAGCAGTTAGGATGAAGAGAGCACTTTGGAAGGAGATTCTTATTTTGGTGGGGCAGCTGCTCGGGTGCAAAAGAACCTGGGGAGAGGTGCTGGCCTGCCTGAAAGGATGGAGCGTATTCTGACCCATGGCCCTGGCTGGGCTCCCCATTTGCCCTCCCCTAGCCTGTGGTGTGAACTGCCACAAGCAGTGCAAGGACCGCCTGTCAGTGGAGTGCCGGCGCCGCGCCCAGAGTGTGAGTCTGGAGGGGTCTGCACCCTCGCCCTCACCCACACACACCCACCATCATCATCGCGCCTTCAGCTTCTCCCTGCCCCGCCCTGGCAGGCGAGGCTCCCGGCCTCCAGGTAAGAGGGAGTCTCGTTTGCACAGGCCTCCGGAGGGAGGGATCCAGGGCCATTGTGGCAAAGTATTAACTGATGCAGGATGCAAACCATTCCAGAGTTCATAATTTTCTTATTCTTATGGGACAATAAGAAAGTGTTGGACAGGTAAGGGTGCCAGAAGGTGGCCAGGGAGCCCTTGACTTTCTCAGGCTGAGGAGGAGAGACCCTAATTTATAAAGATGTCTAAAAGTGTAAGAAGCCTTAAGATTCCAGGCACACTCTTATTTTGTTAGAGGGATTGACAAAGGATCGGAGAAGGTGTTATGTGAGCCACTTGCCTGCATTTCCCTTTTTGGCTGCTCTAGAGGCTGTTCTGAGAAAAGTCCCAGCCCTAATAATCTCCTGGTGGCTCTCTTGGGTTCTGTGGTGGTTTTAGGTCAGTTTGCTGAGTGACAATTGGCCAAATGATTATTTTGCTGAGAACAGTCTGAGCAACTATGTTAAACTGGGGTTTAAAGCAGTTGACCACAACCATTTGGCTTAGTATAAGTCCTAAAAAAATAGAGGCAGACACAGGGCAAAGTCCTCAAAAATAGAAGAGATGAAACCATTTGCATCGAGCCTTCCAGAAGTGCGGGGGTCTAAGATGTGAAGTACACACAGCAAACTGCACTGGCAAATCTGTGGCTGTGAAAAAGCTGCAGCAAAATGAAAACTTAGAAAAAGAGCCTCAGATATTGGGCCATTAGGTCATTCAGGGAATTGATTTTTGGTGGATGGCTCTGCTTCTGGGATGGGGCGGGTGCCTCTTGTGAGGGTGGAAGGGTTGCCGAGGTCACAGGGACCCTGGAATGGGTTCTGTGACAACCTCCCTCCCAGCAGAGATCCGTGAGGAGGAGGTGCAGGCGGTGGAAGATGGGGTGTTCGACATCCACTTATAATCGATGGTGAGTCCTCCCACAGCCAGCCGGAGCCTCCCCACTTAGGGCTGGAGCCGGGGTGGAGGGTATTAGGGAAATGGGTGCTCTGTCCAAATGGCACAGGCCAGGTCGGGGAGGGACTTCCTCACAACCTCTGTTTTTCTTTTCCCAGCTGTGACTGGATCAAGGACTCATTCCTGCCTTGGAGAAAACACTTGGACCAGAGCAGGGAGCCTGGGGGTGCTGGGGCAGGAGGCTGGGGCTGGGGGAGGGCATGAGGGTGGCATGCGGCTAAGGACAGGGCCTGGGCTGGTGTCCCTAAGGTTGTACAGACTCTTGTGAATATTTGTATTTTCCAGATGGAATAAAAAGGCCCATGTAATTAACCTGGATCATCAGAGCCTAGAATCCTG
This sequence comes from Cheirogaleus medius, assembly GCA_008086735.1. Taxonomy (NCBI): domain Eukaryota; kingdom Metazoa; phylum Chordata; class Mammalia; order Primates; family Cheirogaleidae; genus Cheirogaleus; species Cheirogaleus medius. The sequence continues at coordinate 3,789,104 of VBSM01003155.1, forward strand.
GGGGGCTGTGTTACAAGAACTACAATCTTAGGATCTAGAGCTTTGTAGCTGGAGAAACTTGGGAGGTCTGGAATCTCATGTGTCTGGAATCTTGGGGGATAGAACTTTAGAACCCGAAAACCTTGGAACATAAGAATCTTGAAGAGTCCAGAATCTTGAGGATCTAAAACTTGAAACTAGAGTGTCTTTGCACCCCAGAATTGCTGGGCCCAGTGGTCATGTATAACCTTCAGCCTTCAGCCCACAGACAAAATTCATTTGCTTGACAGGTGGCCTTTCAGCTCTGGCTTGGACACCTTCGGCAGTGGGGTGCTGGAGTCCTGGGAGGGAGGGGGCAGCCCAGAGTGCTGGCTGCGGGGGAAGGAAGGGAGGGAGAGAGGGCCTGGGCAGTCATAGGCCCCTGCTGGGTTCGTGCCTCAGGATGGGGGCTGCAGTCATTGGCCTTGCAGCCTCCCAGCAGCCTGGTACTGCTGCCAGCCGGAAGGACAGTGACTTCCAGAGGAAATGCATATTGATCCTGCTCTCAGCCTCCGGCAGCCTCTCCCAACCCAGCTCTTCCCTCCCGAGCTTGCAGCACAGAGGTTTTGGGGGTCACCGCTACCTGAAGAAGGCTGAGGCCACTTCTAAAGCTGGTCTGGGAGTTTCCTAAAGCTTCTGAAGCTGGGCCAGGCTGCCTCTGGGGTCAGGAGGCTCCAGACAGCATCCCTGAGAATGCAAGCTACCTCCCCAGCCCCCCAAACTGGGGGTGTCCTACAGCAGCTGTGGGATTGTCTTGGGGATGGAGACTTGAGCACCCCCAAGTCCAAAGCACAATATCTGCGGACATGGCAATGGCCTCAGCTCCCCTGTCAATGCCCCCACGCCCCTCCAGGGTCCCCCCACCTCAGGTCCACCTCCATCTTTGAGATCCCACTCCCCCTGGCCTAGTCCTTATTTTGCATTGGCCCCTTCTCCCTTCCAACAGCTCAGGCCTGCCCCCTGTTGGGCACCCCCAGCCCTGTCTCCTGTTGAGTGCCCCCTCTGCCCCTCCTTCTGTCCTCAGCCCCCTCCAGCCCTTCCCCCTCTTGAGGCTGTAATATCCGTTTCACGATTTGGGGGCTGAGTTGCTATAACAACAGACAGCGATTGTGTTGTGAAGAGCAGCTCGCTCCTGCGCCACCCGCCTCCTGCACTGCCTCCATCCCTGCAGCCTGGTCGGCTCCCCTTCCCGCCACTCCCCAGCTCCAGCCTGGACTCTTCCCTGTGTGTGTGTGTGTGTGTGCATGTGTGCCCAGGTCTACCCCAACCGGGATGTGATGTGTGCCTGTCTTTTCATGGTTGCATATGTCTGAGCTTCACATTCGTGTGTGTGTGTGCACGCGTGCATGTGTGTGTATGGACATGCATGCTGTATTCACTGCATTTTCTCTCCCCTGTGTGTCCCCACTGGACTGTGTGTATGGGAGAAGGGCGTGTGCTCAGCATATCACTCAAGTGTCCACATTGGGTGGGTGCCTATATGTGTATGTGGGGTGTGTCTTGAAGTGGTGGGTCCCAACTGTGTGGAGGACCTTGTGGAGAGGAGCAGGGAGGTGCAGCAGCTGCCAGGTGACCTTTCCTGCCCTTGATGGGCAAAGCTAAGGATGAGGACAGGAGACAAGTGCTCACTCTTACCTCCCTCCCTGCCCAGGCTTATCTATAAGGGTCTGAAAATTAATCTGAGCCACTGCCCCTCTCTGTCCATCTATGCCCTGGTGCCTGGGTGGACAGGTGTGTGTGTGAGAGATTATGTGTGAGTCTGAGGAAGCCGAAGGAAGAGGAGCAGTGGGGAATGGGCGGGGCATTGGACTGTGGGGTGAGAGAGGCGATTTTGCATCCATAGGCCCTGACTCAGCAGTTCCCATTCTCTGGCTCCTTCAGTGGCCTTGGTGGGGATGACCTGAGGGTCTTCAAGGTCAGAGTGGGCCCTAAGTCTGGGACCTGGCTCAGGGATTGCCCTTCCCAACCCCTAGGAAACAGCCCTTCCTGGGTCCCCCTCCCAGGCTGGGGAGGGAGGTTCCCTCTGTTGGTTGTTGTTTGCAGTCATCCATTCAGTAATTGACCACTCTGTGCAAACTTCTTCAGGGGGGAGGATGACCCCTTGGGCAGGTCCCCTGTGTGCATCTGTTCCCTGGTCTTATGTTTGTTTCTGAGCGTGTAGGTACCTCTGTGCACAAGTGTGTGTGTGTTCTTGGGCAAATATGTGCCTCCTGTGGGTGTCTTACCATGGTGGGGCATTTCTGCCAGTGTCCCTGTGTATCTCTTCGGGAGTGCCTCCTGTTCACAGATAGTGTACGTGGCTCTGTGTCCCCATGTGCATGCATTAATGGTTGAATATGCGTGTTCTTGCCTGTTGCCTCTGGCTAAGGAAGTGCCAACTGCTACCAGCTGTGCAGATCACAGACCCTGCAACAGAAATTAGGGTCCTGGAGTGAGCTGGCAGAATGGTCTGGTGTTACACACACACACACACACACACACTGCCTCACTCAGAAGTCCAGTGTCCAACTTTGTGGTACACACAGTAGGTGCCAGGTCTACCTTTTATTGGCTGAGTGAAGAGGTGTCTCCCTCTGGGCACACTCATACACATGCACAGTGATGCAGACGCCCCTACAGGTAAGACCTACACCCCAGTACCACACTAACTCTGAAACTCATGGGTGGGGGGAGGAGAGCAGAGAAGGGGGCTGCTGCCAGTTTCCCTCAGTGACCAGGCATGTGAAGCCGCAATCCCGCCCCCAAACCTACTCCCACCCCAGGTCAGGGCTTCAGGCAGGACTGGGAAACCCCAAACTCCTAGGTCTACCTCGACCGCTTCACTCCTTTTCCCTCCCTCCCCGCCTCTGTGCTTACCCAGCAAAGCCCCCCCATTCTCAGTTCTAGGGGTTCCAAGCTAGAGGGGGCCCAGGCGGTGGGAGGCGGGGCAGGCTACCTGCTGGAAAAAGCCCCCTGGCAGGCAGCCGTGGACCGGGTCCCCCTTCCTTAAGCTCCTCGCAGCCCCGGCCCGCCCCAGGGCGTAGCCAGCAGAGGGCGCTGCGGCGCCAGCCCCACGCCAGTCCTGCTCCCGCGGTGCCCCAAGTCCGGGTCCACAGTCTCTCCTTCCGCTCGTCCCAGCCCTGGGCGCTGCCACACAGAGCCGCCGTCCGGGGGGTGGGTGCGGGACCCCAGGGCCCAACCCAGAGGGCGAAGGGCTAGGGAGCCTGAGTTCCCGGAAAAGACCTTGAGGCTGGGTTGGGGGTCGGCCTGGTTGGGGGCCCGAGCGCCCGGGCTAGGGCCTGGAGAGGCGGGGAAGAGTGCGAGAGCCGCGAGGCCGGGACGCCAGGGTCCCTCGCGGGGGAGGGAGGTGGGCCTGTGGAGCCGCGGGACTGGCAGCTTCTGCGCCTTCCCATTGGCTGCGCCGCTCGTCCGTTAGCGCAGCGCGGCCCAATGCGCACGTCTGGGGGGCGGGCCCTGGTGCTGGTGCTGCCGTCAGTCGGTGTTGCAGGGATGCGGCGGCGGGAGCAGCCGCCCTGACTCGCGGAGCAACCTCCTCGGAGAGGCACCGCGGCGGGGCCGGCGGGCGGGCGGGGACGCGGCGGGGAGCGGGAGAGGCGCGAGGCGGCGGATACTGCTGGTCCTGGCTCTGCCATCCGCCGGAGACGGGGCGGCCCTTAGCTCTGATTCCCACCCTCCAGCTCCTGGCGCCCCCAGACCCAGGTACAGGAGGGGGGGCTGCGGCGGAGACAGGCGGGGGGTGGGAGCCGAATCGGGTGAGGGGAGCGGATCGGAGGGGGCAGGAAGGAT
>VBSM01003155.1:3798280-3817733 GCA_008086735.1 Cheirogaleus medius
CCCCCCCCCCCCAGGTAACATTCCCTCTGGCTCTTAGGACCCAGGGCCTGTCTCCCAGGCTCTGTCTGCCTCCCCACCATCCCTCGCTGGCCTCCTCCAACTCTCTGAACGGAGGGCGACCCTTCCCTAGAGCGTGGGGGATGTGAGCATGGCAGGGGAACTGGGTTGGGAGTGGGGCAGGGGATAGAAATCCCCCCTCTCCCGGGCTTGGGGGTGAGTGGACAGCAGCACGGAATCCTATTCCTTCCGCCAGCGGAAATCGATAGCTAATTAATTCCCTCCCCAAAATAGTGTCCAGAGGTGGGGGTGGAGGCTAGGCTAGGCCAGACTGAGACCCAGACCCCAGCAGGGAGGGAGGAAGGATGGTCACTTCTGGCCACAGGGCTGTGCCTCTGCTGGGGTCTCTGGCTACTCTTTCTGGAAAAGTGGGGGTGCTTTGGCCTTTCCCTCCCCGACAACTGAGGGACCCCCTCCTCTGCCCAGGGCTGGGGTGGGGGTGCGTGTGTGTGGGGTGAGGGCGTCAATCAGGCTGGAAGCAGGTGCTGCATTTAATTTGATTGGCTAATTAGCCCGCGCATGTTAATTATCTCCATTACCCAATGAGGAGAGGCAGTGGCAAAGCTATATATAACCTCGACAGTGTTTGTAGAGAGTGGGGGCTGCTTGCCTAGATCTCCTCCTCTCTGCCTGGGAAGGGGCAGCCCTTGGAGAGGCACTGGGGCAGGACACTTGGGTCCCCTTGGAGCCTGTAGGATTGGGAGGGCAGCTGTCAGAAGGAGCTGGGCTGTTTTGGTCTCTTGGACATGGCTCCCCACACTCCCTATGGCTTTCTGAGGCCCTCTCTGTCCCATCTGCCTTCTGTACATGTGCCAGTCTTGGCTCACCCTCCATTATGGTTTTTAGGGGGGCCCCAATTCCTCTCACATAGCTCTTTGGCTCCTCACTGCACCCCTGCAAACTTCCCCTCCCCAAGTCAGCCCTCTCCTCTTCTTTTGGCTCTCACCTCTGGGCTACACCTGTGGCTATCCTGTCCTTGTTTCTTTCCTGGGGATGCTGGCTGGAGTGGAACAGACTTGGGTCTGAGTCCCAGTTCCCCGCTGATTGGCCGTGTGACCTTGGGAAAGTCCCGGACTTCTTGTGGGTTTCCCTGGTGATTAATGGGAATAATGGGACTTCTCCGAATGATTAAGTAAAATGACATTTGTAAAAATGCCCAGCATCCAGGGCCTTGACAAATGCTGTTTGAATTGGGAATTTAATTTTCTCTATCTTCTTTTTCTTTTCTGCCCACCAGGCCACCTTCCTCCTCCATCACTCTTCCATCTCTGTCACTTTTCATGTGCTTCCTCTCTCCTTCCTTTTTCTCTCTCCCCCCCTTCAATCTTTCCTTGTCTCTTCCTAAACTCTGGCCCCTCCCTGCTTCTCTCCTAGGCTTCTCCCCACCTCCTTCCCTCCCTCCCTCCCCAAAATAAAATCAATGCAATATTCAGGAGGGTTGTTGGATATAAATAATTACGACTCAGAGTTTAACGAGATGCAAATTCCCCTCCCTGGCGTGGGGTATAAATTGCTCTCTGACAGCCCGTTACAAGGGTAATCATTTCAGAAAGGCAATTTTATGCAAATGAGCCTGCCTGCCTCCTGGTGGCTCCCCCAGTCCTGGGTGGGGGTGGCAGGAGGAACTGAGGGGTGAAGAGAACCTGGGTAGTGGGGCCAGTCCTGAGGCTGAGGACCAGGAGTTGGTGGTTGAGGGTGACAGACATTTAGCTTTGGGAAGGACCTGGGCTGGTGAGCGGAAAGGTTGGGGCTTGGGAAGGGGTGAGTATGGGTTGGGGGGGAATTGGAGACACACAATCAGATGCCTGTGTCCTTGTATGGATGGAGAGGGCTTGGGGCCTGGATACCCGGGTCTTGGCTAGCTTCTCTCCCTTGCCCCCTTCCCTGCCTGGTTACCCTGTGATGCCATTGACGAATTGGCATTTAATTAATCCCAATGAATTATTTAGCAACTTCATTATCCAGCATCAAGAGCTGATGAAAAAGAAGAGCGGTGGCTGGAGCTGGGAGCCAGGCACAGAGGTTGGGCAGCTTAGAGAAGGAGCTGGGGTCACCAGCTGGATAAGAGTTCCTAGGCCGAGCCCCAGGAGCTGGCCTTGGTCCTCACACCTGGGTCCTTTGAGAGGGTGAGGGTGAGGACACTTGGGTTGTTGGCTCCTATTGGACTCTAACGTGTCACCTCCCCACCTGTCCACCTCTGAAACCAATAATCCCCCCCCCCAGTGAGTGTCATCTCTCCCCAAAAAGGCCCCCAGTACTCCGTCCATGGTGGTGTCTGGACCCTCTTCAGGTCAGGGCCAGCTCCTCAAGTCCAAAACGGAAACAAAAGGGACACCTAGGGCCCTCCTCCTCTAAGCCCCTCATTAACCCTTTCCTTTCTGTTTTCCCCGCAGGCATCCCTCCCCCATCTTCCGTCCGAGCTCGCAGCGGGGGAGGGGCGCCGCCGCCGCCGCCCAAGGAAAGCCCGCACGTGGGCCTCTGCGCACCTTGCCCGGTGGCCGGGCCCATGGCACTGTGAGCCGGCGAGGTAGCCCCGCTCGGCGCGGGGGGCGCCCGGCCCCCTCCCCGCCCCATGCGCCCGCGGCTCTGAGGCCTGAGCGGGGCCGGGGGCCGGGCGGGGCCGGGGCCGCCGGAGGCATGGCGCCCGGGAGTCGGTGGCGGCCGCCACCGCCGCTGCTGCTGCTGTTGCTGCTGCTGGCGCTGGTGGCGGGCGCGGACGGCCTGGAGTTCGGTGGCGGCCCCGGGCAGTGGGCTCGCTACGCGCGCTGGGCGGGCGCGGCGAGCAGCGGGGAGCTCAGCTTCAGCCTGCGCACAAACGCCACGCGCGCGCTGCTGCTCTACCTGGACGACGGCGGAGACTGCGACTTCCTGGAGCTGCTGCTGGTGGACGGGCGCCTGCGGCTGCGCTTCACGCTCTCGTGCGCCGAGCCGGCCACGCTGCAGCTGGACACGCCGGTGGCCGACGACCGCTGGCACATGGTGCTGCTGACCCGCGACGCGCGCCGCACGGCGCTGGCGGTGGACGGCGAGGCGCGCGCCGCCGAGGTGCGCTCCAAGCGGCGCGAGATGCAGGTGGCCAGCGACCTGTTCGTGGGCGGCATCCCGCCCGACGTGCGCCTCTCCGCGCTCACGCTCAGCACAGTCAAGTACGAACCGCCCTTCCGCGGCCTCCTGGCCAACCTGAAGTTGGGCGAGCGGCCCCCCGCGCTGCTGGGCAGCCAGGGCCTGCGCGGCGCTGCCGCCGACCCGCTGTGCTCGCCCGCGCGCAACCCCTGCGCCAACGGCGGCCTCTGCACCGTGCTGGCCCCCGGCGAGGTGGGCTGCGACTGCAGCCACACGGGCTTCGGCGGCAAGTTCTGCAGCGAAGGTGAGCCCCCGGGCGCCGTCGGGAGTGAGGGGCAGGGCTCGTGGGGCGCCAGACACGCGCAGGCTCGGGCGCGAAGGCGTGAGAGAGCGTGTGCGGCACGCGAGGGCTGCGGGAACGTGTCCCCGGGAGGGGCGCGCGAGGACGAGTGTGTGGGTGAGGGAGAGAGGCGTGAGGTTAGCTAGTGGGCAGGGCGAGCGGGCGGGGCCAATATGGGCGTGGCCAGCGTGAGTCCTGTGGCGCCCCCTGGGTAGCCTGTGTCCTCAGGTTCTGAAGGGGCCGGTGAGGTCCTGTGGGGCGCTGGGGCAGGGACTGTGAGGCGCTGGTGACTGCTTGTGGGTGGGGTTTATGTGGGCGGGGACTATGGGAGGCAGTGGGTGGGGCCTTGTGGGCGGAGACTGTGGGGTCCCTGAAGGAGGCAGTGGGTGGGTCCTGTGCGGGGGGCGGGGCCTTATGTGAGGCCGAGAAAGATTGAGAGTGAGGTCTGTGTGGGCGGGGCCCGTGGGGCGGGGCCTATGGGAGGCAGTGGGTGGGGCCTTACAGCGGGGCCAGTGTGGGCACGAGAAGGCTTGGGGCGGGTCTCTGTGGGCGGGACCTGTGAGGACCGGCCTGTGAGAGGCCGCGAGCGCGGCCGTGAGGGGCCGGGCGTGGTCCACCGTGGGCTGCAGTCTGTGACTGTCCGCGGGTGAAGAGCGGGAGGTGAACCCTGTGAGGCCTGGGCAGGACGGGGGGATGAGGGCCGAGTCGTGATGGTGGCGGCGTGGGCAGAAGGGCACGACGGCGAGGCGAGGGCAGGTGAGGGAGCGCGGGGATTGCACCCCCGCCAGGAAGGCGGAACCAGATGTTTCTTTCTCACCACAGAATCGGCCTTAGCCCCTCCGAGGGTAAACAAAAAATCGAGGGAGAGGGCGGCCGAGGCTTCTCAGGCTTGTGACTGGGAGTTGACAGTTTTAGTGAGGGGCAAAGATGGCTGGTAGTGAGAGACTGAGAGTGGAGGCTTCTGTTTTAAACATCGGAGCTCTGGAGAGCTGGGGTTTGGGTGGGAGATTCCTGGGCAGGACACGGTTTGTTAGAGCTCTGGAATATGGACTTGAACTTGGGATAGGGACTTGAAAGGGAGGCTTATGGGAGGGAGGAAGGGACTCTGCTAGCACCCTGGCTGCCAGAGGCCGAGTGTCTGGTAGAGATGAGTGAAGTGAGGGGGCCAAGTCGTTGGGTTGGGACAGGCCTGGGGTTGGTCTGTGGTTTGAGTGGGGATGATGGAAGGAGGGATTTAAGGAACTTCTTTCATTTGCGTCTGGCTGGGCAGTGGGGAAGAAGTTCCCCTTGTCTTTGGGGGTGGGGCATGTGCCTCTCCTTCATCCCTTGTCCCTGGCAGCTGTTTGTCCAGCAGGTATATGCAGTCAGACCTGCTTTCCTCTCCCCCAGTACCTCTAGAAGTTGTGGGCCACTCAGCGGTAACGTGTGTGTCTGCTCTACGAGAGGTAGAGCCTTTTGGGGAGTGTGTGCATGTGCACGTGTGTGCTAACAAACCAGTGTGGCTCTGGGACTGCTTTGGGAGTGGGTGTCTTTGTGGCCGTGTGCTTGTGGACAGCCATGGGAGGAGCCGCGTCTGCAGATGTGGCCGTGGGTATGGGAAGCCTGTACTTTGGACGGTAGTTTGTGTATCTGTAGTTGTGGTAGATGAACATGTAAGGAAGGTTTGAGGATTGTTTTTGTGGGAAGTTTGTGGGCTGTATCTTCAGGAACTATGTGTATTAAGTTAATCTGACACCTTCTCGCCTTTTCTCCAAGGAGTTCAGGTGTTCCTTAAACTGTGAAATTGTGTGTTTGTGTGTGTTTGCCTGCATTCAGGGGCCCGAGAGTCTGGTAATGTGTATTTTATGTGTGAATGGGTCTGTTTGAACAGTAGTGTTTACAGACAGGAGCTAGTGCTTAGTAGAGTGAGTAGTACCCACGTGTGTGGGTGTGTGCTCATGAATAGGTACCCATGTGCACGTGATTTAACATGAGACCTCAGTAAGACATCCAGACTCTATGAGGAATCTTTCTTTCCAGGAACTTAACTTGATTCTCTGGTTCCTATGACCCCTCCCCATATGTCTTCCTAAGAAAACAGGAGGACCCACCACTCTAATTTGATGGAGGGGAAGTTTGAGCTACAGAGGGGTTACAGTACCTGGTCCATAGTTTTACTGTGGCTGAATTTGGCCTGGGTGTATGAAAAACCCAGCCAGAGGCACCCTGGTCAACCAGAGCCCTTGAATCTATCCCTGAAAGGACTCAAGTGAGCCAGACAAGGTGCATGCTTCTGAATATGGGTTGTGTGGTTGCATGACTAAGACGTGCTGATATTCATGTGTGTGAGAAGGATAGATGTGTGTATGATATGAGTGTGCCAAGTTGGTATCGGATGAATGTGTCAGCTGTGTTGGAACTGTGAGAGACCACAGCGTATGTACATCTGACCCATTGTGTGTGAGTGTATGAGATTCAAGTAAGAAAAGGGAAAGAGAGATATGAGGTGGGTGTCAGACCACTGGTAGGGTAAAGGTTGCCTGTGTGTATGTGTGGTGTGTATGTGTGATATCTGTTGAGAGAGCAGCGCTGAAGGGTTGTGTCTTTATTCATTTCTGTATTCCCTGTACCTAATCTAGTACTAGGCACTTAGCGGTGTTTAATAAAGGATCTGTGGAATGAATGAAGAGATATTAATAAGTATTTGAGGTAAGGGGTAAGGCTGTATATGTATGTGAAAATGTACATCGTGTATTTTCAGATATATGTTGTAGGTGAGCATGGGGGTTGTAGACACTGATTGCACGTGGAGGTGACAGGCCCATCAACAACCCTCCTGATTCCCTTCCTTTCTCTCCCTATTCTGCAACCTCATTCCTTCTTATATTTTTTCTTTATTTCCTAGGCAGCTTTGGTTATATCCTGTGTTCATTACACTTCTTCTACTACTTTCTCATCCAGCCAAGGGGAAAAGGCATAGGCTCCCACTATTGGGTATTGGGGTGGGTGGAGGAAGACTTTAAGGGGAGCAGGACTGGCTCCTGATCTCTGAGACAGTTCTTGGTGCCAGAGTTCCCAAGCTTCCTTGGAAGTTACAGTCACTTCATTACTATCTGCTTTGAGTGGTTCCCAATTCTTTCTGAGATTGAGGACATTTTTAAAAGTCAGTAATTCACAGCACCCCTTCCAAAGTAGTTATTATTTTTATACCTGTTTATTGTGAACATAAATGACTCAAAGCTACTGTGAATTCAGAAAAGCTTTTAGATGACTTTGATGTTATATTTGCCATTGTGATTAATAAAATATACATTAGAAAAACGGTTTTAGCTTTATGTGCAAGACGTTCCAGTCTGCCCTCAGATGTTTGGCGTGCATATGGATTTGTGGATCCTTTGGAATACCCTGTGTTTTCCCAGGGTCTGGGCTTACCCACTGACTGAGAATCTCCATGCTCGGAGATTTGCTTTCTTTCTCTTGGGGGTCTGGCCACATGTAACTGAAGATGGAGCTAAGTATGAGCGGCTGAGAGCCTGTGTGCCCTTGCTGATTATCTGCCCAAACTGGGATCAAGTAGACCAGGATTTTGCAGTGGTTTGCACATCAGTGCTTCCTCGTGTCACCCAAGTGTGTGGAGAAGGGCCTGAAAAGTGATCAAGAAGAAGGGATGTACAGGTGTGTGTGGGAGACCTCACATGGAATGGTGGCCCAAATGTTTAGGACAGAGTTTCAGGTGTTTACCTTGCTCAGGAGATAAATAGGAAACTAGTGGCAATACGAGTGTACGAGACAGATACACGTCTTGTTTGTGTTTTGTAAATTTGTTAGTGACTTAATTCAACAGGTAGCTATCAAGGGCTCCTTTGGGATAGGCTATCTGTTGGGCACTGCAAGGGAGTCAGATGAATAAGATGGACTCTCTGCTCTGGGAGGTGATTGTTAGATTGAGGAAGCAGATAAAAAAAGCCATCCAGCTTGTGGTTAAGAGTGCAGATTCTGCACTCTGGGAGGCCGAGGCGGGTGGATCGCTCAAGGTCAGGAGTTCGAAACCAGCCTGAGCAAGAGTGAGACCCCGTCTCTACTAAAAAGTAGAAAGAAATTAATTGGCCAACTAAAAATATATAGAAAAAATTAGCCGGGCATGGTGGCGCATGCCTGTAGTCCCAGCTACTAGGGAGGCTGAGGCAGGAGGATTGCTTGAGCCCAAAAGTTTGAGGTTGCTGTGAGCTAGGCTGACGCCATGGCACTCACTCTAGCCTGGGCAACAGAGTGAGACTCTGCCTCAAAAAAAAAAAAAGAGTGCAGATTCTGCATCCAGACTGCCTGGGCAGTGACCTTCGACCCTAGCTCTCTCTGACCTGGTTTCCTTCTCTGTAAATGGGGATAATACTAGTGCCTATCTTATAGAGTTGTGAAAATTAGATTAGCTAATTCATATAAAGTGCTTAGAACAGTGCCTGGCACATAGAAAATGCTCAGTAAATAATAGTGAAAAAACAATACAGTGGAGTGTGGTATATGCCTAGAGATGCAGTGAGTCAGTGTAGCTTAGTGATTAAGCCATAGACTCCTGTGGCTCAGATCTGGATTTATATCAATCTTCTCTACTCACTAGGCCTGTGATATCAGGTGAGTACTTAACCTTGAGACTCATTTTTTCTTATCTGTAAAATGAGGATAAGCCCACTTATCTCATAGGTTTGATGTGAGAATTAAATGAGTGGTACATAATTAGTGATGAGTAAACGGTAGTTATTATCACAAACAAAGTGCTATTGGAGTTTCAAGGAAGGGGAGAGTTTACAAGTTGGGGGATTGGTAATAGATTTATGAAAGGCATGCTGTTTACGATTGGCCTTAAACATTGATTAATAAGCTTGGTTTTGGGGAGGTCACTCCAAGCAAAAGAACTGGTATGAACAGAGGCGTGGAAGGGCGGAATGTATGAATACATCATATCTGTATGATGTATCATACAGATACATGAATACATCATGATGTATTGATGTATGAATACATCATATCTGTATGCACCAAGGAGTATAGGGAAAATAGTGGAATCTAAGCAGGAGAAGCAGGTTGAGGACAGGTCTTGGAGATCTGTCTTAAATCATTTAACTCACATTTATTGGATGCTGACTGGGTGCAGCGCATTGGCAAATGGAGTCACAAAAGAATTTTGAGCTGTTAAGTGGATAACGTAAGAATTGTATTTAGGAAGCTGGCAGTGAAGTGTAGAGGGATTATAGATGGCAGAGTTATGTGGCAGAGAAATCAGCTGGAAGATAGTTCAGAAGCAATATGGAGACCCTGAACCCTGGTTGTCTTGGGGAATGGCAAGGAAGGCTGGTGGCAGTCATGGTGGCAGTGGTTGAGGGCATTGCTGAACTGGAGCTGTGGGACTCTGCCTCTTGGGTGTGGAGTGGAAGGAGAGGAGTTGGTTTCAAGTTTGCATGGTTGGAAGGATGGTGGAGGCTGAGAGGAAAGGGGGATGTCAGGAAGGGGAGCAGGTTTGGAACAATGTTGAATTGTGGTGTCCATTGGTGTTCTAGGCTGTTGGAAATCTGAGACCAGAGCTTTGTGTTGAATGTGGGGCAGGTGACCGGGCCCTGGGAGCCATGTGTGTGGAGAGATAGTATGGGAAGCTCTGGGATCAGAGGAAGTGGCCAAGGAGAAGGTGGGGAGAATTAAGCACAAGACTTCAGAGGAGCATGTAGTTGGGAGGAGGTGGAAAAGGAGTGGCCTCAGACCCAGTAAAGGAGCAGTTAGAATACAGAGAGAATCAGATCACATGGTCAAGGGAGGAGACAGAGGGGACTCACTGGGTGCCTTCAATGTTTTATCTCATTTAACCCTCATGATTGTCACATGAAGGTAACTGTCTTCATTTTACAGAAGGTCAAAGTGAGGCTCAGGGATGTAGGAGCTGGGCTCTGAATCCCAGCAGGGGATTAGCCCATTAAAACACAAATCTTACCAACATTTAACACATTTCTGATGGAAATGTCTTCACACTATGCTACATACCTTTCTGCCTCCCTAAGTATAACATCTGGAATGTTATTTAACCTTTTCCTGATGACTCAGAGCAGTCGTGATTCCCCTCAGGTATTACACCAGACTGTCACGGAGTGGTTCCTTTAGTGGGCTTTGTCCCTGCCTGAAACGATGCCTGACTGCTGCGCTTTTGAGTTCTTCTATTAGTTTTTTATAGTTTTTCCGTCTTTGCCCTTAGGAGGAGTTGTCAGGTAGCAACTGACACCTCTCTCTCTCTCTCTCTTTCTCTCTCTGTGTATGCTGGTGTTTGTGGACTTGGAAATCAGAATTCCCAAGCATGTTAGGATTGTGTGTCACTAACAGTAAGTGGGTTCTGGTTAGGGCCTGAGAGGCTCTCCTATGAGAAAAATAACAGTTTTTAATGCCCAGGTGTTAAATGTCTGTTTTGGCTACTTAGACCCTCTTTCTTTTCCCTTTTGTTGTGGTCTTAATCACTGTCCTTGATAACCAATCTCCTGGAATCTGGAGTTCATGTTAGGCAGGACATACCATCTATGACACTGTCTATGTCTTCTGGTGAGGCAGGGAAGACTCATGCGTGTGAAAGTTGAGTAAATGAGGTCATGTATGTTGGGTCACTGTCAGTTCTTTTTTTTTTGGGACAGAGTCTCCCTCTGTCGCCCCAGGTAGAGTGCAGTGTCGTTGTCGTACCTCACTGCTACCTCGAACTCCTGGGCTCAGGTGATCCTCCTGCCTCAGCCTCCCCAGTAGCTATAGGCATGTGCCACAATGCCTGGCTAGTTTTTCTATTTTTAGTAGAGATGGGGTCTTGCTTTTGCTCAGGCTGGTCTCGAACTTCTGAGCTCAGGATGTCCTCCTTCCTCGGCCTTCCAGAGTGCTAGGATTACAGGTGTGAGCCACCACCCCTGGCCCCACTGTCAGTTCTAATATCCAGTATCATGGACATGACAGTTTCTATGGGTGGAAGTGGCTCCAGGCAGAATGGGATGGACTTCTCTAGAGAGCAGTGCAGAAATCGCCTGCTCTCAGAACCCAAAGACAAGCTAGATGCTCTCAAGTGAAGATGGCAGAATTGTTAAGAGCAAGGGCCTCCTGGGTTTGAACCTGGCTTTGCTACTTGCTGGATGTATGAACTTGGCAATTTATTTATCCACATTGTTTTTCAATGTCCTACTCTGTAAAATGGAGGTAATAATGTTGTTGTAAGAACTAACTGAATTAATATATGGAAATCCTTTACAGTGCACTAGGTACTATCCTAAGTGACTGGTAAATGCTACTGTGGTTATTAACCCTAGCAGTCAGGAAAGGCTTCAGGAAGGAGGTGAGACTTGGCTAGATCTTGAAGGATGACAGAATGAGAGTCATAGTGGTGGATAGGAAAGGGCAGGGCTTTCCTGCCAGGAGAACAGCCTAAATGAGGAGTGTAGGGGAGGTGAGTCGAATGGGTCAGGGTGTGGTGAGGAGACCAAGTTGATTTTGCTCTGTATGAGATAAAATCAGAGCTATAGATTAGAGTTAGATTCTAGATGTCTTGACTTCCAGGCCATGAATGTAGCCCACTGGAAGTTTTAAGCTGGATCGACTCTCTCCCTAACAACTGGGGTGACCTTGAACTTCCACTTTCTGAGTCTTGTTCTCCTCACTTCTAAAAGGGAGTAATAGTAATATCCATTTACAAGGCAGTAGTGGTAAATAAAAGAAGTAATGCCTGTGAAGAGCCAGGTGAAATTTAAGTGCTTGGTACGTGACAAATGTTATTTTATTATTCACTCAATAAACATAGGAATGCCTTTTTCTGAGCCAGGAACTATGCAAACAGCTGGATGTGGAGAGATGAATGAGACATTGTCTTTACTCTTGGATATTTCTTAGTCCAGTCGGGAGGCAGACATATAAACACAATTGCAATATAGATTCAATAAGTGAAATAATAATAGAATGTACATACCTAGTGCTGGCACATAAGAGGGCAGCTAGCTCTCCCACATTCAGAACATAGACGGACATGTATTGACCTGAGTCTTGAAGGAAGTGTTGACTTTCTCGAGCAGCTGTGGGTGGAGAAGAGTGTTTCAAAAGCAGGGAATAGTATGTGCAGAATCATGGCGTATTAGGGAAACCAGAAGAAGGTGGGGGGGGGGTGGCTGGTGCCTGGATTGTTGCAGGAAAGGAGGGTGGAGGGAGGCACAGTCAAATTTCTAGCTGACTTTCCTGAGAAGATTGGACTTTTTCCTGTAGGCACTGAGAAGCCTTGAAGAAGTTTGCGTAGGGTCGTGATGTGGTTGGACCACTTTGGCGGTGTGTGGGGTATGAATTGCGGGGTGAAAAGACTGGCTGTAGCAGGGATCATCTCAGGGATTATTAACGTTCCGAATAGAGGAGCTGGTGAGGGCCTGGTCTGGGCTGTGCTGGTGGGCATGGAGGGATGATCAGGGTTTCTAGCAGTTTGCTTTCATTTTTAGGGTTTTAGCAGATGGAATCGACAGGGCCTGGCGATTGGCCTGACCAAAGAGCAGGGCAGCTATCTGGGTGCCTCACTTCGTCAGGGAATGCAGGAGGAGAGGGTTGCGGGGAAGGGTTAGGAGCCCCACCTTGGACACATTGAGGGTGAGAAGCCCGTGAGACTGCTCTGAAGGCAGATGGGTACATAGGTCGGGAGCACAGGAGAGAGGTTTGTACCAGAGCCACTGAAAGGTTCTGAGGGTGTGTGTCACTCACAGCAGTATTTAGTAAGTGTATCAGGTACCCGTGCCAAGAGGGCCAGGCTGGGGATGGGCAGAGAGACTAATCAGGAGGAGGCTATTGCAGGAAACCAGGGGTGAGGCTGGAGGCTGTGGTGACCCAGGATGGCGCTGGAGAAGGGCAGAGATGATTTTGTGCTCGTAGGCGTGTTTTCTTTTCTGTACAGAGGAGAGAGACAACACCACCAAGCTCATTAGGATTGCAGTGAGGCTGACGCATGATGTTGCACATTGAGGGTCAGTATGGTGCCTGGCACATGGCTGATTAGTGGAATCTCTGGAGCCCAGTAGTGTGAGACATGTAGTGGGTGCTCATGAACTGCTGGTTGAAAGCACTGGCCTAGGAGTTTGAGACCAGCCTGGGCAACATAGTGGGACCCCATCTCTACAAAAAATAAAAAATTTAGCCGGGCATGGTGGCATGCACTTGTAGCCCCAGCGACTTGGGAGGCTGAGGCAGGAGGATTGCTTGGTTCCAGGTGTTAGTGAGCTATGGTGACGCCACTGCACTCCAGCTTGGGCAACAGAGCGAGACCAGAAAAAAGAAAAGAAAGTGCTGGTCTTTGCTAAACACAGAGAAACGGGCACTTGGTTGTGGGGGTGGAGGTGTTGAGAATGGCCTCAGTGGTGGAGTTTAGATGTCAGAGAGCTGGCCAAGCTATTGCTGAGCGGACAGGTGGCCAGCAGGACTGGCACTCAGGGACAAGGCTGGGGCTGCAAATGGAGGTTTGGGAGTCCCTAAGCCATGAACGTGAGCCATCGCTGTGGAGACCAGGGAGAGGTGTGACAGGCAGGGGACCAAGCCTAGAGGGTCCCTGGTGGCAGGTGAGGGGCGCGGGTGCGTCAGCAGAAAGCAAAGAGCAGCAGAGCAAGAGCAGTACCCGAGTCTCTTGGCCCCGTCTCTCTGAAGCCAGAAGCAAACCAAGCTTGCTTGTTTCACCTTCCTGAGCATAGATAGTGTGACACACGTTTCTGGCAGGTGGAAATACTTTTTGAAATATCTGCCTTGTTGGATTATCTAGAGATCACCATGCCGCCTTGTTTGCACAGGTGCTAGCAAGATGATTGTGCCGACTGACCAGGGCTTTAGCACCCTGGGACCAAAGAAATCCCGACGCAGCGGTCTGCAGGAGAGCTGAAGGGTTTTCCTGAGGGCTCCTTTAACTAGCCAGCTCCCCCCACAAAATGTAATGTGATTCAGTTTATTTAAGAAAATTGTTGTATATGCAGCTTTTGGGGTATGCAGCTGCAGATGAAAGCAGCTCTGTGTTGTGAGGAAGTGTGTTTGTAACGCATGCAGACATGGAAAGGCTGTGTGTGTAGGTTTAGGAAATGGCAGATAGATCACAAGGGAGCTGTGTTCATCTCGGGGTGTGTGTCTATAGCCACCGGCGGCGGTGTGGGGTGGTGGCAGCGTACGGTGTGCACATCTAATGTTATGTATTAGATCGCTGCAGGTCTTGTGTTTGCATTCAGCCTCTGTGTTTGTGTGTTATGGGGATGGTATAAGGTATGACAAATGACAGTGTTTGTTTTTGAAGTATAGCTACCTCCCCAAGAGCAAATGAACAAATAACACAAAATGGGGTTGGAGGTGGGAGGAGACAGTGTGTGTGTATGCGTGTGTGTATACATGTGTATCCAGGGGCCTGCACATGTGTGTGTGTGTTTCCCAACTGGGTTGTATGTTTGTAGCTTGTGTTGTTTGTCTCTTCCCGACTATTGCTCCATCTGAAGGCTCCCAGCAGGTCGGCAGGTGGGCACGTGGCAGATGTCTGGAGCTGGGGCTGCCTGGCTTCTCTTACAAGGCAGACCAGAGCTCAGCCTGCTTGAGGAGTGGTAGCATAGTTGAAGGAACTGCCTCTGTCCTCTCTTCCTTCCATCTTCTCTCTTGACCCCTTTGGTGAACCCCAAGGCCAGGCCCAGGCACACCCCCAACAGGTAAGGGCTGCTGGCCCAAGAGTGTGGCATGACCTAGAGCTGGGCCCAGTGTGGCACACTCCGCCCACTGCAGTGGCCATCCAGCCTGGGGCCCTTTGCCTCACCCAGCTGTTGAGAAGGCCTTTATCCTAGAATCTGAGCCACAGTCCGAAGGGGGCTCAGAAACTACCTAGTCCCCCTCACTTTTTGCAGGAGAGGCACTAGTGGCTCAGTGAGGTTAGGCAAATAGGATGGAAGTCACACAGCACTTTGTGGCAGAACTGACTGTGTCCTGATGCCTTTTCTCCCTTGGGTGGGTGGGGCGATCCAGGGTGGTTGGGTCATTGTGTGCAAAGGCTTCAAGTGTGAGCTGTGTGAGAGGCTGTATGTGCCACCGGATTGCTGAGTGCCTATGTGTGTCAGTGTGTCACTGAGCGTGAGTATGTCTTGGGTAAGCCCTACAAGACAGCTACTGGTGTGAGCATGTCCCCATCTGTCTCTGAGATGCAGTGGAATACCGGGAGGAGCCTGTCTGGGGGAGTTGGAAGCCTGAAGCCACCCCTCGCCCTACCCCAGATTCTCCATGTGACCTTGAACAGTCACTTCCCTGCTTTAGGCCTCAGTTTCCTAAATGTCACATGGGGGTTGGGCCCTCTCAAATGGGCTGGCTTTGTGTGTACAGAACTGACTCAGGAACAGTTCTGTCTCTGATTCATCCCCAGCAAAGCTATTCCTTGAGATCGTGCCTTCCAGGTTGGGGGATGCATGTCAGGGCCTGGGTGGGCTCAGGGACCTTGGGCCCCTCATTCCTCTTGGAGCCCCTGCCCATGGCACCCTTGCTAACAGCCCTTTTTTCTTCTCTCTCTGCCTCTCCCTCCTCTGAACCTTGCTGCCTGCAGAGGAGCACCCCATGGAAGGTGAGTGAAGCTTCTTGGGCACTGGGGTATGGATCTATTGCCACGGGGGTCCTATGTGAGTGGTGTCAGTGGCCACTTAAGAACTTTCCCTGCCATGTTTGTGGTTCCTCCAGGGAAGAATATCTGGGGTCCTCTATGGGCTGCCTTGGTGCCCCCTTGCCCATCCCCTCTTTATTGGTGTGGTGGGGAGAACTGCCAGGCAGAGGGCAGGCCCTCCCCTCGCCTGCTTTGCTCCACAGTGCCAAGTTGCCTTTCTCCTTCCTCGCAGGAGAGGGAAAGAGAACTCGAGGGAGGAGATGGTGAGTGGTGGTGGTTGGGGGGTGCTGGCAGGATTCCGAAGTGCTCAGATGGGAGTAGGTAGACCCCGTTTTGCCCAGCCCAGCTTAGGAAGCTTAGAAGGGCTCTGCTGCCTGGTGCTGAGGTGGGCTGCAGGTGGGCTGCTGCCCCAGAAGCCTGTGCTTGGGGAGAACCTGCTCCGGGGTCTGGTGCCTCTGTTGCAGGGCTCGGGTGGGCTGGAGTGCAGTGGAGAGCTCTGGCAAAGTAGGGTGCTGGGTCCCCGGGTCAGGTGATGTGGGGTGGGGGCTGCTTCTCCGCTCTGCTGTGATGACACTTGTGGCAGGCCCCTAGCCCCTGCCCCATGGGCTGGTAGGTAAGGGTCATCTGCTTCTTCCTTCAGCCCAGCTGGAGGGCAAGGTGGAGAGCGGGCCTCTCTGGGTCCCTCTGTCCATTCTTTTCCTGCCTTCTGTTCTGTTTACCTTTCTCCCGCTCTGGGTTTTGTCTTCTTCTTTTCTCCAGGGCTCTGTCCCTGGACCTCCTTGTGTTTGTCCTTCTCCATACTCTTTCCGGGTTTCTGTCTTTCTTTGAACTGTCCCTCTTGCTTTGGTTTTCCCCTGTTTCTTTCTCTTCTTGGGGTCGACTAAGAGTGGGGCGAGGGAAGCCTGTGCTGGGGTCTGGGCTTGAAGGCTGGGCTGAAGGTGAGCTGCACAGCCAGCACGGGGGAGGTGGCAGGGCTGGTGCCTCCTCGGGAAGACAGGCGTGTGAGGGCAAGCCTCAGCGAGGACCCTGGCCCAGGCCTGCTGTGGAGGGCAGGGAGAGTGCCGAGGATGCAGGATCCAGGGAAAGCAAAGTGGCAAGGGGCTCTTGGCCCCATTTTTGGCTGGAGCCCATTTTTCCTTGTGGTGTCCATGATTTGGCTTGTCTCTCTCTCTGGATGTCTCTTCTCCTTGGGGTCTTCAGGTCACTGGTCCCAGCAGGCAGCACGTGTGTGTGTGTGGTGTATGTCTGTGTGCACATGCGTTCACATAGATGTATAAGTCTGTACGTCTCTGTGTGCCTCTGTGCACGTCTGTGGACATATGCTGTATACATGTAACCCAGTTTTGTGTCCGAGCGTTTGGGCGTGCTGTGCACCTCCACTGTTGCATCTTCTGTGGTGTGGCCCACATCTCTGTGTACCTCTGTAGAGCATCAGTGTCTTTGTGTGTCTGCATCTGTGTTTGCATCTCTGTGTGTCAGTGTTTACCTCTGTGTGCGTGTGTCAGAGAGAGCGAGAGTCTGCGTGTCTGGGGGGGGGTGCAGCCTTCTGAGGGCTGGAGATAAGATTTAGTGCTGATGTGACTTTTACTTGCTCTTGATGTCATGTCTCCTCTGAACAAAGGGAGAGATAGAGGGAGGAAGAGAGAGAGGGAAAAAAGGGTGGGAGAGAGAGGCTTGGGGGCAGGAAGGAGGGAGCAGAGGCCGGAGAGAGAGTAGGTGAAGAGGTGGGAAGAGAGGGACTCAAGCCTGAAGCTGGGGCAGCTTGGCCAAGAGAAGAAAGCAGGAGGGCGCTGTGGGGAGAGGGGTATGCAGGGAGGAGGGGACAGGGAAGGGATAATTGGGACAGAAGGGAAGCCGGCCTTCCGGGACCAGTGGGGAGGAGGCCTGTGGATGCCACCTCTCCATTTCTTTGGGTGGCATGGTGGTCTGTCTGCTGGTTTAGATGGGGCATGGTGTGTGCTTGCACATCAGGGGCTGTGCAGGGGTGTGTACTTGAGGCCATGCATGTGTGTGTGTGTGTGTACGCTTAGTGTGTGATGCATCTGTGTGTCTCTCTGGGATGTGTCTGTGTGCCTGCTCGTGCATCTCAATCTTGTCCCCAGTAACCACTTGTCTTCTTCTGCTGGTGGTCCTCTCCGGGGTTTCCACAGGAGAGTCAGGTGGTGAGACTGAAAGTGGGGAGGTGGGTTTGGCAGGTGGTGGTTCCATGGACGTGGGCTGGGGCCTCCTCTGTGGCACTGTGCTCTGGACCCTGCAGTTCCCCTTCAGATCTCTAAGAAGCTCTCTGTGCCTTCACTCTCTCTTCCCAGCCCCCGACACTATGCCCCAGGCTAGCTTTCTCCAGGAACTTAGACGTCCTGCTCCTGCTCCGAAGCTCCTGCTGAGTACCTCCTGTTCCCTCTTAGCCTCTTGTTGCAGGGAGAGGAGACCCAGAAGCAGCTAGCTCAAGTGCCCTAGGAAGGGAGCCCTGGCGATGCCATTCATCACTGCCAGCCTCCTCTCCAGCAGTGGGAGGAGGGGCTGACATCCAGGTGGCTGTGGGAAGGAGAATACCCCAGTGGGGCTGGGGCCAGGAGGAGGTAGCAGAGACTTCAGATGGGGGCAGACTTCAGGGAGAGAACCCTCGGGCGAGTGGGGCCGAGGTGGGCTAGATAGGAAGGGACTGGCCTCCCCTTCACCAAGATGGCTGGTGCTGTCACGCCTGAGGGAGCTGAGCAGCTGGTTGCCGTGGTGACAGAGGGAGACTGCTGAATGCTAATGAGGCTGGCGAGGAGCTGGGCAGTGAAAGGGTCTGGGAGGGGGACATGTGGCTCTCCCCCCAGCCACAGTCAGGTCTGCGCAGGACAGAGGGTGGGTTCACAGGGCACCTGGCTCCTTGGCTGGGGTGGGCAGAAGCCTGGATTCCCAAGGGTGGGAGCCTGAGGGCGAGGCTGCTTCAGACAGGGAGAGTCGGCTGAGGGTTTAGGGCTCTGGGTCTGGGTGCTGGGTTTGTGGCATTTGCAAGAAGATGCTGGCAGTTCTTGGGGAAAGAGTTGGTAGGAGGCATTCAGAGCAAGGAATGAAGAGACGCGGTCCAAATGCTTGGGTCCCTACCTGTGTTGTGGATTAAAACCTGTGTCTTCCCAAGAGCTGTTCTGTCCTGAGGCTGCCCTCAGCAGCTGTGGCCTCCTCCCCAGCTGGCCTCAGACCCAGAGGTGGGGAGAAACCAACGCCACCCCAGAGAGCTCGGGAGAAGAGGGTAATGTGGACCATCTAGCCACATCTGCCACAGGGGCCAGGCCTTTGGCCCCTGGCTGTGCCCTTCCTGGCCCCCTCACTGCCTCTCCTCCTGGGACCTAGGTGTCCTGGCCCTCAGCTTCGTCTCAGAGACACTTGGAGCTCTTTAACCTTGATACTTCTATCCCTGCCCCAGCTTTCTCTCCCTAGGGCTCATGTCTCATTGCCAGAGCAGCTGGGATGGTTTCCAAGGGTGACAGTGGTATTACAGGGATGTTCCCTTCTCCACCCTCTTGGCCAGATGCCACATCTGGAGGGTGGGGTTGGGGGGGCCCTGAGGTTTGGTGGGGCTGGCTGGTCACCTCAGGGAGCCCTCAGGGAGCCTTCAAGGAGCCCCGGGGTCTCAGCCCAGCTGTGAGGCCTGGGCTGCCTGCTTCTCTAAGGGAGAGCTTTCCTTGGCTGGTGGCCTTTGGGGCCAGAGGTGCTGATCCGGTGGGCCAGCTATTCTCTGCCACTAAGGCTGGGGAGGGTACCTTGGGTTAGGGCTGACAAAGCTCTCTCAAGGGGCCCAGGGAATCCTGGATGGAAATCTCAGCTGATTTTGCTCTGTTTTCTATCTTCAAAATTCAGCTTTTGGGTCATCTCCATGAGGTCCTGGTCAGAGAAAGGGAGGTTCACAGAATAATTTATGAATTAGGTGCTTTGACCTCTCAGACAGCCGGGCTCCCTCCCATGGGCCGGGCTGTCCTCTTTGGACCTTGCTGTCCGAGAGCTCTGAGCTGGGGCTCCCACTGTTCCCTGGACTCCGCCTTCTCCTACCTGCTTCCCCTCTAGCTTATCCTTCTGAACCCCAGTTTCCTCTTGGAACCCAGGAGTGCAGGTTCCCTATTATCCATAGGGAGGGAGTAGCTGGGAGGATTGGAACTGGACAGGTGTCTTTCTGAGTCCCACTGTGGTGGGGGATTCTTTTAGGTCCAGGTCCCTCATAGTCCCCTTCCCCTCCCTTCTCTGCCAGGGCCGGAGGGATCACTGGGATGGGGGTGTGGGGGTTGGAGGCCCCCTTGCCCGATCAAGCCCACGCTAACAGGACACTCTCTCTCTCTCCAGGTGGCTTTGATTTTTGTGTCGTGTTTTATTTTCTCCTCCATCTGAATCGTTTTTCT
>VBSM01003155.1:3817833-3831821 GCA_008086735.1 Cheirogaleus medius
CTCTTCCATTTCTTAATTTTATTTGGGGGGTATTGGGGTCGGGGCGGGGGGCTTGTCCGGGTCTGTGCACTCCCCCTCCCTCACCTGCCCTGATACACTCCATCCACCCTCATCTCACCTTGGTTTCTGACATCAAGAGATGTTTGAACTCCTGCCGTTGTCTCCAGTCAACCTTTTTTTTTGCGTTTTTCTAGTAGTGTACCTTGCTTTTTTTCTTTCTCATGGTGGTATTTGATTTCCTTCCACTCATTCTAATCATTCTTTCTTTTCTATGAACCCAAGTAAAAAGAGAAAAGCATGATCTGGAGAAAGAGGATCTTAGGCAGCTTCATCCCCCTCATCCTGCTGCTGTGGGATGCCCCATCCACAACGGGAATGAAGAGAGGAAACAGGGGACAGAGGTGTAGGGTCCCTCCCTTCCCGCGGTGCCCCCTGCCCTGCACGCCTTCACCCTTGTATCTTTTGAACGTCTCTTAATCCTATTTGACAGATGTTGACATTGAGGATCAGAGATGAAGTGACTTGCTAATGACTACACAAGACTTAATTGGTGGTGTGGTTGGGACTAGTAATTTAATTTTAGTTGCCCTTCGAACAAGTCCCTACCATGTTTGAAAGCCTTGGTGTTAAGCAGAACTGGAGACAGAACCCAGAAGTCCTAACTGCTATCCTCCTGCTCTGGCCTCCCTCAGCCCTCCCCCATCACTGATTCTCTCTGAGCTCAGGTTTTTGGCCTTCCAGACCTTTTTGGCACAGCCACACCTGCCCTGCTCAGCCCTCTGTTGGGGGTAATCTGGAGGAGGGACAGGGTGGGGTCCCCAGCCTGTAGACAGGGGGAGCCTATAGGACCAAGAGCAGGTTGTGGGGACAGACTGAAATTTGGGATGGATTCAGGTCTGGGGAGGGAGAGGCTTGGGATTCTCGCAGGGATGTGAAATTATGGCAAGAAAAGTGGGCAAAGAGGAAGTCCTGATTGGGGAGTCGGGAGCAGAAGCGCTGGTTGGTCCGCTCATATCATTCTTGCCTCTCAGTGCCCGGTTCTGGCTCTTGCTCTGTTTGTCATAGGTGAAGGCCCCCCAAAAGGACCCCAGCACTCCCCTCTACCAAAGTTCCACAGCTCAGGTGTTGTTCTGGTTTTAGTTCTGTGGCTTTGGGATTGGGGTTGGAGTGAGAGCCCAGGCAGGGACTTCCCTCATCCCTGAGTTCCCTCATCCTGAAGCCATCCTGTGGATCTGGCGATAGGGTGGGTTCCCTGGTGCTGAGCACACACATTCCCTGGCAGGGGTGAGCTCACTGGCAGGGGTGGATGGAGAGTTCTGGCCTGGAACCCAGACTTGGTAACATGTGCCTGCAGGGGCCTTCGTGCTGAGGGGTGGGTGGTGGGGACTGAGAAACAGCGCCTGAGAAAGGGCTTCCTGCATCTAGCATGGGCTCCAGCTAGCCAGGCCCCCACTTGGTATGCACAGCCCTTCTGTGGGCACAGTGCAGGGACAAAGAACAAACAGGAACCACAGAAAGTCCCTGAGAATTCCCTGGGAAGTCTCAGGGCCTAACTGGCAGAGAAGTGGACAAAGGCGACCTTCAGAGCCCTCTCTGTAGTGAACGAAGGAAGCAGTGTAGATGGCAAGCGAGAGACTTGAGGACAAAGAACAGAAGAGGGGCTTGGTGTGCGAATCCAGGGAAGTTTCTAGAGGAGGGGTATGTGTGCCAGGCTTTTGAGCGAGCTGAGAGTGATCTCTGACCCAGAAAGGTGTGAGCAAAGATGCGGAGTCCGGGGAAGGATGAGCCTCATAGAGGAGGCAGCCAGGAGAGTGAGAAATTGGCAAGGGGAGCACAGGGGCCATGGAGTGCCAAGGGCTGGCCTGTGCGCCTGCTGTGGGGAACGGAGGCTCCCGCCTGCAGTGAGGCCTGGTCTCCCCAGGCAAAGTGTGGGAGCTGGTGGTTGTGAGTCTGATGGGGTCTGTGGGGGCCCATGGTCCTTGGTTTGTCAACTGGGTCCTTCCCTAGAGGTCCCAAAGGCAAGGGATTCCCTAGAGAACCCCCTCCTCACCTGTATCTCCAAGCAGCGTCTGCACCCTGGAGAGGGCCTTCCATCACCTCAAGGCTGGGGAGGGACTGCCTGGGTAGCCCCCTGTGCCTGACTCCCCAATTCTGCTTCTCCAGTAGGGTCCTTACTGTTCTCCGAGGGGGGGGCCGGGAGAGGAGGAGCCGGCGATGTGCACCAGCCAACAAAAGGTCAGTGACCCCACAGTCCCCAGAGAGCCCAGCCCTTGCCTTGCTGCAGGCTAACTGTGCTTCCTGGGGGGAAGCTGAGTTAACACAGGCGCATCCCCTTGCACCCCCAGGCCTATAGGAACTGGTGGGCCTGCACCCCCAGTGCCATTCTAAGGGCCCCATTTCCTGCCCCTGTGTGAAGGGCCACAGACCTCCATTTCTTTCCCCAAGCCCAGTTGTCCTGATGGCCTCTTTCCAGAACACGGGTGTCTTTTTTTATGGCAGTTGTTCAGGCCAATCCCTAGAGAATATCTGTTTCTCTGGTAGAGCGACTGGGCAGCAGGGCAACCCCCTATTTAACCACCAAATTCTGGAAGCCTGCTAGGTGCCCAGTTCAGGTGGGCTCTGGTTGGGAGATGTGGCATCTGTCATCTGCAGGCATCATACAACATCCTCTAAATGAGCCTTCACTGCCATTTGTGGTGCATATTGTTGCCCTCGATTTACAGACGGGAAACTGACACTGGCCAGAGCCCCCCAGGCCAGCACCGGGCACTTCAAGTATGTCTTAGGATTCTAGCTCCTCTATCTGTACTGTGGCCGCCTCTTTTAAGAGAAGCTCGTTCCCAAGAAGTTTACAGGCCAGTTTGATGACTCCTCAAGGAGGTACAGTGGGTGACAAGCACTGGGTCAGACACATTCTTTAGTCTGAGCTCTTCTGTCTGCCTGGATTTCGGCCTCCCTGCCCCCTTCCCCAAAGGCTGGCTTCTCCTCCGGCTGACCCTGGAGACAGCAGCCAGGCCATCCACACTGGCTACCCCAGACACTTCAGTGCTCCCTCTGTCTGTACCTCCATTAGATGGCTTGTCACACTGCATCATAACTGTCACTTCACCTGTTTGCCTCCCCTAGACAGAGCTCCCTGAGGACAGGGGATTGGGTATTGTCATTTGTATACCCTGTGCTTTACACAGCTCTTGGCACATACATAGGCGTGTGCTCAGCAAATTTACTTAATATGAGTGAATGGTCTCTGTTCCCACGGGGCTCATTGATGTTCTAACACATGACTACAATAAAGCATGGTCCATGCAAAGTATTTGGAAAGTGCAGACTCTATTCAGAGGAGTTAATTTATTCATTGAGAGAGAGACTTGAGAGACAGAGAGACAGAAAGGCAGCACACATAAAGTTACGTACCAGTCCAAGAGTACCAGTCCATTTGAAGCTTTTCTCTTTCTAAGAGGTCCACAGAAACCTGGGAGGTGAGCTGATGACTAGCTCCATTTTCCAGAGAAGAAAGCCGGGGCTTAGAGCCCAGCTTTGTGACCAGCCAAGGTCACAAAGCTGGTGGTGGAGCCAGCACGAGCGCCCAGGTCTTTCTCACATCACACTTCCTCTCCAGGGAGCAGTACAAGATGTTACTAGGCAGTAAGTGCCAAATGAGCAGAACAGACAGCTGTAGCACTTGAGCGGGGGGAGGGGCGGGCGCTGGAGACCTTCCCAGAGGGGGCCTTAGAGGTGGGCCTGCAAAGGAGGCAGCTGCTCTGTCCCTCATGGTACTGAGGCCCAGGCCCACAACAGCTCGTCTCTAGCCACGTACAGTTTCACTGGGGTCACTCGAGCGGCTACAGACTTCCCAACTGTTGGTGGGAAGTAAGGATCAGCTATTAACCCCCTTCCGGGGCCAGGTGCTATCAGCAGCGGCGCTGTCTGTTGCTCCAGTCCTGCTGGGAGTCGTAGTTCCCCGCGCGGCCGGCGCGGCGAGGTGGGGGAGAGCGCCCCCTGGTGCCTCAGGGCTTGTGCGTCCCAGATCGGGTGTGTGCTCCACGGAGCACCTGGCGGGGCCCCACGCCCTTACCCCAGTAGAGTCCCCCTCCAGTCCCTTGAAGTCCTGCCCCCGCCTCCCACTCCGGCTTTCTGTCTCCTCGCCATGCTTGCGTTTTCCTGCCCACACTTGGCTCCTCTCTTTTCTGTCCGCCCGCTCGAAGGCTTCAGGCTCCTTTGGGCTGCTGCCACCCCTCCACATCTTTGGGCCTCCCCGGGTCTTTGTCGGCAAAGGGACGGGAGCTGTGGAGGCTGGGGCTCCAGAGTGGCTGGTTTTGCCTCCACTCCGAGACCTGAGGCAGAGCCGGGCGGGGGTTGGGGGGTTGGGGAATGGCCTCATTTCTCCACTTGGCCTTGGCAGCCATGGTTGGCCCCAGACCCGCCTCTCTCTTTTTTTCTGGCCTCTTTTGTTCTGTCCCAATCACTTTTTCACGTGGTTGCCTTATTCTTCCCTTTCTCTCTGTTTGACTCTCTCTTTAATGGTATTTTCTTTGACTGCAGTGAAGGTGAGGGAGTGGGAGGAGTGGCTTCTGGGAGGGACTAGTACGTGTGGCTAACCCAAGGTCAAACTTGGTCCCTTTTCTGGTCCTTGAGCCCCCTGGCTCTGCTGGTACCTGGGCAGCAGGCCTGGTTGCTATGGAGATAGCAGGGCCCCAGAAAGCTTTGGCTTCCGTTCCCTAGAGGTCCCTGTCCCCCTTTCCTTGCTGGCCCTCTTCCCCTCTCCTTACCTGTCCCCTGTGGGGCCTGCTCCTTTTTTTTTTATCCAGGTAGGTCCCCTTGTCCCCTCCTGCTCCCTGTCATCCCTGAGCCAGCTCCACTCATCTCCTGTCCCTGTGCTGGTCCGCCCTTCTCCCTCTCCACCCCCCATTCTTCCCCGCCTTACCTTCCTGTTTCTGCTGGGGTCCTCACCTTGGCTTTCTGGCCTTCCCCTGGCACCCTAAATAGGCAGAGGGAGGGATGCAGACTGTCCCAATGTTGCCCAGGCCCCCACCAGCCCTGCTGCCCTGTGGCCTCAGGAAACCAGGCCTTGCCAGCTGCAGCGAGTGCTGTGCCAGGCTCTGGGGCAGCAGCTGGTGCCTTGGCATCCGGAGGCAGCGAGGACAGAGTCTGTGGGCAGCCTGCCTGGAGGGAAAGAAGCAGCTTGTGTGTGGAGGGGAGGGGATCTGCAGAATCTGTGCTCAGAGACCCCCCACCTCGACACAGAGCCACTCCCTACCCCCAAGGGGAAGGCAGGGGCCTGCCGGTGGCCCTGCATGCATTGTGCCTACTCTTGCCTGGGTCTTGGGGGCATTTACTGAGACCTCCTACACTTAGATAGCCTGGTTTCTTCATACAGACCCTCGGGGACACAGTCCTTTTTGCCTCTCACCCACCCTCTGAGGTAGGCAGGACCACCTGTATGTCACAGTTTACTGGCCAGGAGAAGCGTGGTCCTCTGGTCTCTCCTGATTCCATATCCAGTTGCCTTCCCTCTGCTTGTGCTCTGGCTTGTGAAAGTATGGGGCTGAGAACCCAACTTCCCGGTACCACTGAGTCATTGTCCTGTCACTTGTCACCAACTCACAGAATGCTAACAATCCCTCAGGCTCTCCCAGTAGTTTTTGTTTTTGCTTAAAAAGTGCCAGTGGAAGGGCCCTGTGCCGGGTGCCTGTGTGCACATGTGCACATGCGCGTAGGTGCACACGCACAGAGCCAGGCCTGCCCTTGCACTCTTACCTCATCACCCACTGGGGACACAGGTCGCATACCTGGTGCTCAGGTTGCTCAGAGGCTCTCTGCCTAGGGCCTGTCTGCGCTGTCCTTCTCAGGCTGAAGTGAGGAGATGGGGTGGCCGTGATAGCAGGCATGATGGCCACCTGTGAAAGCTCCACTCTGCGACCTGCTGCTACCTCGTGCATATCCCTGTCAACTGCATTGTGTCTTCCCTGCCTGTCCCCATTCCACCACCTCCTATTCTCCTCCTCTGTCCTCTGCTGCCTGACAGGCCTACTTGTTCCATCCCATATGGTGAAGCTGAAACTGTCCCAGGGCCCTGAGATTGGCTGTCACCAAAGGAGGGGCAGGAGTCCCTTGGTGCCCAGCCACTGGGGAGGAACTCCCAGGGAGAAGTCAGCTAAAGCCTTGTTTCTCTTCCTTGTCCCTTCGTTAAGGGGAGTGGCCGATGGGAAGGCTGCTGGGGAAGGGATAGCGAGGCCCTCTGCTTTGCCTGGGCCTGTGGATGTGAGAGCCACTTAGCAGCCTCTTGGTTTGGAAATGGACATGGAGGAAGTTGACTTTTTTTTTTTTTTGAGATAGAGTCTTGCTCTGTTGCCCCGGCTAGAGTGCAGTAGTGTCATCATAGCTCCCTGCAACCTCAAACTCCTGGGCTCAAGCGATCCTCCTGCCTTGGCCTCCCGAGTAGCTGAGACCACAGGCATGTGCCACCACGCCCAGCTCATTTTTCTATTTTTAGTAGAGAAGGGGTCTTGCTCTTACTCAGGCTGGTCTGGAACTCTTGAGCTCAAGCAATCCTCCTACCTCGGCTTCCCAGAGTGCCAGGATTATAGGTGTGAGCCACTGTGCCCAGTCTGAAGCTGACTTTTGACAGCAGAGATGGCAGGTTCCTGAGAGGAGGGTTGACAGGCCGAGTGCTGGGAGCCCAGGGCTCTTGGTGCCCAGGACCCACGCCTGGGTTGCTGGGGGCAGCCAGGGAGGTGCTGGCATACCTTAGCCCACTCAGCCTTCCCCCGTCTTCCCACACTGCGGCATCCAGGCAAGGAGGAGTTTGTGGCGACCTTCAAAGGCAATGAGTTCTTCTGCTACGACCTGTCACACAACCCGATCCAGAGCAGCACTGACGAGATCACGCTGGCCTTCCGCACCCTGCAGCGCAACGGGCTGATGCTGCACACGGGCAAGTCGGCCGACTATGTCAACCTGTCCCTGAAGTCTGGGGCCGTCTGGCTGGTCATCAACCTAGGCTCAGGTGCCTTCGAGGCCCTTGTGGAACCCGTCAACGGCAAGTTCAACGACAACACCTGGCACGACGTCCGGGTTACCCGAAACCTGCGCCAGGTAGGGGGAGCAAGAAGAAGGCTGGGGGTCAGCCGACCTGGTGTGTAGAGGGGTGGGGAGAGGGGCCAGTGGGGCTCAGGTTGGAGGGGTCAGGGCCAGGCAGTGAGGTGTGTTTCTGGAGAACATGGCTCAGGGCTGTGAGGGTCCCAATGTGCAGCTGCAGTGTCATCTGTCGCAGGCTTCAGAGACCAGGCAGCAGGCAGCAGGCAGCAGGAGGAGGTTTCAGAGCTGCCTGTGGGCAGGGGCCTGAGGGAGGGGAAGGGCTGGGCTCAGATGGGTGGGAGCAGCTGGGGTCTCAACGGTAGGGGCTAAGAACTCAGGTGACCACGCAGGAGGGCAATTCAGGAGATGGGAGGAGTGAGCCAGAACCAGAATTGGTGGCCCGGGGTTTGATGGGGTGGGGATGGGGGTCTCTAGGGTGGGCAGGCTCCGGCCTGGGGGAGCAGGTGTGGGTGTCCTGACACTAGGGTAGCAAGGCATGAAGGCAAGCCTGAGCTATGAGTGGGGGCAGGATGTGCTCTGCCCTCAGCAGAGGCTTTTCTAGGGCAGAGGCCGGGGGTGGGGGGGCATCAGTGTGAGGTGGAGGCACAGCAGGCAGAGAGGGAGAGTAGGACCAGGAAGGGTGTTGGCCCTGTGTCTCCTCTGGGCAGGACACGCCTTCTCTTCCCTCCCTTTTCTTCAAAGGAGCCAGGCCCTCCAGCACGCCATGGCCTACATCTGCCTCTCTGGCTGCTGGGCTGGCTCATGCAGGTGCTGGAGGAGACCCTCCTGGCTGGGCCCCTGCAGACAGGACAGGCTTCTCTTTGCAGTGTCCCCTCGGCTTCTGTTCCCAGATGCCCCCGCTGGACAGGTCGGGGCAGTGGCCCTCTTCACCTCTCACAAGGCCCAGGGAGGCTACTGCAGTTGAGGCCATCTCTCTAGCCAGGCTTTGCTTGACAGGAAACCTCCCCAGCTTGTTTCTAGCCCTGAGAAGTTCCCTCTCAGTCAGGGTCCTGACCTTTCTTCCAACGCAGGAGAGGCTGCTGTGGCTCCCGTAGTGGCTCCTGTCTCTGCCTCCTGATTGCTGGGTCTCAGGTGCTCAGGCATTTGCTGGTTCTTCTTTCTCTTGAAAGAAGAGGTGCTGGCGGCTGGAAAGGTCTTCCAGCTCCATCTCTCAAGGTCTGTGTGAACCAGGAAAACCAGACAGCCCTCTCCTCGGAGGCTCTGTCCTGCTCTCTGTGGCCGTTCTCTTACTAGTTTCTTCTCTGGACTTCCTGATTCTGGTGGTGTGGTGGCCACCCTTCCTTGTCTGTCCTCTTCGTCATCATCTTTGTCTCCCTCCTTCTCTTCCTCTTCTTCCTCCCCTCCCTCCCACTGAAAGACTCATCATTTGGGCTCAGCATCCTGGCTTGCTGCCCACTCTTCTTACCTGGTCTTATTTGACACCATTGGAGATGATCTAATGGGGATTCCTCCCCGGTTCCTGCCGCCCCCGTCTGGGAGGGTGTTCAGATTGATTGAGCCGCTCCTCCCCCAGCCTGCACCACTGGCTGCAGTTGGGCGCTTGCTGCTACGCCTGTCCTTCGTGGCCCCGAGTTCTGAAGAATGGCATGCTTGGTGGAGCCCCTCTCCTCGATGCAGTGCCCCTCTTCATGTCATATCTCCCTTTCCCCATTCAGAGGGCTGTCCTGTGTTGTCACCACAGTCTGAGCACACCTGAGTGTATCATGTACATTTGTGATACTTTCAGGTACCTCACACATTTTATTGGTGCTTCTTGCCCACTTACTCTCCCTAGGACCAATGCTGTCACCTGGTACTGCCTTTGGCAAGATGTTGCAAGCCCAGAGTCCCTATCCACACGTCATTTGGCCAACGAATGTATGGTGCATCCATTCTGGGTACAGAGGGAAAAAAGAAGTGGTCCTTGCCCTCCCGGGACTTCGGCTCTTGAGGAGGAGTCTGTTGAAAGTGAACAGAGCAAGGCCATGCAGCAGAAACCTTCAGCATGGTAGAACTCAGGTGATACCCAAGAGGAGGGAGAGGTTTGTGGCTGGGTGAAGTGGGAAGCCACACAAAGGAGGTGACACATGGTCTTGGCCATTTTGAGTATAGACAGTGACCCATGGTCAGTTCTTCCTGGGGCTTACAGGGTCACAGGTTCAAGCTGGTAACTGGTGGAAACTGCTTCCCCCTGGAATGTTCTACCAGATGGCTCAGAGCAGAGGCAGGTCATGCTGACCCCAAAGCAGGTCCTCAAGGCTACAGACTGCTTAAAGACTTTGATTGAGAACCCACTTTATAGGGTTTTTGGGGGGATTTCTTTGACGGAAGTCCATGCCCACAAATGTGAGATGTAGCAACTGCAGATGGGCAGCTCTCTTTTGGTCATCATGGGCCCTTGCTCAAGGCCTTGCCTGTGGTCACATCTATCCTTGTTGCCTGTTTTTCAGGGCTTCAAAGAGTAAGTTAGTGGATTCTGTTGTACCTAGAGCAGTGTTTCTCAGTCACTCAATTGTGTTATGCCCCCAGGGAACATTTGGTAGTGTCTGGAGACATTTTGGGTTGTCATAACTCAGGGGGTGCTGCTGGCACCTCGTGGGTAGAGACCAGGATGATGCCAAATATCCTACAGTTGACAGGAGAGTCCTCACAACAAAGAATCATCTGACCTCAAATATCAGTGGTGCTGTTGCTCAAGAAAATTTATGCAATGTCCATATGACATCCTGGGACTGGAAAAGTCCTTTATGTGACTTGAGGGGTGATGCTAGGTGGAGTGGTTTGAACCAGTGTCCTGGCTCCTCTAGGTTTTGTGGGCCACAAGCTAGGACAGGGAGGTAACGTGAGAAATGACATCTGCTTTCAGCCTTACAGGAGAGATGGCCAGGATCTGAGGACACTGTGGCTTCCATGCTATTTTTCCCTCATGTGACCAGAATGGCTGGGAAGATGACCATGAGGGAGGTGCCGGGCCAGGGAGGGCCTGGCCCAGAAACAGCACTGAGGGGTCTCCCTTCCCTTTGCTTCTGCAGCTGTGGAGTGGGTCAAAGGCCAGCTCCAAAGACTGGAAGGAGGCAGAATTTTTCTCCCTTTCCCCGTGAACTAGGTTATTATCCCTGGAATCATCTAGAAGCTCTTAGAACATAGCAGTTAGGACCAGAGGTGGGCTGATGTGATAGTGCCTTGCTCTCTCCTTTCAAGCCAGCTCTTGAAGCCCTGTGACCAGTGGTGTCTTTTGGGAGATCTTGGCAGGCATGTTTATCTCTAAGGATTCCCTGAGGCCTATTTTTAGTCCTGGGCCTGCTTTCCTCCCATACCCAGTGTGCTTCCCAACTGCTTCCCCATGCAAGCACAGTGTGTAAACCCATTTTATCATTAGCCAGCACCAAATTTGGAAGACAAGCTTGCTACCAAAATATCACATGGTGCTTCCTCCTGCCCAGCTTGAATGAATCCTCTCCTCAGTGCAGAGACTCTCAGGAGCTCCCCCATGCCCCAAAGATCGAGTCTGCAAGGGTGAAGTCCCCAAAGATGGAGTCCTCCAAGGATAGAGTCCCTCAAGCATAGAGTTCCCCAAGGATGGAGTCTCCCAAGGACCCAGTCCCCCAAGGATGGAGTCCGTAAGGATGGAGTCTCCAAGAATGGAGTGCCCCACAGATGGAGTCCCCTAAGGATGGAGTCTTCCAAGGATGGAGTCCCCAAGGATGGAGTCCTCCAAGGATGGAATCCCCTAAGAATGGAGTCCTGTAAGAATGGAGTCCCCCAAGGATGCAGCACCCTAAGGATGCAGTCTCCAAGGATGGAGTCCCCCAGGGATGGAATCCCCTAAGTATGCAGTCCCCAAGGGGGATTCCCCTTGGGGAAAGGGGATTACCCAAGGATAGAGTCCCCCAATGATGCATTCCCTGAGGATGGAATCACCAAGGATGGAGTCCTCCAGGATACAGTTCCCAAGGATGGAGTCCATCAGGCATTTAGGGTTCCTCTCCCTACTTCCTGCCCAGGTCTCTCATGCTCTCTGGCATGGCACACACCATCTTTGGGCCTAGCTGTGCTGCTCTCCATGCTCATTTATGCCAACTTTCCTAGCTCTTCCCTTTGTTCCCACAGTTCTTCCACGGACAGCACCCATCCACCCTTCTTTTTGCTTGGTGAAATCCTAGAGCTAGTGTTTTAGTCAGACAGACTGGGTTCAAATCCCAGCTCTGCCAGTAGTTGTTTGAGTGACTTTTAGGCAAGTTATACAACCTCTCTGAGCTTCATCTCCTCATCAGCAAAGTGAGAACAAGCATTTTGCTAACTAACAAGGTAATGCCTTAAAGCACTCAGCACAGTCTGGCACAGCGTGAGCACTGAAGGACTCACTGCTACCATTATCATTAGTTGTGTTTTTTCAGTCTTTCAGGCCCAGCTTAAATGTCACCTTCTTCATAAAGCCTTCCTCTATCCATCCCCTTAGCCAGCCTCCTTCTTGGCTATGTTCTTCAAGTCCTTAGAAACTTGTATTCTAGCCCTCTCAACACATTCTGCCTGCATCAATATTTATATTCATTCCTTATCTGTACTTCTAGGTGGTAAGCAAATTGAGGGCTTAATACCTGCAACTATTGAGTGTTTGTAGTTGTTTTTCTAGTAGTTTTTTCTGTCATTTGTTCTTTTTCTT
This sequence comes from Cheirogaleus medius, assembly GCA_008086735.1. Classification (NCBI taxonomy): domain Eukaryota; kingdom Metazoa; phylum Chordata; class Mammalia; order Primates; family Cheirogaleidae; genus Cheirogaleus; species Cheirogaleus medius. The sequence goes on from VBSM01003155.1 coordinate 3,829,574, forward strand.
GAAGGCAATTGGTAAGGTTTTGGACATGAGGACCCATGCCCCAAAGTAGTAAGATCTAACAACTTGATATGAACACTGAACTACTTCTTGTCCTTCTGGAAAAAACTCCAATTTGCTTTACAAGACCAGAAGAGCACCTCTCCTTCCTGCTCCCTCCTCTGAATATCCACAGGTGTCTGTCCCTTTGTCACAGCATTTCTCAGATTGCACTGTAACATTTCTCCCCATCTAGCCCCTGGGTTCAAAGGTTTCATTTCTCTTTAGTGTCTCACCTAATTATTAGGACAATCTGGTGAGATATTCCCATTTTGCTGATGAGGACACTGAGATATGGAAGATTAAAGAAGTTGCTCAAGGTTATCTAGTTAGGAAGTAGGGGAACTGGAAGTCTGACTTCGAAGCCACTCCATTTCTTTGCCTCCAAGCAAGGGGCTGGTTGTTGTCATTGGTGCAAAATGCAAAGGAGGCTGTAGTTTGTCTTGTGTTTCTGTCATTCTTGGATGTTCTCAAATCTTGAAGCCATTTGAATGTTCTGCTCATGTCTCTGAAAAATGGGTCCCTCTTATGTCTGAGTGGAGTGGGTTCCTCTTTTCTTTGTCCTGAGCTTCTCTTGCTCAAGCTCCACAGATTGTCTTCATCCCATATTTTTGTGATTTGTGCATATGATCCCCCTCTTGGATTTTGAGGGAACTGGAGCCACACTCAGATTTCAAGGTGGAGATGGGATATAGTTCTGTCCAACGGCCCTTGGCCTTGGTAAGTGACCACTTGATATGATGCCTGGCTTCTCCCCTCTATGAATTCGATGCCCTTCTCACTCATCATGCATTGTTATTCTTGTGCCCCCAAGATCCAGGAGCTCTCTAGCTGCTTCTTTCTATGGGTGGAATAAAGCCTTCATTGCTCATCTATTAGTCTGAAGGCTCAGCTCTCCAGATCCTGGCCTTTGGGAAGGCCTGGGCTGCTGGGTAGCCCCTTTTCTGTGCTGTGTTGTAGGCCACCAGAAATGGGTTCCAGTGGAAGCTCCATTCTAGTATTTGACCACAGTTGTCCTCTTAAGTGTGGTCTCCATGGACTGGGTTCTGGATGCTCAATCCTTAGGCCTAGAGGGACCCTGTCTCACCCACTTCAACCCTGCTGTTGTTCAGAGGAAGCCTGGATCTCTTGCCAAATTAGTGGAAGGCTCAGGCTTTGAATTCACACTTCTTCCCTCTCAATCCTGATTCTTAATTTACTCTTCAGCTTGTTAAAAATGGAATCTTCTCCATCAAAGTTGAAAACTTTTTTTTTCTTATTTTATTCTCCACAACCAGTTCTAATTCAAAAAGAGTAGTAATTGGATCTTTAACACCAATGCCTTTTTCCCCCTGCCTTGTTTGACTAGTACAGTTATACCAGACAACTCTTACCTTTTTGGGCACAATTGGTTTAGCTGCCCTAAAGCTAATTGTTCCTTGTTCTGACTAGTTGGCCTCTTTATTTCATGATAGTCCTACCAGCCAGCAGTGCTAATCTTCTTATCACACGTTATCCCCTGGCTCCAATCACTGCACCCATAATTAGACTCTTCTCCTGCTATGTAAACTGCCTCTGCATCACTAATAATTAATATTGGTTATTCAGTACTTCTTCTAGCTGCTAAATATTGAATTCTGTTATTTTTAATTATACAAGGCCCTTATTAATTATCTTACTGAATTAGTCCTGTGCCCACTGGTTATAACAACTCTCTAACTAATGGATCTGTCCCTAGAATACCTCTCTTTCTCACAATCACATTCTTGGGCATGCAGTTTAGTATTTAATGGACATCAAACAGTAATGTGCCCCTCTCTCTAATACTCTTAAGTAAAGCTGCCTCAGTGCCTTTGACATCTCCTCCCCAAAGTCCAGGGTGATTTGGAAGGTGGTTGTTGTTGCTGTCTTTGGCAATGAGAAGAGAAAATGAACTTAGAACCACATGAGAGTGGGGACTCCAGAAACTGGGGTAGAAGAAGCTGGCATATAGCTTGGAGAGGAGGGGGAGGAGTAAGGGGTTTTAGAGGTAGATGGGCCTCTGTATTGATTTTTATGGGTACAAGGGGAGTGGATTTCTGGAGCTGGCTGCGGGGAGTGAAGCTCAGGGTTTATGGGTGTACCTGGAGAGAGGCTGGGCTGCTGGGATGGCTTTACCAATTCCAGGGACTTGCAGGGGTGGTGGGGGTGGTGCTTAATTCTGGGAGGGATGGGAGCCCAGAGGAGAGTAAGA
>VBSM01003155.1:3833040-3859651 GCA_008086735.1 Cheirogaleus medius
CCTGGCGAGGACTGTGCGGGGGTGGGCTGCTGGGGCCGGCCCTTCAGTCTAGGTGCTATGACAGGCGGGAACAGGGGAGGAGCTGGGGCTGGCCCGTGCTCCTCGCCTCACCTCAGTGTGTGCCCGCAGGCCCTGCTGTGTGAGATCCCCTGGGATTCCCTCGTGCCTGCCCAGTCCTGGCTCTGCGGCAGCAGCCGGTTAGTCATCGCCTATTAATAATGCAGAGTGATTGAACACCAGGCTGGGGGCCCTGCAGATGGACGTGTCTGCTCTCGTGGGGCTGGCACTGCTTGGGGCAGCTGCCTGGCCGGCCCAGCCTCCCAGGTCTGTGTGGCTGTCTGGCTGGTGAGGAGGGAAGTATGGTAGGTAGCTGGGGCTCACAATCTGAGTGGCTCCCCCACTTCCCCAGAAGGCTCTACCTCTGGGGCCAAGCCTGGCCTTTCTGGACACTTTCGCAGGCCCTTATTTTCCTGTACCCACATAGACTAGTGCTCACAGCCAGAGCCCTCCCAGCTCTCCGCAGTTGGAGGCCTCGTGTGGCCACTCCCAGTGGTCCTGGTGGTCCAATGGGGCCATGGGGCGGGGGTGTCCCAGCCCACCCCTTCACAGGCTCTGTTCCTCCAGCTGCTGCTTCTAGGAGTTAGCTGCCACCTACTCTGTTCAAGCCAGGCCATTGAGTACTTGTCTGGAGCTGGCCATTTGGAATTTTCTTTACAGAGTCACTGGATAGCCAACCTGTGAGTTTGGGGACAGAAGGGAGGCCACCAGATCAACCCATGTGGTACACCCTAAGCACCTGGGGAATACCATCGTAGAATTAGCACCCAACAGACCTTCTCGATTTGGTTAAAAATTGACCATGTGGGCTGAGGCTGCTGAAGCTCACTTTCGTCATCTACCAAATGGGCTGATAATATACCTGCATCACCCATGTCATGGGGTCAATATGAAGATCAGGTAGGATAATAGAAGCGAAAGCATTTGTACTCTGTAAAGGACATTAGAATTTTATTAAGCTTTATAAAACGTTAACTAATTATCTTAGTGTTTCCAGAGCAGGGATGTTTTGTAAAGAAATGATTCCCTTCCCATAGTAAACCCTGGAGAATACAACATCTCTGGTCCCACAGGAGATCCTATTACCATCCCTTCTTAGGAATCAGTCCCAAAATAACTGCATGAAACCCCAGACTGCTTCAGGAATTGGGCTGGGGAGGAGGAGGAGGAAAGATAAATGACTTGGTTAAGTTGGTTAAGAAGCAAACAACCCTGTATGGTTTCAGCCCTGGCATGGAAACTACCTGCTAAATTCTGAGTCTCTAAAGTCCACACTTTCCTGCCTGAGCAACACTGATTGGTGAACAGATCTGGTTGCCTCTTGGTAGCCTCATGATCATTCATAAACCTGTGCTGGGGATGAGTCTTTCCGGCCAAAACTGGAGTCAAAGAGTGGGCACCAACAGCCTGCCCACCAATGTGCTCTGATTTCCAAGGCATCCCCCAGAAAAGTTCTGTTTAGTTTTGAGTTTATTTTTACTAACTCATTCATATGGACTCTTTTCTTATTGTTTGAGCACTTCTCCCTGGGGGAAAGGGTAGATATAGACCAAAAAGGCCAACCAGTTGAGAGGTTTGGATTAGGTGTGTTCAGGCTGATAGAGTTTGCTTATAAAAATAATAATAGTTTTCTGTACATATGCTGGGGTCTTTCAGTAGCTTTCCCATTTTGAATATCATTTAAACTTGATAAATGCCTGGATGGCAGGCAGCAGGCAGAGAGTGCTCCCAGTTAACAGATGGGGAAACTGAGGCCTGGAGAAAGCACCATGCCTGGGGTCATATAGCGAGACATGAATGAGTTTCACTTCAGTCATCTCACTTGATGCTCAGAGTAAGCCTAGAAGAAATGGAAGTGACAGAAGTCGCTAAACTCCTATATAGATGAGAGTCAGAGAGGTGAAATGAGATTGTCTTGGAAAATGGAAAGGGCTAAATGAGAGCCCAGAATTTCTTTCTTTCTTTTTTTTTTTTTTAAGGCAAGCATGAAAATGAGGTTTATTAAGGAGAGAAAGATAGAATTACAGAGCAAGAGCAAGGCACAGGTTTACAGAGCGTGATACATACGCCACAGATGACGACCAGACCCATTGTCGCAGCAAAGCGAGAGCAAAAGGAAGGGCAGAAAGGGAGAGCCCAGAATTTTTGACCTGAAGTTTTTCCTCTCTGTTCCCAAACTGTATCAAACTTAGACGTGGGGACTCACGGTCGGGCTGTAACTTCTTGGTGTGTCTTTCCGTCTTGTTTCTCTCCTTAGCTTCTGTCCCCCACACAGAACAGGTGGCTAAACCACTTAGCAGGCCGTGTTTGACCTTGCTCAGCCTGGGGACCCTCTCTGGCCCTTGTCTTCATCCTCTGCTCCCGCTCGCTCAATCCTAAGTGGATGCCAGGACCTTTCCACACGCTAGTTGCTCTTAACCACCTTTGGCTCCTGGACCCCTTTGAGAATTTGATGACAGCAGTGTACTCTCACAGAAAAAAAAAAGCCCTTTGGTGCAGTTTTTTGTGCAGTGTCAAGGGGCTTGTAATTCCCGAAGCATAGCCACCGGCCCACAAGCTAAAAACACTTGCCGCACAGTCTAATTCTCCCCAGAAGGAACCCCCTCCCAAGGAGGTCAGTGGCCCTGTGATCATTGCAGGCAACTGGGAGAGGTTCCAGAAGATGGCAGAAGGGTACCCCCCTCTTCCTCGGCCTTTCATTCTGGGGCACGGTGGGCACAGTTGCCTGCCCATGTAGGGCTATTTATGGCCAAGACCTGGTGTCACACCCTACCCGGCCTACTGCAGGGGAACAGAGCACAAGAGAGGTGGGCTCAGCAGGGAGGGCTGGGAGCCCACCCACGTCACAGGCTGCCCCCTGCAGCCACCTCCAGCCTGCCTCTCTGCCTCTGGGCAGGGCAGTGGGCTCCTGCTGCCTCGTGCTGCCTCATCTGTCCCCTGCCTGGACATGACTCTTCCAGGGCAGAAACTCTGGCTCATTCCCCTTGGCCTACGCAGTACCCACTTGGCCTGGCTTGTCTGTGTTGAGCGGGTTGTCAGGGGTTGGGTATAGACCCTCTGCTGTGTCCCGATAATGCTGTTTGGAGAGGAGGCAGCCAAGACTTCCTCCCCACTGCCTCGGGGAGGATGTGGTGTGTGCGCAGGTGTGTCTGGGGCTCGGTGATTGGTGCGTGGTGGAATGAATGTGTGGGTCACTCGGTGGTGAGGAAGGTAGAGTCTAATGTCCCTTCCCTTTCTTTCCAAACCCCTGAGTGTCATGTCTTAGGTGTCGCTCCTCTCTGCTCCTCTGTTGGAAGGAAGTTCCCCCCTTCCTGCACCCCACAGCTCTTTCGCCTCCATTTCTGTTCCTCCCCAGGCCCCTGCCCTGAATGCCTTCTCACAGCTTCCTTTCTCTGGCCTGTCCTGCTGGGCCTGGCCCCACCCTGCTCCTCTAACCCGCACGTGTCTCAGCGGCTGCTCTGTGTGCCATGCATGGCCCCTCCCTTCCCTCCTCCCCTGCCGGCCCCACCCCTTCCAGAAGCTGTGTGGGGTGGGGTTGGGGGGCAGGGGCATCATGAACCCTGGGGTGGAGGGGGACTGGGGAATTATTCCCCTGTTTCCTGCTTTTACTAACGAACCTGCCATTTTTGTGTCTGGACTTTGATTTGTCTGAGGGAACAGTCGGGTTTTACTAATCTAAGCCATCTCCCTCCCTGCCTTCCCCAGAGACCTTCTTCCATTCCCTCCACCCTCGGCTTCCTTTCCACCCCGTGCCAGTCTGCCCTTTCTCCTTCTGCCCTCTCCAGCTGCACCTCCTTAGTTATCCTGCCTCCTGCTACCCTCTGCCCCCACCCAGCCCTGGGCCACAGGGGTGACTGAGGCCACCCTCTTCCAGTAGGGGCCGTGGGAGTTACTTGCACAAATCCACAGAAGCCGTGGGAATGCGCCAGCCTGGAGGAGGATTGAGGAGGGTGTCCCCACTGCCCACCAAGTCAGGTCTTTCTAACTCTGAGAGGGCAAAGGGAGGGCAACCTTGGCAAATGGAGTGGGTGGAGAGAACCCAGAAGGTGAGGGAGGTGGCCAGTGGCTGGTGTCCTGGCTTCTGAGGCCAGGGAGGGAGGACACAGCTGAGGGGCTTAGGTGGGCTGGAGGAGATTCTCTTCCTGGGGAGGTTTGGGGCCAGGAGAGCCCAGAAGCAGGGGTGCACTTGAGGATCTGTCACCAAAGAAAGTCACAGGCTCCCCAGGCATTAGGTTTATAGACAGAGACACAGGCAGTGTGGCCCGGTCACAAGGCAACTTGCAGTTGACCTTTAATGACCATGTGCTGTGTCCCCTGGACTGTGCTGGGATTAGTGGGGTTACAGGGACACATTGGGCTGGTGCCTGCCCTTCAGGAGCTGACCAGTTGGGGGGCCACACTTGGGCTCAGGAACTAATTAGCCCTGTCCCACCTGAGGCCACTTCTGCCTTCTCTAGAAGGTTCCTGTTCTCTCACTACATCAGGAGGGGTGGAGCTGGAGGCCCGGATGGAGCTGGGTTTACCCCAGGGAGGTCCCCTTACCCTGTCACCCTTTCCCTGTCTTATACCTACCCCTTCATCCTCGTCCCCTCTTCCCTTTCTCCAGCCTCTCTCTGCCCAGTCTAATCTTGTTTGCATGTTTTTGTGACTAATACTTTGACCTTTCCCTTTTCTACCTGGACCCCTACTTCCTAGCCTCAGGGTAGGGCGGAGGGGAGAAGAAATAAACAATAATGACCAGTCTTCCTCTCAAAATAAGACTCAGAGCTTTCACACTGCCCCCTTCCACAAGGACACCCCATCTACCTTCTGCCCCTGAACCTAGTTACCCCCAGCACAAAGTTTGATGGTTCTCAGGAGGTGGCCAGTGGGGCTCAGCTCTGCCCCACCCACTGCAGGCTCCCGCTGAGCTTGAGGGAGACTTGAGGGTCCTGGGAGGGTGGGAAGCTCCCCTTACCCAGGTTCTGCCCATGTCCCCCCCAGCTTCAACAGTGGAGCCCTGGAGACCAGTTGCTGGAAGATGGCTGGCGGCATGTGCGTATGGACTGGTGCGGGTGGGGACATTACAGAATGTTACTAGGAGGTCCCAATCTCCAGACTTTGCCAGAAAAGGGGGTACTGAGGCACATCTAGGGAGTGGGAAGTAGGGGTGAGCTGTGGCCTGTGGAAGTACAGTGTTGGGCTAACCATGAGCCAGCTTCCTTCTTGCCCTGCGGGGGTCCCCCCTCTTTCCCAGTTGGCCTCCCTCAAACCACTGCCCTCCCGGAGTGGGGGTTCATGGTCCCATAGCCCCAGCTCTTTCCTCACAACCTTGCTGGGTGTCTTGAACCCTTGTGGGCTGTTCATAAGTCTAGACTTTTCAGGGACCAGGTGGGCATTTCCCTGGGGCACTGGTGGGGTCAGAGCGTTTCCTGTCCTTGTCATGCCCTACCCCACCCAAGGTCACTTGTGCCTTCTCCAGCCCACTACTGAGTGCTTCTGCCTCTCGGGACACCAGATACTCCCCGATCCCTATCTATCTTGCTTTCTTTCTGAATTTTCAGCACCCAGGGGCAAGGTATACGTGAACTTAGCCCTGTCCCCGTCTGTTCCCTAACCCGGCCCTGACTCCCTAGTGTAACAGTTGTAGTGTCAGCAGCGAAGACAATAAGATAGGAAAAAAGGAAGGGCTGCCCTCTCTTTTGGAGGCAAGAGAATGACCTGAATGTAAGGGGACCTGGGGAGGGAAGAGACAGCCTCAGGAAGGGACTGGAAGTACAAATCCTAGAAACTTGGGTGGCAGGGGTGAGACTCAGCCTTCCAAGATTTGCCAGGAATATGTGAGCTTTTGGTCCTCACGCTGCTGTCTTCCATCTCCCTACTGGGCTCAGACTTACAGGCCTTCTCAGCGCCCAGAAGGGAGGGCTGCAGGGAAGTCTGGGCCACCAAGATCCAGGGGGCACTGGTGTTCCCTGACTCACTTTAGAAAGAAGCTCTGCAATTACATGTGTCCACAGAGAATCTGCCAGAGGAGGAAAGTGAGGGCACCATTTGCATTTCTCCTATGTCCCAGAATGGGGCCCTGTCCTGGAGTCCCCATTCTTGTTCAGAGCGCCTTCCAGGAACTGTTCTTGAGGCTGCTCATGGTATGCCCTGCAAGTACCCTCTAGGCTCCTGCCTGCTGAGCTGGGGGCCACTGGGCAGGCCTTAGCCCACCCTGAAACCATCAAATCTTGTGCTGCTTCCTTTTCCTTCTTCCCTCTCTTCCCCCACTGTTCCTCCTCCGAGACAAGCAGACATAAAAATGAGGGGTCCCCCTCCCCTGCTGCCCCCTGGCCCCTCCCTTGCCCAGCCTGTGGTTCTTCCCAGGGAGTTGATGCCAGTTGTCTCCTGTCTCTCCCCCTCCCTCCCTGGGCTGGGCAGGTGACCATCTCGGTGGACGGGATCCTGACCACCACAGGCTACACACAGGAGGATTACACCATGCTGGGCTCTGATGACTTCTTCTACATTGGGGGCAGCCCCAACACAGCTGACCTGCCGGGCTCACCTGTTAGCAACAACTTCATGGGCTGCCTCAAGGACGTGAGTAGGGCTAGGAAGGGGCTGGGGTCAGCCCAGGAGCCCTCTGGCCCCTGTCGTCAGTGTGACTTAGTCTGACCTGTCCAACTGCCCGGGTCCTCTGTACCTTCCAAGTCCATGGTGGGAGACATCCCCTCTTTAAAACTTAAGGCCCATTGACTTGGTCAAGAGGCTTCTGCCTCTTGTTTCTCTGAGCCTTGGAAGCCCCCATCCTCTCAGAGGACTCCCAAGGCAGCTGTGGTGCAGAGGAAAGAATGTTGGATGTGAAGACTAAAGACCTGGGCTTGAGTCCCTGCACTTCCACTCTCTAGCTCTGTGACCTTGGCCAAGTCACGTGACTGATGCTTAGTTTCCTGATCTGTAGATGAGTGGTCAGTACCTACTTCTTAAGGGTGTTATGAGGAGCAGATGAGAGTGTAAGTGAAAATACTGACAAGTAATTAGAAAATGGCACCAGGGGTTGGTGACGATTTCTGGCCTTGTCATTATTATGAACTGCAATACAGCGGCCCTGAGAGCCCACTTGTCGAGCCACCTCCCTGGCACTGGGCCAGAAGGCAGGACAGAGGAAATACATGGGGCAAGGGAGCCTCTGTGCAGGAAGCTGTAGAACCAGGCCCAAGCCAAGTGGTCTGGTGGCACTGAGCAGGGGCTACTAGGGGTGGTGGCTGGGTCCCCTGGTGCTGGCTGCTGCTAGGCAGGAGTAGCCAGGCCCTAAGCTGCTTTGTCTCTTATCCCTGACCCTACCCTCCCTGCAGGTGGTCTATAAGAACAACGACTTCAAGCTGGAACTATCCCGCCTGGCTAAGGAAGGGGACCCCAAGATGAAGCTGCAGGGAGATTTGTCATTCCGCTGTGAGGATGTGGCTGCCCTGGACCCCGTGACCTTTGAGAATCCTGAGGCCTATGTGGCACTGCCCCGCTGGAGCGCCAAGCGCACTGGCTCCATCTCCCTAGACTTCCGCACCACCGAGCCCAATGGGCTGCTGCTCTTCAGCCAGGGTCGGCGGGCTGGGGCTGGGGCCGGTGGCCACAGCTCCGCCCAGCGGGCCGACTACTTTGCCATGGAGCTGTTGGACGGCTACCTCTATCTTCTGCTGGACATGGGCTCCGGGGGCATCAAGCTGCGGGCGTCCAGCCGCAAGGTCAATGATGGCGAGTGGTGCCATGTGGACTTCCAGAGAGACGGGCGCAAAGGTCAGGAGCCCTCTAGACCCTCCCCCTCCCCCGGCCACTGCTCTCCACCTGCCCCGACATCCTGTCCAGCTCTCCGCAGCTGGTTTTCTGCTCACACCCTTTCCTGTCTTCCTCCCCTGCCACTTCTCCTCCACCCTCCTTGGGGCCTCCCGTTGTCTTTTCTGTCATGCCACATTGGCAGTTGTAGTGTTTGGCATCAGCCAGACCTGGACTCATACCTCAGCTCTCCTACTTGCTGCCTGTGGGTCTCAGTTTCCTTATCTGCGAAAGGAATACTTACCCCAGTGATGTGAAGAGGAGAGAATCAGGGCACATGTGTAGAAGCATTAGCACAGTGCCCAACAGAGTGGACAGCCCATTGTCCTTTAAGAAAATATCTTCCCAGCCAGGGCTCCCTTCTATCTGGAGCCATTAAACTTTCTGTTAGTAGTGCACACAGCAAATATTTACTGAGCACCTACTATATATACCAGGTGCTGTCCAAGGTGCTGGAGATAGGGACAGCAGGAGCTCCTGTCCTGTGGCAGGGGGAGAGAGACAGGCAGGAAGCAACCAGGCACTCCCGCCTGGCAGTGAGGGCTCTAGAACATAAAGCAACAGGGCAGAGAGTGCTGGGGTGGGCCAGGTGCCAGTTCTCCAACCTTCTGTCACTGTAGCCACCCTCTCTCCTCTACTCTTCCTTTCAGTCTTTCTTTCCAGTCTTCTTGTTCTCTATTTTATTTTTTTTTTTTTGAGACAGAGTCTCACTCTGTTGCTGAGGCTAAGTGCCGTGGCGTCAGCCTCGCTCACAGCAACCTCAAACTCCTGGGCTCAAGCGACCCTTCTGCTTCAGCCTCCCGAGTAGCTGGGACTACAGGCATGTGCCACCATGCCCGGATAATTTTTTTTTCTATATAATTTTAATTGTCCAATTAATATGTTTCTATTTTTTAGTAGAGACGGGGTCTCGCTCTTGCTCAGGCTCAGACTGGTTTCGAACTCCTGAACTTGAGCGATCCTCCCGCCTAGGCCTCCCAGAGTGCTAGGATTACAGGCGTGAGCCACCGCGCCCGGCTCCTCTTGTTTTCTGTCTGTGAATTCTTCCGTCTTTACTCTTCTCCACCTTGTCGAACACGAGAGAATTATCCAAGAAAGAGAGAATTGATATAAATGGGAACTGACACATCATCCAATTTAAGCGCTTTTCAACATTAGCTAAATTTCTGTGCTTCTCCAGCTGTCACTGAGCTGGGCTTGTGAGTCTGGGTGAAGTGACCTTTCCTCCACACACGGGAAGGGCAGGGGATGCTGTGGCTCCCCGGAGTGTTGGCTTCTCATGGGCTTGCTGTTTCTTCCTCAAAGAAATGTTGCCTTCCCTGGGCTTTACATTAAATGGTTTCACCCCCAGGTAGTGTCTCAGGACAGCAGCAGGGGTCTGTCACAGAACCCTCTGCCTTCACAGAGCCCAGGGTTTCCACACAGGTGGCCAGTAACTCCCCAGGCTGGGAGTCTGCCCAAGCCTTGCAGAGCACGCCCGGGCTCCCGCTCCTCTGTGCCTGCCTGTTAGCCCCACAGCGGTCTCTAGAGCCCAGACGCCAGGGATCACCATCTTAACCAACTCCAGACGTTTCTGATGGCCCTCGTTCATATGTGCGCACAAACACAGACTTGGGGCAGCCGTTCCAACAAGGCTCCCTTAGACCTTTTCCCTGACTTTTTTCTCTCTCTTTTTGAAATTGTAGTAAATTATATATAACATAAAATTTACCATCTTAACAATTTTTAAGTGTACAGTTCAGTGGCATTAAGTACATTCACATTGTTGTGTAACTATCACCATCATTCATCTTCCCAAACTGAAACTCTGCACCCATTAAACACTAAGTCCCTAGTCCCCCTCTCCAGCCCCTGGCACCCACGATCCTACTTTCTGTCTGAGAATTTGATGACTCTAGGGACTTCGGTTAAGTGGAGTCATATAGTACTTGTCCTTTTGTGACTGGCTTATTTCACTTTGCATAATGTCAGAATTTCCTTCCTTTTAAGGCTGAATAACATTCCATTGTCTGTATAAACACCCTGTGTTTATCCAGTCATGTGCTGATGGATGCTGGGCTTGTTCTTTTCCATGTTTGGCGGGACCTTGGAGTAGAGGGCTGCTCTCACTTTGATTTCCTCTCGCTGATGCCCCATTATACACCCCTTTCCCCACCTCTTCCTTTTCCTCCCTCCTCCTCCTCCAACAGTCAGTTCATCTGTTGAGAGCCCTAGGAGGCCCCCTAGTGTGTGGGCAGAACGGGAGTCAGGGGAATCTGGCTATAAACAGAGGATTGGGTGATCAAGTGCACCATGTTTGGGGGCCTGTTGAGGGAGTGGCCCCCAGCCCTGGGAAGTGGGTTTAGCATCTGGGGCATCTGACACCTTGTACGGAGAGAACAGGTGAGGGACCATGCTATTAAAAGGGGGCATAGGGGAATGGTGTCCCTGGTTCAGGTCAGATTTTGAGCAGAGAACACACCTTAAGAAGGTACCGTGTCTGTAGAGGGGCCCTGATTCTGCCCTTTCGTTTCTTACCCCTGTGTTCACATTCTGATCTCCTGTGCCCCCTCCCAAAGCTCCCTGCCAAATTCAGACCTAATGTAGACCCAAACCCTCCTTACCTCTCTTTAACCCCATCAAGATAGGCAGAGTTCTTTTTTTTAAGAGTTCTTCCAAACTGGAAAAAGGAGAAAGGAAGGAAAACATATGGAATAAAAAATACAAACAATGCAGTTTCCAGCGTATAGTTTTCTATAGCTTAAGATGTCATTAAAGGCTTTGAAGCTCCCACCTGATCCCAAATATTTCTTCTAAGATAACCACCCTCTCCTTCCAAAGAACTCCTCCAACTCAAAAGCCCCATGTCTGCCTGCTTTCTCCTGGCTGCTATCCTCACGGGTTCTAGAGCCGATCTGCCCGTGTGTCCCATCCACCTGCACAGCACGGGCTCCAGGATGAGGTGGACAGGGTGGGCTCTGAGGTCTTGCTGCCTGGGTCATGCTTTGGCTCTGCTCCTTCCCTGCTGTGGCACTTTGGGCAGGTTCCCTGGTCTCTGTAAGCCTTGCCTGCTATTTCAAAATGGGATCGTAAATGAACAATTTCATAGAGTTATTGTGAGACTTAAGTGATATAATATATTTAAAGAGCTAGGTGCCTGGCATCTAATGATAAAAGCTCAATAAATGTTAGAGAGGAAAAGGCCCTTTGGGTTTGAACGTTGCAGCTTCCTCAAGGTTCTCTGCCTCCAGTTCCAGGTCCGAGGGTCTGGCTGGTGGGAATGACTCAGAGAATGATCCAGCCCTTTCTGGGCTCAAGCTTTTGGGCACGTCCACCTCCTTCCTGAACATCCTCTGAGGACTTGCTTTGGTGGGGAGGAGGGGTCTGGACAGAGGCCCACAGCTCACTGCAGCTGGGCTGGGGCTGGGTCCCACGAGCTCCCGAACCTGGGGACTGTGTCAGGCGGTTTCTGCAGCAAGGTGGTTGAGGCTGAGCTTCCAGCCTGGGGTGGCTGCTCGTCCTCCTGAGCCTGCTGCAGGGTACAGGGTGGAGGGGCGCAGCTGGGATTGGGGGCCTCCCTGGCAGAGTTAGGGCACCCCTTTCTGGCCTGTGGCTTCTTTCCAGCCTGCCTTCCCTTGGTCCCCAGGCTCCATCTCAGTGAACAGCCGCAGCACACCGTTCCTGGCCACTGGGGAGAGCGAGATCCTGGACCTGGAGAGCGAGCTATACCTGGGCGGTCTCCCTGAGGCGGGGCGGGTGGACCTGCCCCTGCCCCCAGAGGTGTGGACGGCGGCGCTCCGGGCTGGCTATGTGGGCTGCGTGCGGGACCTCTTCATAGACGGGCGTAGCCGAGACCTGCGGGGCCTGGCTGAGGCGCAGGGAGCTGCGGGCGTCGCCCCTTTCTGCTCCCGGGAGACGCTGAAGCAGTGTGCTTCGGCCCCCTGTCGCAACGGGGGCATCTGTCGAGAGGGCTGGAACCGCTTCATCTGTGACTGCATCGGGACCGGCTTTCTGGGGCGGGTCTGTGAGAGAGGTGAGGCTAGTCTTTATCCTGGGTGTCCTTGCTCCCCATCCCTGTGCCCCTCCTTCTCAGGGTGGTCCCCATTCTCCATTGCTGTGCCCCTTCCTCCCCAGGGTGCCCCTCATAGGCCAGGCCTAGCCTTTTCATTTTGTAATGATCCTCTGGTTTTCTCTCTCCCTCCACTGGCCTTTGCCTGTTCCCCTCTTCCCTCTTCCCTGACTCCTGGGTCAGAGGCCACGGTCCTGAGCTACGATGGCTCCATGTACATGAAGATCATGCTGCCTAATGCCATGCACACGGAGGCAGAGGATGTGTCCCTACGTTTCATGTCCCAGCGGGCCTACGGACTCATGATGGCCACCACCTCCAGGGAGTCTGCTGACACCCTGCGCCTCGAGCTGGATGGGGGGCAGATGAAGCTCACTGTCAACCTTGGTAACCACCCCGCCCTGTGCCTCCTGGCCCCTCCCTGGCCCTGTCTCTGACCCATACCCCCCTCTGTCTGGAGAAGCTGGTGGTGGCACCAGCAAGGGGTTCCCTCAGCAGAGTTTGGAGGTGGGGAGGTGCCAGCCTGAGTCAGAGCCCCTGAGAGCTCTGTCCTCAACGAGATGCACAGTGCAGGGCAATGCTCTGTGCTTGACAACACCGTGAGGGGTGGAGACCGGAGTGCCCAAGTATGTCTGGGGTGTGATGACTGTCCTCCCAGGGCGCTCACGTGAAGTTTTGGTGGCGTCTGCCCTGCACCCACATGTAATGACACAGCTCATTCTTGGTTGTGGACTCATCCACCTGCTCATTCATTGGTTCATGCATTTGGGAAGCACTCACTGACGCCTGCTGGGTGCTGAGCCCGAGTTCAGTGCATGGCAGATGCAGAGATGAGCAAGACCTGGCCTCTGCACACAGCCGCCCTCATCTGCTCTGCTCCGTTTAAGAGCCGTCTCTGTGTTGGCATTTGTAGGTGCACATGTGTACACTGGACACACAGGACATGCCATCTTCCCCTTGTCATGCCATGTACTTTCATGTTTGAGCCTCATAGCTATTCTATGAAGACACCAGATCACCTGGCAGACCTTACTATCCCTGTTTGTAGATTCTGAAATTCATATATTGACTTGTCCAACATTACAAAGCTAGTGATGGCAGGGGGAAGAGCTAGGACTCAAACAAGGTAATTTGCCTTACAGTACAGTGCTTTTCCGGTCGCCTCTGACAGGGCTGGGGGTGGAGGGGCATTAGGCTGCTGGCCCTCCGTGCCCATGGGTGAGAGCAGGCCTCGGCTCCACTTTGCCTGCAGTCCCCAGGGTGTCTATGTGGGCTGGACCATGAGGCCTGGTAGGCTCTCTCCATGGGCTTCAGCTCTCATGATCAGTGCAAAAAGGAAGCAGCAGGTTCACTCATGCAGCTAATATTTATGGGACACCTGATAAGTGCCGTGCGGTCTGGTGTTGTAGGGAGGCACTTTGTGGGATGAAACAGACTCAGGGCTGGGCCTGAAGAGGGAGTGGAGGCTGCCAATGACCACTTGGCAGGACAGCTGGGAGGAGGCCTTGGTGACACCCTCAAGAAATGGGATATTTGCTAGACAAGAGAGGGCCAAAATGGCACTGCTGCCTCTTTCCAGACAGAGGATCCAGAGGAACCGGATAATGCCTCCTGCTCCAGCCCTCCAGCCCCCACCACTCCTGCAGCACTGAGTGAGGTCCCTGAGCTCTGCTGTCTCCAGCCCCTGAGCGGGGCAGTTGATTTTCTGTCTCTAGGGGATGGTAGAGTCTCCTGGATTCTTTGCCTTGTTCCAGTGTGGCCTTGGTCCCTACATTCTGCCCCGTGTCTGGTCTCTGGGGTCAGTGCCCAGTCTGGCCTGTCCCCTCCTCCCCTCTCTGGAGTTGTCCGTCACTAGGTGTGCCTGTGGGGTCCCAGCTATTAGTGCAGCTGACATGAAAGGTGCAGTGTAATTAAGAAATCTCTGAGCTACAAGAGGTCACCTCTTTCAACCCCCTTCATGTGAATTGCCTGTGCATTTCCCACAAATGAGAGGGATCCACCCCCCACCTCCATGGCCATTCTGATCATTGGGTGGTTGTTTCTCAGTGTCACTCTACCTTTCTGAAATTCCCACTAGTTCTGCCCTCTTGAACCAAACAGAGCAAGTGCAACTCTTCATGTTTTAAATGAGATTAAATACACATTGTATTCCAAAGCTCTTTCACCCCAGGGGCCATGGGAGGGTGCTCTGCCTTCTCACCTGGGCCTGTCAGTAGTCATCGAGACCGGGCTGCTGGGAGCTGGCTCTGAATGAGGGCTGCATCATGAGTGCATGTCGCCACTTTGATGTCACTTAGATGTACTGGAGCCGTGGGCACACCCTCTCCAATCTGTGCTGTGGGGCTGGGAAACCCGTGTTCTTTCCCCCAGTTCCTTTCCATGCAGACTGCTCTCTGCCATCGGTCCCATCACACGTTCATACGATGACCTTGGTCTCTGTGTCCAGCCAGGGCCTTGGTGGGTCTGTCTCTGCAGACCAATCACTTCTGCCCATTCCCTGCACTTGAGGCACAGGTCACTAGTTAACAGGTTACTAGTTAGTGCTCCCTGA
The DNA here is from genome assembly GCA_008086735.1 of Cheirogaleus medius. Taxonomy (NCBI): domain Eukaryota; kingdom Metazoa; phylum Chordata; class Mammalia; order Primates; family Cheirogaleidae; genus Cheirogaleus; species Cheirogaleus medius. The sequence goes on from VBSM01003155.1 coordinate 3,847,491, forward strand.
ACTGTGCTGGGTGAGTGTCTGTGTTGAAGGTGCTGGGTTTCTCCCATTCCTGCTTGGCCCCTGGCTTTCCTCTGGGGTGGGGCTGTCTCCTCCCCCCCACCCACCTGTGCCACCCATCTTCAAGGTGTGTTCATTCTCCTCAAACCCCACTGGAGTGGGGGCTTCCAGGGGTAGAGTCACTGCAGGGGTGGGCCCAGAGCTCACACCTCTTCTCTAGACAGATGGGCCACCACTTCCTGGTGCTCCCCTGATGGGGAAGGGAAATAATTGAGCTCCTCCCTCGGGCCTTTTCCCCAACAGGGGCATGGCCTGCCCTTCCAGCCTCCTTTTTTCTTTTTTGGACCCTTCATTGGTGAAGACTCTGCTGGCCCTGAGAGAGCCCCCAGGACCCGACTCCAGGGCCTGGCACTCTTTCACCCTCACCCCGATGTCTTCCCCTTCCCCTACTGTCCAGCCTCTCTGTCCCTCTGCTCCCCCATTCTTCCTTTTTTCTCTTTGCACCCTGTCTGCCTCCTTCATCTCACTGTGACTTCTCACTTCCCCCGTGTCTGCCCTTTGACCTTTCTCTGCCTCTTCTGTACCCCCACGGTGCCAGGCTGTGGTTCAGGGTCCTGGCTGCTCCCCCCACTCTTCTGCTGCGGTTGACAACGCGTGTGGAGCTCAGCTGTACTGCCCGAGGGGCCCATGGCCCCCAGAGCCACAGGGGCCATCGGTTTATCTCCACTGCAGGAACCTTCAGGGGCCCAGGGGATGCCAGGTGCCACCCTCCTCTGCCTCCTGGGCCATGGGGCATGTGGGCAGAGCCTGTTCGGGAAGGAGTGACAGGAGGCCAGAAGATTGCTGTTAACTGAGGGCCAGAGACAGCCCCTTTCTGAAAGGCAAGGGCTGGCCCAGTGCACACCCGCTATCCCTCCCTGCTCAGGATCCTCCTGTTCCAGCCCCCTACCTCACAGGGAGGGAAGTCAAGGCCGGGAGAGAAGTGCTTTGCTCGAGGCCACACAGTGAGTTAGTGTTAGGACAGATGAGGACGCAGCTGCCCTGTCAGTCTGTGCAGGGGTTTCTGCAGCTACAGCCAGCCCCTCTCCCTCGGGCTGAGTCAGGTTCTGGGTCTGTGAAGCAGTGCAGGCAGCCTTAGGGCCTTCAGCCTGAACTCTACAGGACCCTAGTGCTCTGTTCCCTCTGCAAGGGCTGGCTGATGCCCACCTTGTGGGTGATGTGTCCAACCAGAGGGATGGCCAGAGGCCCTGGGGCCTTGGGCTGTTGGCTCTGCATAGACATGTGCTTCCTGACCATCTCTTGAAATAAGAGTGCAGCAATGCCTGGACTGGGCAGGGGCAGGAGACTGCCTATGGTGCCTACTTGCCCTTGACTTGCTTTGTGTCCTCAGAGAAGCCATATTTTGGGAGCCTCAGTGTCCCTATTTGTGAAGCCTTGGTTCCTCCCTAGGAAAGCATATTACTACTAGGTCCTCTTCAGGGCGAAGGCCCCCCCATCCCTAGGGGCAGGCTGGAATCCCCCAGGATGGGAAGTGGTAGAAGGAAGGTTCCTGCAGGGATGGTGCCAGCCCCTGGGGCTTTGGGAGGTATATGGTCTCGGGAAGGGGGCCCTGGGGCAGACCCCTCCATTTAGCTCAGAGCCTGAAGAGGCACAGGAACAGACCTGTCACACCTGCTCTGAGCAGGGGGTCGTCCCAGAGCAGGGGATGCAGGGACTCTGGCCCTCCCCATCCATCTCCCTCCTGGAGACTGGGGAGATGTGGGGTTGGTCAAGCCCCCAGCCCCTATGGTCCCCTGTACGACTGGAGTTCCCAAGGTGCCCGTCTCCTTCAGACACCAGAGGCCTGGGCCCTTCTAAGAAGGGGGACCAAAGTCCTCCTCCCATCACCTGACTGCCTTTCCTCCTGGCTCTGGGGAGGGTTGGAGCCCTCTTGGGGGCAGGAGGGACAGGGGTCCTACTGAGGAAGGGGAGAGGGCACCTGGGCACGCGTGGTCCCCGGAAAGTGGCCCTGGGGGGAACCCCCGCCCGCAGACACCCCTCCCTGTGAAGGATGTAAAAGAAAAAAAACTTGTTCTGCCTTTTTGTCTCCCCTCCCCCCCTCTGCCCGCCCCATGGCCCCCCCAGACTGCCTGCGCGTCGGCTGCGCACCCAGTAAGTGGCTTCCCTCTTCTTCTGCAGAGACCCAAAGGGACTGGGGTGCTGGACGCTGGGACTGAGGGAGGTAGGGTGGGGGAGGGGAAGCTTCAAATGCTGGCTCGAGTGGGGGTTGGTGGTGGGTGTGGGGAGGGGAGCGGTGTTGGGGGCTGGCGGGCGTGTGGTTGTGGAGGGCAGAGGGGACCAGATGAAACAGCACCTAGGAGAGCTGGCAGAGGGTCTGTGGCTAGAATGCTCACTGGGTTCTGGGAAAGGGAGACCAGGAAGCCTTGTCGCCCAAGGCAGCAGGAGGGGAGCAGGAGGTAGAAGTCCAGGGCTGGGGCAAAGACTTGGGTGGCACCTGCAGTGATTGCTCCCTGTCCTATTGGCTGGCAGGGAGGAACTGGGAGGGGCTGGGGATGTGCCGCTGCACCTCCAGAGGTGGCCACAAGGGGGAAGTCGAGGCACATGGGAAAGAAGATGAGGGCAGGAGGGGAGCGTGTCCAGGGCCCAGAGAGTACAGCCCTCCACGGTCAGCTCCTGTGTCAGCTGGGGGACAATTTCTGCCAAATGGGGGCTGCTTCAGCGGTGACAATGAGGGCTCTCAGCAGGGGTCAGATGGAGGGTGGGTGTGGACATTTCTGGGCATCCCAGCGTGTCCAGGGCTCAATGCTCTGTTTCCGCATGGTGTGCCTTGAGGTCACTGGAGGGAGCACGTGAACGTGGTGGGCACAGGTAGAGAGGCTGTGTGTGCTCGGTGCCCCTTCCTTTATGTGTGTGTGGCATGGTGTGCTGTGTGCGCCCCGGAGTTCCTTCAGTCCCCTCCAGCCCCTGCAGGAGGGAGCCCTGGGAGCCCAGGCATGACCTGGGAGTGCCACAAAGTTCAGCAACATTTTGAAGATAAGTATGTTTTGTTTTAGACTCTGGAAGCTGATAATCCTGGTTTGAATAAATGGTCATAATTCCTAAGAAACAGAACATTCCCCTTTCTAGCCATGCTGCACATTTACGTGCTATACATGTGGTTGCATGACCAGTGTGTGGAGTTAACCAGGCAGAAAGGTCACATTGGGTCCCACCGTGGACAGGGGAGCTGGGTGTCTGTGGAGGATGAAGCTGTGGGTGCACATTTACATCTGGGTACATGGTGAGGCTGTATGAATTTGGGAGAAAGTTTTAGGTCTGTGTTTATAGGTGCTTTTAGGTCTGTGCTGGAAATTTAGCTGCTAGCTATGCACACTGAAGGTCCTTAGGAGTCTGGGGGACAAGTGTGTTGGTTGTAAGTAGGAGTGTCTGTGTGCAAAACCTCAGGGTACAGCTCGAGGGGCCCCATTCACTTCATATTCCGTGTGTGTGGCACCCTCTGAAGTTGCACAAAGGGTGGGACTGAGCGTCTGGGTTTATGACTGGCAGTGTGAAAGCTCTGTGCATGCACGCACTCTGGGTAGGTATGAGGCCGGGCCGTGGGTGTGTGTACTTGTGTGCACAGGTGAGGTCGTGTGTGGGTATGTGTATGTGTGTGCACATGTGTGTGGGTGGGGAGGCTGTCTGTGTGCCTGGGGTGGTACAGGAAGCCACCTGTGAGTGTGTATAGGTGCCATACTCACTCCCCCCTTGGTGCCGCAGGTAAAGGCCCGGAGACACTCTTTGCGGGGCACAAGCTCAATGACAATGAGTGGCACACGGTAAGGGTGGTGCGGCGTGGCAAGAGCCTGCAGCTGTCTGTGGACAACGTGACCGTGGAAGGTAGGTGGTCTGGGCCCAGGGAGGTGGACACATTTTGTGACCTGTGCTCGGCCCCATTCTACTTGGTGATCGCAGCCTGGACAGTGTTCTGGCGAGCTGGCTTTGCCATTTCTCCCTCAGTGGTGGTATAATATGGGGGTCTGGGGCCCAGGGTCCATTTCAGCTCCCCGCAAGCAGCATTTCCCCGGTAGCCTGCTGGCCCTGGACTCCTCCGGGAGCAGTGCTTGCTGCTAGCACTTAGCCGAGGGCATCTCTGGGATGTCGCTCACGCATGGCTCTTGTGTAGAGGGGAGGTTACTGGGAACCTGAGGCTCAGCCCTAGAAAAGATCCTGCAGCCTGTGTCCCAGAGCCATCCCCTTCATCTCCATCTCCTGTCCCGAGCAGGGCAGATGGCAGGAGCCCATACGCGGCTGGAGTTCCACAACATTGAGACGGGCATCATGACGGAGCGGCGATTCATCTCTGTGGTGCCCTCCAACTTCATTGGGCACCTAAGCGGGCTGGTGTTCAATGGCCAGCCCTACATGGATCAGTGTAAGGATGGCGACATCACCTATTGTGAGCTCAATGCTCGCTTTGGCCTGCGTGCCATCGTGGCCGATCCTGTCACCTTCAAGAGTCGAAGCAGCTACCTGGCACTCGCCACGCTCCAAGCCTACGCGTCCATGCATCTCTTCTTCCAGTTCAAGACCACGGCCCCTGATGGGCTTCTCCTGTTCAACTCGGGCAACGGCAATGATTTCATTGTCATCGAGCTGGTCAAGGGGTGAGGGGCTGGGCATTGCACTGCTGTCAAGGAAGTGGCCCCCTCCCCCGGCTGAACCAGATGTAGTTCCCCCAGCTAGTGGGGGGGTGGTGTCCAGTCCCCTTGAGCCACAGGTCGTGATTCAGGTCTCCAACCACCAGCCAAGATGGAGAAGCAGCCCCTATCTCACTCCGCTGACTCCCCGGCTGCTTCCTTGCCGGGGCGTTTCAGTTATGGCTGTTCTCTGTCCACTGTCCTGGCTCAGGCTCTCCGCCCTCTGCAGGCAGAAAGTCGGCCTCGCCCCTCTCTTGCCTTAGAGCACCCCACCCCAGAGCAACCCAGTCCCTGCCTCCAGAGGACCCTGCTGTCCCATGAGCCTCCCCCATCCCATTTTGAGCCTGTGTCACAGGAGCCAGCTCCTCAGTGGCCCTCCCTCCCCACATTCTCCCCATGACAGGATCTCACACCATAGCCCTATTGCCATTGGTTTTGGTCCCTCTCTGATGGGATCTCCCTCTCAACTCCCTCTACCCTTGTCCTCTAGGACCCCTGCCAGCTGTAGCTGCTCCTCACCCCACCTTCCCAGCATCACCCCCACCCTGACCCAGTGTCTCCTCCCTACTGTGGGGCAGGTACATCCACTACGTGTTTGACCTGGGGAATGGCCCGTCCTTGATGAAGGGGAACTCAGACAAACCAGTCAATGACAACCAGTGGCACAACGTGGTGGTGTCCAGGGACCCAGGCAACGTGCACACGCTCAAGATTGACTCCCGCACTGTCACGCAGCACTCCAATGGCGCCCGAAACCTCGATCTCAAAGGTGGGGCTGGGGCCTCTGGAGAAGGCCTGGCCCTAGCCCAGACAACCCCTTGCCCCAGCAAGATTGACCCCTCCCGGCTGCTGTATCCCTCTCCTTCTGCCCCTAGCTTCCACTTCTTCCCTTCTCCACTTTGCCCACCTGACATGTCCTGTCAAAGTTCTGCTCAGCGTGCCTGCGAGTCTGCTTCTCAACACGGAAAGCCTGGTTGCAGGGGTGCTTGGTGGCCTCCTAGAGCTAGGAGTAGGTAGTTCAGGCCTTCCAAGGACCTCTTGGACCTCCAAGGCTGAGAATCCTGCCTTGGTGGAGGGCTGGAGTGAGGAGGGAACTCAGCACTGCCCTGGGCAGACAATGAGCGGCAGAGGGAATACCTGAAACAACTGTCCTGGGCACCGGGCTGGGCCAGCTCTGAGACTTTTTGGACCCAGGCTTCCGCGGTGTGTGTTCAGGGTGACACAGGATCCCATGTTCCCCAAGGCCTCTTTGGCAGTCATTGAAGTGGTCATTGCCTGCCTCCAGAGTGGGTGACTGAGAGCAAGGAAGAGGAGGGTGAGCCAAGAGGCCTGCAGCCTCTCCAGGGTTCTCCACTGGGGGCAACGTGAGCTCTTCCTTGCATGTGCCCAAGGCAGCCCTCAGCCCCATAGGGACCCTTGGGTGTCAGTGTGACTCAAACTGTTAGAACTTGGGGAGGGTCCTCAGAAACCCCTGAATTCCCCGCCCTGCCCCTGTCAGATCTGAATCTGCTGGATCTTGCGGCAGAGTGCTGCGAATTCTCTTTGCTCCCAGAAGGGGGCGATGTGTCACAGAGAATTCGAAGTGGCAACAAGCCCAGGGGTTATCTTGGCTGGTCTTGTGTTGCACTGAGCCAGTGGGCAGCAGATTGACCAGTGTATTAACTGAAGCTCTGCTCTGGGCTGGCCAAGGCTTCCAGGGAGTTTGGCTCCATGGAGGTGGCGGGTGTCAGGTGTCCCCAGGAGAACTTCTTCCCAGAGCCCCCAGGCCAAGTCCTAGTTGTTAGGGGAAGGGAGCTGGGCTTAGAACTCTCTAGGAGAGAACTCAGAGTTGGGGGAGGCTTGAAGGAGTTCTCAGAATGGGAGACTTCAGGAGGGAGGGAGTGGAGGTGGAGGGGATGGGGCTGTGCATCTATGAAAGGCCCTGATTACAGGCCGGAACTGGAATCAAATGTGTGGGAGAGAGCACGGAGCAGGTTCCTCCAGCTGTCCCCCCGCCCCCCACTCCCCCAAGCATCTGGGCTTCTCTGGGAGGGGAGCAGACAGATGGCAAAATGAAGAAGAAAGAAGGAAGAGGTGGGGGGTGGGGATCTGCAGGTCTCTGGATCTCTGCAAGGGACCTGGAGTCTGGAATGGGAGCTCGAGAGGGCTGGGAAGACCTGACAGCCAGATGCCGGTGCCCTGGGAGGGGAACGAGGGCCCGGATGCCTCAGTTGACCCCACTTCCTTTACAGGGGAGTTGTACATTGGCGGTCTGAGCAAGAATATGTTCAGCAACCTGCCCAAGCTGGTGGCCTCCCGGGATGGCTTTCAGGGCTGCCTGGCCTCTGTGGACCTCAACGGGCGCCTCCCAGACCTCATCGCTGACGCCCTGCACCGAATCGGGCAGGTGGAGAGGGGCTGTGACGGTGAGTGGAGGGTGGAGGAGTTAGGTGTGACCCTGCTGGCTGCAGGAGGGCTGGCTGCAGAGGCAGACCGGGGCAGGTAGCCTCTGCTCAGCAAAGTGGGCTTCTTTCTCAAGCCTTGTGGGAGCCTGCCTCACAGTTCTGGGACAGGGGTACAGGCGGGTGAAGGGTCACTTGCCCTCCCTCTTACCTCCCACTCTGCAGTCCTGGAGTTCCTCCTATTTCCAACCCCGTCCCCCTTATCAGTACTTGGCCCTTTCAGCCTGGCAGGGCTCAGAGTAGGACTTCTCCACCTGGCCCTGAAGCTTCCGCACCTCCTGGGGAGGGAGGGGGCTTGGCTGAGCCGGGGATGTTCCTTCTCCTGCCCCTTTCAGGCCCCAGCACCACCTGCACCGAAGAGTCCTGTGCCAACCAGGGCGTCTGCTTGCAGCAGTGGGATGGCTTCACCTGTGACTGCACCATGACTTCCTACGGAGGCCCCGTCTGCAACGACCGTAAGTGCTTGGAAGGGTTGGGGGTCTCAGGGGAGATCTGGGCCCATTCCCAGTCATAGAGACTGCCAGAGAGCCCAAGAACCATGCTGCTTTCTTCCTTCTCACGCCCGTCTTGAGAGTCCAAGGGGAACTGCTGGCTGCTATCCCTTTTCAGAGTCTCTCTCCTGGGGCTGTGCAGGATTGCTGCTGCCTGGATCTCTGAGCCAGTCCATTGATAGATGGCCTTTCCTCCTCACTGAGCTGGTGGGACTCTGCTCCCTTCACCCACAGCCAACGGTGTCAGCCTCTGTGGGTGACCTTGTTGCTGTCCTGTGTGATTTTGGTGATGGCTTTACCTGATGTACCTCACACAGACACATTATTGCACAGGGAGGGGGGCTGTTATCAACCTGCACCCCCTTTGCTCTGGTGCCCTCCGAGTGTGCAGTGGGAGCGTGTTATTTCCCACCGGGAGCAGGCCCACACCCCAGAGGACAGGCTTAGGAGGTTCCCAGGAGGCCAGGCTGTTGGACAGCAAGTTTCCCTGGACATGGGCCCTGCTGTTCCCTCATTCTCCCCCAAGAATCCTAGCTGCAGGTTGTCCCTTTGAGCCACAAGGACACTTTGTGGTGTCCTTGATTGGTTATTCTCCCTGGCTGGGCATCTGCTTGCTAACTTGCATATTGTTTTAGGCCCCTCCCCAGAGAGGGCAGCTTGAGCAGCAGTTTCCAGTCCCTAGTGGCTGGTGGCTGGCAGCTAGTCAGAGCCCTGGAGAGGGAGGGCAGCAGGGGCAGGAACAGGGTGGGGGGAGGAAACCTACTTTGTGGGGTGCTTTGGAGTTTCCCTCCAATGATCGGGTTGTTGAGCAGAGTACAGTCTCCTCAGACATCGCTTAAATTGTCTTCCCTGGGGTAGCCCTGTGGCAAGACCAAGCAGGAACATCAGCTGCCTGGGAAAAGATACACACACACACACACACACACACACGAGGATGGAGCTTCTCCATTGTACAAACACGAACTGAGGCCTGGAGAGAACAGTAGGTTTCTGAAGGTAGTTAACAGCAGATCTAGGGTGAGAACCCAGGCCAGTGCCCTTGGTTCCACACCACACTGCCGGACCTTCGTCACCTGGGTGAGTCCTGAGTTCCTTATAGGAGAAACCTATTGGTTCCAGAGATGGGGGCTCTTGGTTTTTCTTTCACCTTTGAAAAATTGTCCAGCCCATCTCCCTCAGCACTTTCCTGGCACGGCCAGCCCTGCATACTCCCACATCCTACTCTGTCCCCCAAGGTTTTCCTCATCTTACCTGCTGCTCTCTGTGCCTTCCAGAGCCTCCCAGACAATGGCCAGCTCAGGGGCGCTTCAACCCTGGCTGCCACGATGTAAAGATGGGCTGAGGTTGGGCCTGTTCCCAGCCAGGTAATTCAGCTTTGCACATATCTGGAGATAATGGGAACTTTGGAACTTATTAATAATAGTAACACTCCCCACTGATAGTCATTTGCAGCTTATAAAGCCCTTGTAATTTGATCCTCTGAGAAGGCAATGGTATGGAGACTTCCTCCCTGGTTAACTGATGAGGAAACCAGGCCTCGGGAAGAGGCAGGACTCACCCCAAGTCATGAGGGTGGGAGGGGGAGCTCAGCTAGGACCTAGGTGCTCCTGACTGTTGTTCAGCTCTGGGTGGTGGTAGTGCCCCTGGTGGGCATTTCTTGCCAGGGTGGAGGGAATCAGCATCTGGAAGTGCTGCTGTTTACCACACTGCTTCGCTCCCACTCAGTGGAGCCTTCCAGGAAGGGGGGGCTTAGAAATGGATAGGGGGTGGCCAGGGGGTCATGCCACCTTTTGGCAGGGGTGGAAAGAGCACCTCCTCTGGGTTCCAGGCTGGCGGGAGGCAGGGATAGTTGGGGTCTTGGGAAGTGTCACCATCCCCAAGCACTGGTCTTCATGCCTGGCAGCATAGTCTGAGCAAAGCTGCGGAGCTAAGACAAGGTGGGTGCAACCTGGGAGCCCGCATAGGGCTCAGCGTGCTGTTCCTCCCAGTGGCCCTGGCCCCGGTGACCCTCTGAGATCTCCACCCCTGAAGGGCAGGGCAGAAATTTGGGGAGCAGGGCTCTGCCAGGGCTTTTCAAACCATACCCCCTTTGCTTCTGGGACTGCTCCTCCTTTGAACTTGCCTCTGCTTGACATTTCGTGCTCTTTCTATGGCTGGTCTTCTTGGGGCCTTGGTGATGGACAAGGCCATGCAGGAGCCCAGTGGAAAAGAAGGAGGGGGGTGGGATCGGCCACAGTGGAAGGAGCAGGACCTGCCCTCTGATGGTTGGGGTGGGGAGTGGAGCTGTCTGGTCTGGGAGGGACCAGGTCGAGGAGAGGTTGGACCTTCTGAACAGCCTTTCCCATTTATTGCCTCAGTTTCTCTGTCTGTGACATGGGGACTCCCCCTGGGGGTGAAGAGATTTTTGTGTTCCTTCAAAGCTCAGGAGCCTCTGCTCTGGGAAGACAGGAGAAAAAAAATCAGAGGGAGAGAACCCATCTCTGCGATGAGAGGCAAGTAGAGAGAGAAAGAAAAAGAGAATATGAAATGAGAGAGAAAGAGGGGATAAAAGGAGAGACACTTCCTGATGTGCGGCTGAAGCGCCAGGGCTGAGGCTTGGACTGAGGTGCTCCCTTTCGGCCCACTCGCCTACTGGATGCTCTGTCTCTCAGAGGCCAGCTCCCTCCCTCCCAGGTGGCCAGCTCCTCACCATCTTTGCCTCCCTGTCTCTGTTTGTCTCTGCAGCCTCTATTGATCTCTTGCCCACCTCCGTCTCTCCCTTCTTTCCTACCCTCTATGCCTCCCCGACCCTCCCCAGCCTCGCCCCCTCCACCTCTCTCCAGTTCCCACTCACTGGTATTGATTGGCCTCTAGGCGGTTTCCCTTCCTCTCCTCTCACCACCAGCTCCTCCCTCCCTCCCTCTGGGACCATAAATTTTCTGCCTTCTCAGAGCTGTGTCAGTCTATATTCCAGATCCAGGGGCACAAGGATGGGACATAGAGGGCAGGAGGACACGGCCTCCTGGAGCCCCAGCCCTGCTCCTCAGCCTGCAGTCTCTCTTCCCTCATGGGGCCATGCACCACCTCAAGCCTCCTCTTGGGTGCCTCTGAGGACCTGGCCCTAGCATCTAGTGGGGGTGGAGGGCTGGCAGCAGCACCGGGGGAGCTGTCCCAGGTCCTGACTGTATCCTGGAGCTGGGGACAGCACACAGGTCTCACAGTGACAGTGTTTGCTCCCAAATGGAGTTCAGAATCAATAAGCAGGAGCCAGCTCTCTCCTGCTTCTCCACCCTCCTATCTCCCAGCCCTCCCCTTTCTCGCATAACCCTTCTTGCCCCTTCTTTGCCCGCCCTCCTCACTGTGCTACACAGTTTCCTGCGCTCCCTGCAGGTACACTCCGCTCTCCGCTTCTCTCCCTCTTTTCTCCTCTGCTCCGTCTGCTCCCCACACCCTCCTCCTGGCCCCAGCAGGCTGATGTGGGCCTTAGACCATGGACTCCAGATGAAGGGAAGGGAGTCTTCCTGCACTTACCTCTGGGGCCATGACAGGTGCTTCCTAGAGGCCCCCAAAAGTTTGGGGGGCAGATCCCAGTTGATGGGGTACCCTGAAGAAGTGTTTTTCTCAGCTGGACATAAGTGGTACAGGAATGGTTTTATCCTAAGTGGGACACTCAGTGGACAGGTGTCCACGAGACCCCTCATGGAGAGAGAGGTTGAGGCTGGGGTGGTGGGAGTGGAGAGGAAGGACTGGAGGTGTCCAGGAGCAGATTGTGCAGAGGGGTTGGGGACCACCCTTTGGGGGGAGGTGGTGAGGAGAATGTATATGTGTGTGGCTGGTCTTACTCTGTAATACCTTCCTGGTTCTGGGTGCATTGTTTGTATGCTATGGATGGCCCTATTTTGGAGGTGAGCTTCGGGGGAGGGGCAGGGGTGTCTATGTGTATGTTGGCCATTTATTGCCTGTAATTAAACACGTATGTGTGCGCACATATGCGTCTGTGAGCATGCTACACACGCGGCTGAGAGTGATTCTGTGTGCCAGTGTCTGTGAGCACATGCATGCATATATGTGTCTGAGCCTGTGTGCGTGTGCCTGCTTGCACACTGGTGCCTGTATGGGCACGTGGGTGTCTCCATACCCAAGCCGGTCCACATCCTAGCATGCACGTGTGTTCGGAGGGGTGCGTGCAGTGGTGGCGGTGGCCGCATCTCTGTGCTCTAGACCAGCAAACACTATTGGGGTTCGTCCAGGTGGGAGAGGGGAGGAGAGGAGGGGGAAGAGAGCGGCCTCTCTTGCTAGCCTCAGTCCCGTTCAATTATTCAGCAGGGCCCCTTCTCACGGAGCGGGGTGCGGGAGGAGAGCGCGCCCAGGCGCGGGGGAGGGGCGGGGCTCACGCAGAGGAGAGGCGAGCGCCGAGCGGGCTAGCCAGGTGCCGCGCGGTGGAGCTGCCCAGCGCCGCCCGCCGATCGGGAGCCGCTTCGGTCCCTCCGCCCTGCCCCCTCCTCCTCCCGCGCTCCCCTTCCCCTCCCATCTCCACTCTCCTCCCTCCCTCCCTCCCTCTCCCTTCCACCTCT
>VBSM01003155.1:3859751-3893419 GCA_008086735.1 Cheirogaleus medius
GCCGGCCGGCCCCCCCCCCAGGCCTCCCGCGTGCTAGTCCCAGGCCCCCGCGGGCCCCACCCCAGTTGTGCGCGGTGAGCCGGCCCTCTACTCTGCAGCTGGGAGCCCCCTCACCTCCTGTAGCCAGCTCCCATCAGCTTGGCCCCACCCTCGCCTCCATCACTCTACTCCCGCCATCACCCTCATCTCTGTCTTCATCACTTTGCTTCTTTCTGTGCTCACTGTCCTCTCCTTACCCCCTGTCGGTTTGTAATCACCTTCCTATTTGGGTACCCCCATCACCTCCCTCTCTGTCCTTTCGGCCTCTCCTACAGCTCTGCCTGCCATCTCTCTTCCGCATCACCTCCTCCATCTCTGCCCCTTGTCATTTCTCCATTTGTCTTACCTCCACCCCTGCCTTACCCTCACCTTCCCACTGCTGGTCTGTCGTCCTCCCCCTCCCTCTCAGACTCCGTCTCATCTGTCATTTCTGCCTCTTTCACCTTTTCATATATGTCTCTGTTTCTCTTCGGTCCCAACAGCAACCTGCCCTTCTTTTCCCAATACAGGTCTTCCACCTCCTCGCAAATGATCACGCTCCACTGTCCCACCATTCTCCCATCCTTGTCCTTTCATCTCCCGTGTCCCCCCTGCATGCTGCCTCGTCTCTGCCCTGCCTGCACCTCTGACCCACAGCATCTCTCACCTCTGCAGCCCTAGCACTTCTAATTTCTGTTCCCAGGCTCCCCTTCACCTCCTGTGTCAGTCCTCTGTCACTGTCCACTGACTGTCACCTCTCATCTCAGCCCTTCGTAACTGTCCGGCTCAAAACCGACTTCACCTTCCTTCTCACACCCTATCCCCTTCCGTGTCTGGCTTCTGTCTCTTCTCATTTCCACCCTTCATCACCCCCATCTCAGGCCCCTCATCACTTCATATCTTAGACTCTTCAGATTCCCTGGATGCCATGTCTTCCCATCTGTACCTGTCCCCTTCCATGTCTGTGCCCCATTACCTCCCACGTCTGTGCTATCACTTCCCACCTCAGTCCCTCCTTCACATGCCATCTCGGAGCTTCTGTCACCTCCCATCCCAGAGACCCCATCACCTCCCGTTTTAGTGTAGTCATCACTTTCCTTCTCTTTACTCCACATTACCTCCCATCTCTGTGTCTTGTCATGACCTCCCATAGCTACCCCATGGCTCCCATATTGGTTCCCCTCATCACCTCCCATACCTGTCCTCCTGTGACTCCCCTCTCTGTGTCCTCCATCCTCACCTTCCATCTCTGTCACCTCCCACTGGGGTACTATGACACCTCCAAGCTCCCATCACCTCTCATCACTGCCTTCGTCAGTTCTCTCTTGGACCCATGTGGCCAACATTTCTGTACCCCCACCCTTCCCTTCATCTGTACCCTTCTCACCTCCTGTTTCTATCACCTCTCATTTTTTACTCCATTTTTGTCCTCCATCATCCTCCACCCCTGTATTTTCATGCCTTCCCATCTGTGCTCTCTCTGCCTCCACTTACATCATTATTCTATACCCGTCCATCCTTGCTTCCCAATCTTTGGGCCACCATATCACCTCCAATTTTTTGCTTCTTTTCTGGTCTTCTTCCCTTTTCTCCTACTTCATCTTATCTCTGTTTTCATGCTTTTATTTTCTCCTTGTCCAATTCCCCCTGGAGCAGCCTGTTCAGACCCCCCTCATTCCTTTCCTCTCTCATCCCCAGCATAGTTGCCCTCCTCTCATCTCTGAGAAGCTAGGATCCTCTCAGCAATTCTCTCCAGTTTCTTCCTCTTCTTCCATGTCCCACCCCACACTTTGCTCTTGATCTTAGCTCCCTCCTCTCCCCAGGAACTCTCTGGCTCTCTCTACCTTCCATTGTCCCCTTCTGCCTCCCTTGAGGCCCAGTGTTGCTCCCAAAGGTACTCAGAAAGGCCATGGTCTTTCTGGGCAATGAGGCAGGAAGGGGCGAGATGGGAAAGGGGAGTCAGATACATGGGGCAGCCTCATTGGGCAGAGAGGAGAGAAGATGAAAGAGGAAGGCAAAGGAGAGAGGAGCTGGCCCAGGGACACTAAGCAGGTTGGGAGGAGGGCCTGGGGTAGGAGTGCCTGAGGAAGGTTCCATGAGGAAGCAAGAGCTAGGCAGAGGGAAGGCAAATGGACAGAAGAGCAAAGGGAACCTATGGAATGTTGGCCTTGGGACTGCCTTGGAGATGGCCGCCCCCTTGCTGTGCAGAGCGAGAAGAGGGCCAGTGACTGGCTAGTGCCTCACAGAAGTAGAGGAGGAGCTGGGGAAGAGGGTGGCTGGTGTGGGGGGGCCTGTGAAGGGTGGGGCAGCAGAGAGGAAGAAGAGGGCCCAAGGAAAGATGGAAGAGTAGGGACGAAGCCACCTGTCCTGACTGAACCCCACCTCTGCTCGCCTTAACCATGGGGGTGATGAAAGGACAAGTTCCTATGGGGCTCCATGCTTGGCTAGAGGACCAGGCCGGCTCTAGAGGCCTTTCTAGGCCAGACTTCCTCTGCGCCAGTGTCTCCCTAGCATCCCCAGTGTCGGGGAGCCTCTCTTCCTTCTGCATCTGCTTCTACACTTCATTTCTCTTGGGGTCTCCATTTGCTTCTGCCTTCCCCCCCCACTTCGCCCATTTACCCTTCCATTCTCCAGCCCCTCTTGTTACATAATGTCCCTACCTGCCAGACACCCATGGACACTCCTGCCCCTGATGTCTGTCTGGAGTGTGGAGGACTGACATATCTGGGTCCTAAAAATGGGCTGAGGGGGTGACACTCCTGGTCCTTGACCCCCAATTCTGGCTTCAGAGTCCTTGTGGGTCCTCCCCACCCCTAACCTTCATTTCTGGTACCCTCTGGAGCCAGGAATGGAGTGGTCAACCCCAGTTCGATTCTGTGCCAGTGTCTTCCAGGGGTTTTGGGTTTATCACCCCTGTGCATAAAGGGGGCTAGCATTTATTTTGATTCTGAATATGGGTGTGTTAACTTGGATTTCTGACAGGATGGTTTTTGGCCAAGCACGGGGTTAAGAATTGAAGGACTATGTTCTGGGATTCTAGATCAAGAGAGTTGAGCTCAGGGATTTGGCCCTGTAGAGATCTCTCCCTCTGGGTTGTGAAGGTCCATATACAAAGAGCTAGGGTGGGCTATGAGCACTGGGACCAAGGCTTTTCTGGATTGTACCAGAGGTTTTATCCTGTCACAATTCTAGATCTTCCAGAAGGCTTTTGTCATGGCTTCTAACGCTGCAGGTATACAGGCAGACAGGGTGTGCACATGTAGTTTTAACCACGGGGGCATCACTGCATGGGTGGGTTTTTACATGGGATGATTATGTTGTTTGGTCTGGGTTAGCTAACCATTATTAATGGTTGGTTGGTTTTTTTCTAGAATGTGTGTGTGGGACTCTATGGAAGATTCTTGATCATTTAGAGTGTTTCACTGAATTCAGTGAATTTCTGGGTCTAGGAGGCATTGAGGAGACGATGTTGGGTGTGCTCAGAAGGTGGTGATTCTGGTCCTGTGGCATCTGGTGTCTGGCCAGAGGCTCTTGCCTTGGGCTTCAGGTGTGTAGCATTCCCTAAAATGTATGCATAATTCAGCACACTAGCAGCTTCCTAGGCAGTCAGAAACAACTGGTCTAGACCACTGTTGGGCAACATTTTGGGCCTTGGCTTAGGCCCCTCTTATCTCTGAACCCTTTTTGGAGCCTGTCCGAGATTCTAGATGTAGTGCCCTATCCTGGGCTCCATGTCTCCTAAAAAGCCGGCCATGCCTTCCCTGGGGGAGTCTGTGGGCAGTGCAGAGGACAGCTTGCCTGGGAGAGGTGGGAGGTGTCTCTAGAGCAGGCTGTGGAGGGACCTGGCAGAGGCCCCGCCTCCTGGCCCTGGTGTCTTCCCCAGCCCCAGCCCTCTGCGCCCTCGGGTGGCAGCCGTGGTGCTGGGGAGAGAAATGTCTCCCCAGGGTAATTACTGCCGCCCCAGTCCAATAAACCATTCATCCTTCACCTCTTCTGCTCAAGAAGTGTCTCTCTGCCGGTCTCCCCCACAGTGTGATAAACGCCCTTAGGCTTTAACAGGCCCGCCCAGCCTAGTAAACTGGCTGCATCATGAGCACACCTGGGTGATATACATGGGGGAGGCCTGGGCTGGACTGGGCTGGGGAGTGAAAAGACCTGGAGGTGGATGTGTGCATTCTGGCCTACTCTGGGACAGCCCCTGCCCTTGGGCCACCTGCGATGTCTAGCCTCCTTTGTGCGCTCACCGCCATGATTCCCAGCTGCTTCATCTCCTGTCAGGGTCTGCCTCTCCACGCTGGGTCTTTGTGTGCAGCTGGGTGCGTCGCTGCCTCTGTGTGGGTGTGGGGTCTGGCTGTGCGTCACTGGGGATGTGTCTACTGCGGGACTGGGTGGTGGGCACCGCTTCTGATCACCCCTGCCTCGCTGCCCAGTGGGCATCAGGCCTGCTTGTGCCTCGGCCCTCTCTGGCACAGACAGGGCTCTGTCCCTGGTGATGTGCTTTCTGGGATTGCGGGTGGGAAAGTGAAGAGAAAGGACCTCTTTCACCTAGATCTGGGGGACTCAGGGGCAGCCTCCAGGTAGATGGGGTTTCCTTCCTTGTTCTGACGGACCAAGAAACCCAATAAAACCCTCCTCTGACTGGGAGGCCCTCAAGCCCGGGCTGAAGAGGCTGCAGCCTCTGGTCAGGGAGGCATGGGTCCAGGTGTGTGTGAAGTGTGTGTGAGGAAGGTCAGCGTCCCAGCTCCCCTGGCCCTCCCCACCCCCCAATTCAGACATGCAGTTTGTAAGCCGTAGGGGGGGGGAGGAGGACCCTGGGTATTACGGTTGCCATGGAAACAGCGGATCTGGAGTGCTGCAGTGTTGGGAGAGGAGAGACTATTGCCGGCTGAGGCCTACTGGGCTCCCCGCCTCCAGGCCCTGCCCTTTCCAGGCAGGTGACTACACCGGGTGGGGGTGGGGCTCTCTGTGTATCCTGCCCCCAGCCACCCTCAACTTGGGCCCCAACCTGAAGGTTCAAGGCTCACCACTGTGCCTCTAGAACCCCTAGGTAGAAAGAACACCTGGGGCTGGAGGGGCCAGAGACAAGCCCCCTTTGTGTGCTGGGGGTGGTTCCCCAGTCACAGGCTGGGGTAGATGTCAGTTATTAGTAGATATGGAGGTGGCTCTTTCCCCACTGCCCTGCCCCCCCACCTCCCACCCCAGGGCCATCTCTGACTCTCAGGCCCTGTCAGTGTAGGTGGAGAGCGTTGATGGTGTGGATGGTGCTCTGGGGAACTCAGGGGGCTCATGGCTCTGCTTGTTCCAGCCCCAGCCCCCTGCTGGCCTCATCGCTTCTCTGGGACTCAGGCACACAGTTCCCTTCTCTCCGCAGCTCCTCCCTGTGCCTGCAGACAGTGCCTCTCTCCATTCAGGAGTTCCCCTCTCCTGTGGGGGCCTAGGAGCTCCTTGGGACAGAGCCCCCTTAACCCTGATTGCCTGAGTCCCTGAGATGAGAGACCTCGAGGTACCCAAGAGGACCTGGCCCCATGTTACCAGCTGGGCCACCATCTTGGCTGAGCCAGATTGCTCCTTGGAAGTGCAGCAGGCACCCCCAGGACTCCCTGTGCCAGCCCAGAGCTTCCCACCCCCAGGGCCAAACTTTTCTCCCAGCCATACTCCAGACTTTGCCCCCAGGCCCCATCTGCCTCTCTCCTTCTCTCTGGCTAAGTCCTCCTTTGTACCCCTCTCCTCCCAAGAAGTGCTTTGAGAGGAGTCGTTAGTGGCTAATTATTTAATTAAGCATTTTATGAATCTCATCTGCTCCATTTATGTTCTAAAGAATGCGAGAGTATTCTCTTCCCTTTCCTTCTCTGCAGGCCCCAGAGTGCTAGTTCTCCAGGCCTCCCAGACAAGGCTCCCTTCCCAGAAACTGGGTGACCAGCCCCCCATCCCCACCCCCAGGGAGCTCAGTCAGCGGCAGGAGGGAACATGGCGACTAATGGGGTTTATTTTGGGGCTGAGATCGTTAGGGACCTCACACCGCCCCCAGCAGCCGGCTGGCGAAGAGGAGAGGGAGAAGGGGAGAGAGGGTGGGGTGGGGGAGGGCTAGGAGAGGGAGCCTTCATCTCGGGCTCCCACTCTCCCGCTTCTCTCACCTACACCCCTCTCTGTCCTTCTCTGTCCATCTGTCTCTGCCTCCTTCCTCCTCTGGCTGTCAATCTGCCCCCCACCCCATGTCTGTGTCTTCCTTTCTGGGTAGGGCTCCAGGTCCTCCCTGCTTTGGGACCCAGGCAGCCCCCTGGTCAGGGTGGAAGCAGGGAGTCCTGGTCAAACCAGGTGGGGATGGCAGGGCAGATGTTGAGGGGCACTAGCTATGCTGACTCAGAGCTGCATACAGCCCTGCTTATCTTCCTGCCATCGCCTGGGGCTCCTTTCAGCCTTGGTGCCTGCTCAGCTCAGGCCCCAAAGAAGCACACACCTTGAATCTGTCACCCATGCCAGCCCTGGGAGAAGTGGTGCTGGTCAGGACTAGGCCCCCTGGGTCCTCCCTGCCCAAGGCACCTCATCTTCTCAGTCTCCTTGCAGCCTCTCTCTAGGCTCTCTCTGTTGTCACTCTCTCTATTACCTCTCTGTTTTGCTGTAATTAAAGCTAGAATTCTTGATGAGGCAGCTACATCTGTCTGTGCGCGTGCACAGGCTCTCACCCAGGCACCCGCCTGCCAACTGTTCCCTGGGGTTGCAGGGCTGGTGTCTGCCGAGGGTATAACAGCTCAAGCCCCACATCTTTACCCGGGGTCCCAGTGGCACTCTGGTCACAATCCTGAGGACCTGCTGACCTCGCTCTCCTGATGTCGTTTCTCCCTCTCTCCCTTCTCTCTACAGCTGGGACCACATACATCTTTGGGAAAGGGGGAGCGCTCATCACCTACACATGGCCCCCCAATGACCGGCCCAGCACAAGGATGGACCGCCTGGCCGTGGGCTTCAGCACCCACCAGCGGAGTGCTGTGCTGGTGCGCGTGGACAGTGCCTCCGGCCTTGGAGACTATCTGCAGCTGCACATTGTAAGGACCCAGGGCCCTGGCCCTCTGACCCCCAACCTTCCCAACCCCAACTGCACTCAGTCCTTCACTGCCATGGCATCAGCACCCCAAGTCTTTTCCTCATGGGGAGCTCTCAGAACCTCTGTTCCCCCATCTCTGGTGCTTTCTGTTAAGAAGTTCTTCTGAGACCCATTCCCCTCCCAGTTATTCACTGAGACTCCCAGAGCCACCCTCGCTTGGGGTTTGAATATTCCCCAGCTCCCTGAGACCATTTGTGTCCTCTGACATTCCTGAACTTAGGCAAGGGCCTCCTTGGGCCTTCCAGGCCATTCTCCTACAGCCTTCAGAGATGTCCGACACTTGTGACTACCCCTAGGCTATTGTCTGCTCACTCCTAGACCACCTAGGGTGGCCCATTGTGTCCTGCACCTATTCCTGCCCCCTCCTACATACCTTCCTGCCCCAGGGCAGACCACCCTCCCCATCCCAGCTGCTGCTTCATCCTGTCTCCAGATCCTGCCCCTGCCTCTGCCCTACCCTTGACTTCTGCTCCCGTGACCTTTGCCCTCCCAGCAGTCCCACGTCCCTACCCTGGCCTCTGGTCCCACCCAGCTCTGCCTTCTCTCCTGGCCCTGCTCCCTGCCATGACCTTGGCCCCATCCCAGGGCCTCCCTCTGGGCCTCCCAACTTGGCTGTCCTGTCTAACTCTAGCCTGCAGGTAGGCCCTCTTCTTTCCTGGCCTTTTCCTCCATCTTTGGTCCTGCCCCACACCCTTCCCTATGGCCTTTGACCTCAGCCTCTTCCCTGACCCCTCCCCATGGTCTTAAATCCTGGGCCTCTGACCCCCATCTCCAGGTGCACATTTCTAGCCCCTAATAGCACCTCATTTCCCTGCCTGCACCCACATGCCAACCCTGGCCAGGAGCCCTGTGCTATGAGGGGCAGGCAGGCTGGCTAGGCTCTGTGGGCTGGAAAGGTCTGGGTGGGTGGCCCTAAGCTTTAAGGGGGGCAGAGTTGAAATGGGAGAGAGGAAGCCAGGGGAGAAGGCTTGTTTGTTTGGGCTCCGACTCCTCCGAAATGCTTGGGAATGTGGCTACAGGCCCCTCCTTACATGACAGCTTTTCAGCATCCCAGGTCTGCATCCCCAACACCAGGGCATGAAGGAAGGAGGCATGAGGGGAGACAGCCTGTGGGCAGAGCAGAGCTGGTGGAAGTGGCACCCCATGGACTCTGGGCAGGGAAGGGCGCAGCGGCAAGAGTGGCAAGCGGGGCAGCGGGGCAGGCCTGAGGAAGAGGTCTGGAAGTTCTGTGTCTGTGTGAGTGAGCTGGATAGTGTCTATATTGGTGAGTGGTGGCCCGAATGTGAGAGACAGTATAGCTGTGGATGACAGTATGGGGCTGGGTACATGATGACAGTGTGTCAGGAGTGATGGCTGTGACTGGGTGACAAAGACAGAGACTGAGTCTTGGATCGGGTGAGTAGCTATAGATGTATATTTCCCAGTGGAGTGGTGTTTGCCGGTGTTTCCAGTCACTGCCTGTGTGTCAGGGTGTGACTGTTTCCCTGTGTCCTCTGAGTGAACGCTGCTCTTCCTCTCTCTTCATGGTCATGAGAGGCTATGACGGTGGCTTTGGAGCAGATGTCCTGGGTTTGAGTTCCAACTCTGCCATGTCCTTGCTCTGTCTCTGTGCAAGTCCCCACAGCTCTCTGAGCCTTAGTTCCTTCATCAGTAGAGTGGCACAGTAAGAGGACAGAGGGATGCTATGAGGCTGAAATGCGATCAGGTATGTAAAGCACTTAGGGCCTGGCCCACCTATAGGAAGGAAGCACATGGCATTAGCTAGTATCTTGATCATCTCTGATTAGCACCCTGGGCAGTGTCTATCTGTGTGTGCCATGTGTCTCTGTGGCCACTGGTTTAGGGGACAGGGTTCCGTGGTGCTGAGGAGAAAGGGTAGGGGACCAGGGTGTTGAGAGAAGGGATTTCCTCCTTTTCCTTCCCAACAGCCACTCACAGGCCTCACCTGGTGCCTGGTGCTGCAGAGGGCAGGGTGGAGGGGCAGGCCTGGCCCTAGGATAGGGAGGCCTGGCAAGGGGGGGACATGAGAGAAGCCAGCTCTGAGGGGGAGAGTTGGGTACCAGACGGGCTGCAGCCCTTTGGGGGCAGCCCCAAGCCCCCTCCTCCCTTGGTGACACATCAGCTCTCACCACAGTGTCATTAGCAGCTCTCAGAGAGTGGGGAGGCGGCAGCAAAATAAGAGAAAAGCAATTTGACGTTTCTAATAAAGCGTCGCTCCACTTTGCCAAATTAATTTTGACTCCCATAATTATTTGCTGTAGGAGCGGCTGCGTTCTCCCCACCGCCGCCTAATGAGGTAATTGGGGAATTAGGAATTAATGACTTTAACAGAAGTGACAACTGACTTCACATTGGGTGAGGCTCTGAGGAGCTGCCTCTCCCCCGGAGTGCAGGGCTCTGAGCTTAGCTGCCTCCTAGGAAACCCAGGTGTCCTGCCTTCCAGTTCCGCTGGCCAGCCCTCTTGGCTCCCAGGCTGTGTGTGCTCCTTGACCACTGTCACTGCCCAGGCTGAGCCTCATGGGGAGAAACCTCCAAGGGGCAGATGCTATTCTGGGTGCTATTATTACTAACAATAGTAACGAGGTGGATTGCCTGTTCCCTTCCTGTGTGTGGGGAGCAGATGATCAGCCCGTCTCCCTGGGGATGTTGTCAGTCTGTGGGTGGTGGGTGGGTGGGGTTTGCTAATACTCTTTGTTAGGCAAGCCCAGCCTCAGTTTCCCTGCTTTACTGCAACTGAGGAGAGACACTGCATGCGTGTGTGTGCGTGTGTGTCTGAGAGGGTGTATGCACGTGCATGAGTGTGTGGCTTTCCCAGGTTCCAGGAGGGGGAGGACTGGATGCCACAAGTGGGAAGGATAGAACATGAGTCTTCAAGTAAGCCACAGCTGCACACCCTGCCCCCGAACTCTCTCTGCCAAACCCCAACCCCCGCAAGCCACCCCTGCCCCCACCCCCAGTGCCACCGAGCCTCTCAGCTCTGTTAGATGCAGGAGGTGGCAACTGAGTGGCTGCTGATGCCCAGGCCGGAGTGGGACAGTCTTTCAGGAAGACCCCAGGAGTGTAGCACATTTCTGTGATGGGCTGGGTCCCCGTGAATGTGAGTGAGCAGGGGGCCTGAGGGAGCCTGTGTGAGTGTTCTGTGCAGGACGGGTGCTCGGTGGATTCAGGAGGCTTCGTCCAGGAGTGCTGCTGGGAGGTGCAGGGGAATGAAATGGGGGCTTAGGCTTAGTTCCTAGTGGGTCTTTGCTGGTTTGGTTAGATGCCTTTGATCTTGAAGGTAGCTCGGCCAGCAGCCTCTTGGATCACTCCCCACTCCCACCTCAGCTCTTTGAGCCAGGGTCTCCCCAGAATGGTGGGCAAGGGGACAAAGCACTGGCTTTGGAGTCAGGCCAGCTGGGGTTCAAATCTGGGGATTCCCTCTTATGAGCTGTGAGATTTTGAGATGTTACTTAACCTCGCTGAGCATCAGTTTCCTCCTTGATAAAAATGGAAGCTATGAGCTTCCTTGGGGTTGCTGTGGGGACTATGAGAGCACGTGTGTACAGTACCCACACAGGGCCTGGCACGTTTTAGGGCTTTGAGCAAAGCTCTCCCTCTCACTCCAGCACCACCAGCAGAACTCTTCCAGGGCTGGATCCCGGGTGGTCTCTGCAGGGTCCCCCATGGGCCTGGGTCCCAGAGATTGTTCAGGCTCTTTGTTTCCTGTCTCTAAGCCTCAGTCCCTGTCTGTCCTCTGCCTGTCCTTCCCTGGCCTCACCCCATACCCCGACACCCCCATGCTCCCCTTTCCTTAATAAGCCTAGCATAGTTTGTCTCTCATCTCTTCCCATGCCCATCACCCCAAAACACACAGTCCAGACCCCCCTCTTCTACCTCCATGCTGCAGAGGGGCAGCCCCCACACTCAGAGCCTGACCTACTTTGGTCCAGAGAGGTGCCATGAGCAGCATGTTGATGCCCTGGTGCAGGGGCCAGGGGCCTGCTCAGTGCTGAGTACACAGGGAGGGGAGGCTGGAGCTAGGGATTGGGGAGAGGGGTCAGACCTTCCTCAGGCAGAGGCATGCTTCCCTGGACTTCTCTGTTGTTCTGTGCCTTAGTGAGGCCTCTGCCCTCCAAGCCAGGGCTGGTTCTAGCTTGGTCTGATATCCCTGTCTGGGCTCAGTGGCCCTTGCACACAGTAGGCATTCTGTAAATATCTGTGACTATTCAAGGCAAACCAAAAGGCAAGAGACAGATGCTGGCCCCCCAACCTCTGAGCCTAAGGTCACTCCCTTGCTGCATTCGCGGAAGGGGAGCGAGGCTGCTCACTTCCTTGAGCGGTTGAGACCTGGGAAACGTGCCTTGTAAAGCTGTAAAGTGCCGCGGAGCTGCGGGCCGCTGGTGCCCATAGGAGCGTCCACTAGAAGGGGCGAATGGTTGCTCCCTCCAGTCGCCGACCTATACCTCCCTGTCCCCAGGAGCAGGGCACTGTGGGGGTGATCTTTAACGTGGGCACGGACGACATTACCATCGACGAGCCCAACGCCATCGTAAGCGACGGCAAATACCACGTGGTGCGCTTCACTCGAAGCGGCGGCAACGCCACCCTGCAGGTGGACAGCTGGCCGGTCAACGAGCGGTACCCAGCAGGTAGGCGGGGCGGGCCCGCGGAGGAGGCGCGGCGGCGGGGCGGGGCAGGTGGCGGCCTCCGAGAGGAGCGCTGCCCGCACAGGGGCGGGGCTAAGCGGAGAAACTTCCGGCGTGTGGGAGGGCGGGGCTGCGGGAGAGGCTTGCCGGGGCGGGGGCGGGGCTAAGGAAAGTCGGGATTTGCGGGGCAGGGTGAGAGTGTGGTGGTGGGCATGCGCCAGCTATCGAGAGGGTGCTGAGCAGAGAGGGGAAGGCTGCAAGGCCAGGGTTCAATTTGGGAGTGGAGGGAGAAGAGGAGGGAGGGTAGAGGTAGGGAGAAACTGATGTGATTGAGGAAGGGATGAATTTAGAAATAAAGGACAGGCAGAAATGGGGAGGCAGATGCAGAAACCTAGGAGAGGAGATCCAGAAGTAACATAAAAGTATCTTGGCAAGGAGGCAGGGCTGTTCCCAAGGACAGAACCAAGGAAAGAACCAAGGTCTTTAAAAAGAGCAAGTCAAGGACCCATATTAGAAGATCTAGTTAAGGAAGAGAAGTAGCTCGGAGAACCAGAGAAAAGGAACCCCAGTGTCTTAGGGAGTAAGAGACACAGTGAAAGGTAGGGAGAGACAAGTGACAAGAATGAAAAATAGGATCAAGTGCATTCAGCAACCTTCACTGATAATCTGCTAGGTATCAGGGTCTGTTCTAACCTTGTGGACACAAAGCTGAGCAGGACACATCCCCTGCTTGCAGGGAGCCTCGGGAATACAAACAGACCCAGTTCAAAGGGTGACAGCTGTGGTGGCCAAGGACAAACCAAGGTCTGAGGAGTACAGGGGAGGGATGGGGCTGAGGACATGAAAGAAATGAGGAGGCAGAGACAGAGCCTCAGAGTGAGAGGAAACCAGAGGAGGAGAGTTGGAGAGATATGGAAACAGTACTGAGACATGCAAAGATAGAGGAAAGATGAGAGAGATATAAGGAGATGCCGCCATGCAGACCCAGCCAGGGAGGGGAGAGGTGGACAGAGCCTCAGGAGGCAGTGGGGGAGAGCCCCACTGTAGGAGATGGCGAGGGAAGGAAATAGAAGCACTGCAGGGAGAGCTGCAGAAACCCAGAGATGCTGAGATACAGGCTGAGCGACACTGCAGTTATACACAGGGCCCGACTGAGAAGCAGAGTGAATATCTGTGACCTCTCTTTCTCTCCTAGGCAGAGAGACAGCCAGATAGAGGCAGAGGAGCTGCCCCATGCAGATTGTGAGGGGGGTGGGCAGAAGGGCAGTGTGCAAACCCTTATGGGCTCACCTTTGCTGGAGTGAAGATGCTAGTATAGGCTTACGACTCCCAGTCATGAAGGTTTGCACCCAAACATTTTTGGGAAGCACCCTAATAAATACAGAGGCTGATATACATACAGATCACTCCCAGACATAGGGACGACTGTAGACATTCATATAGTCAGACAGACACATGAGAAAACAGCTCTGCAGAGGGATGCCAGCCTATGCCAAGGCTCCTGGGCACACCAACCCCTCTACATCAAGTCCCCTCACCCAACCCCCATCGTAAGCAGACACTGACAGCTCACGCTGTGTAGGCATGATTGCTCTATCAAACTTCTCTCTCTTGTCAGATGCATACACACTAGGGCAACCTTTGTAGCCATGATGATATCAGCCAATGTGGGACAGGGCTGGGATTGGGGGTCATGAAGGCCTTCACTCTTTCAAGCCAGGACTTGGGTCTAGAGCTTTTCCCTTTGGAGCCCTGCAGGCCAGAGGCCAGGTTGAAGGAGTTATACCTACTCCCTCCTGCTCAGGGACCCCTGGCTGGTGGGTGAAAGGCTGCTGGGTGCCCCTTACCTGCACAGTGGAGTAACCTGAGGGCCTGGTGGTTGCCTGTGTGCGCTGCGAGGGCTGGTCCTGAGCGGCGCCAGCAGGTCAGCTCAGCAGTGTGCGGGGCCCAGAGAGTGGAGACATTCTGATTCTCAGGGTGCAGAGACATAGCCCATGGATTTGGATCAGCAGGACCTGGGTTTTAGTCCTGGATCTCTACTGGCAAGCTGTCTGACCTTGGATGAGTTATCTAGCTTCTCTGAATCTCAGTTTCCATCTCTGAAAGGTGGTGATGACACCTACCTCATAGCAATACTGTGCAAATTCCATGAGATCATCTAAGGAAAGTGCTAGAACAGAGGTGCTTGATAAATAGGTCTTTTGTTAGAATTTTTATTTACTCAGCCTCCCTCCAATGAGGCAAATATACATTCTTCTCCTGTCAGGACACACATACACACACACACATACACACACACAAGCATGCACATGTGTGATTGAATGATCTGTTTTCAACTAAACACGAGTGTCCTGAATCTATAAGGAGGGCAGAGTCTCACTACCTTGTAAGCAGCTAAGGAGGCACTAACCATGCACACACGAACACATGGTGTGCACCTTCATGGGAGGTGTGCACAGGTAGGCCCAGACCCAGATCTCTCTGGGCAGGGGACCACAGCCGTGCAGTGGCAGATAGGAGGGAAAGCCTCTTGGCCCCACAGACGTGAGCTGAACAGTGTAAGTGGCCAGATTCTCCAAGGAAGTCATTTCCCTTTCCACTGCTGTGGATTGGAATCCCCCACAGCCCACAGAGGAGCACACAGATACTCCAGGCACACGCACGCACACACGCTCTCACATGTTCTCCCTCCCGGTCTCCAGGGGCTGGAAATTGGTGAGCGGAGAGAGGAACAGGTGGGTGTCCAGATGGGCAGCAGAGGATGGAGGGGGTAGAGTTGTGGGGAGGAGCCTGAGGGAGAAAGGCTGCTGGGCTGGCAGGGGAGCAAGCGAGATGAGTTGGGAGCTGGGTCTGGGTGCAGGGCAGCAAGGAGAGGAAACTGGTCTCTGAGCAGAGAGGGGTCAAGGTGAAGGCCAAGGCAGAGGAGGAAGCAGAGGAGGGCTGGAGGGGGGCCTGCAGGGGAGGAAAAAGGCCTCTGAGATGGCCATGGGAGAGAAGCGGGTGCTGCTGGGAGGTGGTCCAGCTCCCACACTGGTCACTGCACATGACGTCACTCGTAGTGGCTGCCAGGTAGAGAGGGAGTGGTGACCAGGGTGAGGAGGCCTGAAGCGCCTTGCAGGGAGTGCAGTGATGGGGTTAAGGCAGAAGGTGGTGGTGGAGTCATGGTGTGAGGTAGGGACCAAGGGGAAGCTGGGAGTGGAGCATGAAGACAAAGGGATTTGAGGTGGCTGGAGAAGTGGTTTAAATCTCACTGTTCACTGCGCGAGCCTTGCCGGGTGACCCCCCTAAATGCCGCATAAACCCTGCTTAACCCGTCCCTCCCACTTCTAAACGCCCTCTAAACGCAGTAACCAGCAGCTGGGCCGCTGATGCCTCCCACCCCCAACTTAAACCTGCTAAATGCCCCTCCCCCACCTGCCCCCACTTTGGGATGGGGAAGGAAGGAGGTCAACAGCTTGACCACAGAGAAACTTGTTTAACCTCTGACCTTTAACCTTCCAGCTACCTTTTCTTTTGTGTCCCTTTCTTTTTCTTCTCTTTCCTCTCTTTTGCTTTGGGTTGCTCCTGCCCCAGGGTGGGGCTGGCTCTGGGTGGGAACCTAGGGAGGGGGCCCAGGGAGAAGAGGGACCCGGCATTTCTTTACCTACCTTCCCCTCTTGCCGTTGGATGTTGCTGCTTACTCTGAGTCTTCTGAGAAATGCATAATTACTTTTCTAACTCCTTTGGACTTCGCCGCCTGAGAAACCTACTGTCTTTCTAAACTTTTCCAAGGAAACTTTGATAACGAGCGCCTGGCGATTGCTAGACAGAGAATCCCCTACCGGCTTGGTCGAGTAGTAGATGAGTGGCTGCTCGACAAAGGTAATTAACCAGAATTAATTAATTAATTAACTTTAAAAATACTATCTTAAAGGTGCAGAGCTCTCTCTTCCCCCTCCGTGCCTTTGCCGGCGCCCACCCCCCAGTGAAGGGACTATTGTCCAGCCAGGATGCTCCCTTCCCCTTTGTAGTCAAGGGTCTGTGCATTCCAGAGCAGTGGTTTGGGGGCAGGGGTGGGGGTTTTTCTAGAAGGGGGAGAGTTCTTCTCTTTCTAAACCTGTGATCAAACTAGGGTAATCCACAAGATCTCTGAGCACAGCAGTCCCCTAGTGTGTGCCAGGCCCTACACCACCAGCAGGCTGAGAGGGCAGGTCGGTAGGTAGGTTCTCTTTGCCCGAGGCTCATCACAGAGATTTCGTAAAGGGCCAGCTGAGGGCCACAGGCCTTTGGGAAGCAGGAAGGGCTGATCTAAGGATCCAAAGGAGGGTTAGGAAGACTTCCCCAGGGTCATGTGAGGAGAAAAGGGAAGAATGGGGGCCTCAGATCCTACTGGAAAGACCCCCAAAGAGAGTGCCTGTGGGGCCACTATATCTGGAACAGACCCACCTTGGTCCAGAAGGCACCTCAGAAGCAGTGGAGGTTGAAGAGAGACTGGGAGAGACAGGGGAGGAGGTGGTGGGCCCACAGGGATTTCTGTGCCTGCTGGGCAGAGAGGGACAGGGTAGACTCCCTATAAGGCCTGCACGTGGCGAGGTGTTGCTGGGAGGGAGAAGAGAAGGAGAAGGCTTCTTGTCACTAGGGAAGTTGGGGGCCAAGGGCAAAGCCATCCCAGTTCCTTTGGAGGGGGGGGCGAGCTCTGTACCTCTAAGGCTAAACTCTAGGGGGGAAGTAGAACTGTTAAACTTCCACTTAACCAGCTGATAATTGTGCTTTTAAATGTCCACTGGGGCCTTCCCCAACTAAAACCCCCAAATGTAACTTCCAGCCCCTCACACTAGTGGGGCCTAAACATGCTGATAACCAGATGTGATAAATCCATAACAGGACAAAAAGTTAAAGGGACTGTAACAGACATCGCTAAAACCTACAGCCCCCAGCCACACTGGGCTGCTCTCTCCAGCGGGGCGAACTTTAACCCTTTGAGGAGTTCATGGTGGGTGGGGCCAGGGGCAGGGGCCACAGGGACTCAGTTTGCTAACGCTGTGGCTTCCTCTCCATTACCCACCTCCCTCTCCTGGAATCAGAGAGGCCAAGGGAGCAGCCTGGGCTGAGGCTGGGACAACTTGTGACCCCCAAGGGTAGGGAGAACTAGACTGGCCCTGTTGGGAGGCAGGGGAGCTGTGGCAGGTGAGGGGAGAGCTCAGGTTTTCCTTCCCTTTCTCTTTAGGCCTGAATTTCCGCTTTTAGAAAATGACAGATTGGGCTAGATTGGCAGTTTGCAAAGTGTGGAAGGAGGAACTCACTTTTTGTGTGGCCTTGGCCCAGTGCTTCTTCTTCCTGGGTCTCAGCTCCCCCCTCAGTGAGCCGGGCACAGGGGTCCCCGCTCAGCCACTCATCCTCACAGCCATGTTGTGAGGATGAGATGAAATAAGGAGCAGGGAAATATTTGAGAACAAGGCCTGGGAGTTCTTGGAGGGAATATTTTATTGTCAGTGCCTAGCATATGGTAGGTGCTCAATAAATATTTATTGGATGAATCCATTTTCTAGTTCCAAAACATGTGCTATGGAACAGTACCATGAGATGCTTCACAGGGAAGAGGTTTGTGGTAAAATGACTTTGGGAAGTGCTGAATCCTGTTTCTTCTGCTTGGAGTTGCATACATACAGTAATGTAATAAAAGCTCCAAGAAGTCTAAGAAAGAACCTGTTCAGTTGTGAAATGTTTGCTTCCCCAACTCATTTGACCACTGTGACACTTCTCTCTTTTGTTTTCCTCATAATTCTTAGTCTGGGAACAAAGGAGGTTGGAGAGGCCCCATGGCATAGCCCAGAGCTGCCACCACTAGTCCTCCACCTCTTGGGTGCCAGCTCCCCCATATGTAAGGTGGTGATGCTGCTCCAGGGGCTGTCCTGGCCTGGGGGGCAGTGAGAGGGCGTTGGAGGAGCAGGAGAGGTTGAGCCAGGGGCTGAGGAGACACACCAGTGGCCCATCATTGGCCAGAGGCCGGACAGCTGGTTGGGTGACCCATAGAACCTGTGTTTCTGAAGAGTGGGCTTCACAAGTTGGACTGTCCTCAGCCCAGGTTTGGGGGCAGGGCTTCCAGGCACCTAACTCTAAACCAGATCTTTAACGAGGCACTAACCAGACGCTAACAAGGGCTAAGCCAGGTCTAAACCCCCCAGCGCCAGAGCTGAAGGTCCGGGGAGACGGGGGCTATGCAGTAGGCCCTCTGCCCAACCCCTCTCCCCTCAAAATAAGCGGCACCAAACCAAAGTTAAATCTAAACTTAAACATAATAAATATCTTTTCTAAAAACCAAGCCAAAACAACAAACTCAGAGGGTTAAACTGACCCCCAGATCCACTAAAAACAAAAGGAACAGCCAAACCCCACCCAGGTGGGAATTCTGAGGTGTAATACTGCTGAGTGCGGAGCGAGTTTGGAGCTGGAGCGGGTTTTTTGGCTGTCAGCGAGCAAAAGCAAGGTCCCTTTAACATTTGCCATTTCTGTGCTTGCATGTCCAGGTGGGGAGGAAGGCTCTGCTTTCCAGGGCCCAGTCCCTGGGCAGTGGCTGGGCCTCGGCAGGGGAGGAGGAGAGAGGGGAGCCTGACCAGGGGTCGAGGGGCCTGGCGTGGACGGGAGGCCAGCTCGGAGCAGGCTGCTGCTCCCACACAGTCACACTGTCACATGAGTGCCCTCAGTCTCGCCTTCTCCTCTGCTCTCACATGCACTGACTCCACCTTGGCCCGGCAGCCGCCTCCTCTGTCTCTGCCTCTTTGTCTCTATCTGCCGCTCCCAGGGCTCCTTGGCTCTATGGCTCTGGCTGGACACTGGGGTGGGATGTTTGGGGCAGTAGAGGAAGAAGATGGGGGCCGAATTGAGGGAAGAGGAAGAAGAGGGGTGATGACCCTGAAGCAGGAGAGGAGAGGGAATGGGGAAGGTGGAGGAGGCATGCGCATGGCAGGGCGGGGGGCTGGGCTCCCTTTCCCCAGCCCATGTGTGCCCTGGGCACCCTCCCCTTCTGGGGGCCCCACCTGGCTGCACTAGGGGCTGTGGCTGACGAGGACTTTCCCTTTGGTTGTCTGCCCCTTCCTCATTCCACCCCCCACTTGCTGGCTTCCTCCTCCATTCCTCTTTCCTCCCCTGGCTTCCCTCCATTCTCCCCATCCCTTCCTGGTCCCCCCCACTGCCTGCCCCTCCTCTGTCTGTCACCCCCCTCCCCCTCCCCTCAGGCCGCCAGTTGACCATCTTCAACAGCCAGGCTGCCATCAAGATTGGGGGCCGGGATCAGGGCCGCCCCTTCCAGGGCCAGGTGTCCGGCCTCTACTACAATGGGCTCAAGGTGCTGGCGCTGGCCGCCGAGAGCGACCCCAATGTGCGGACCGAGGGCCACCTGCGCCTGGTGGGGGAGGGGCCGTCCGTGCTGCTCAGTGCGGAGACCACGGCTACCACCCTGCTGGCCGACATGGCCACCACCATCATGGAGACCACCACCACCATGGCCACGACCACCACGCGCCGGGGCCGCTCCCCCACGCTGAGGGACAGCACCACCCAGGTGAGGCCCCCTCCTGCTGGTGGACAAGGGCAGGGCTTCAGGTGGGGGATAGGGCTGCATAGCGGTTGTGGTACCCAGGTGAGGGTCTGAGGGGTCTGGTGGGATCCAGAAGGCTGCTGTCCCTATTGTTTTTGTCATGGCAATGGGCAAGTTCACCTTTTAGGAAGTAGCCTTCACCCTGGTGACAAGAGAGATTATGGATGTGGGAGTGGTCACTCTTTCTAGAGGAACCATTCTCAGAGTTGAGGGGAAATTTGGTACCCCAGCTATACCAGGGAAGACTGTCCCACCTAAGAGATAGGGAGTCTGGGTTGGGGGTGAGGGTGGAATGGCCCTTTCTGTCCCCCAGTAAAGGCCATGCCTAGTGCTGTGTGGGCAGTGAGTGGGAGATGGATGGTACCAGGATGACCCTGCTCTGGGCAGAGGTGACAGCACTGGAGGGGCTGGATGCAGTCACCTGGTGGTGGGTAGCCCCACACCCAGAGGCTGGAGGGGGCCAGGAGCAGCCTGTCCTCGTTGCTTTCTGTCCAGGCTCCCTGCGCCCCAGGGGCAAAGCCTTTGGATCCCCTCAGTTCCTTGGCAGAGAGGAAAGGGGTACAGGCTTGTCTCTCCTGGATGACCCTGGTTCCCTGCAGCACAGACTGCAGTGGAAAAGGCCCTGGCTGCAAGTCCATTGCCTTCACCAGTCCTCTCCCTGTGACCTTGAGCAGGTGCCACTGTGCAGTGGGCCCTAGTGTGTCCTGTGTGTCTGTGGGTCTGGGGGGTGTTGGTGCAGACAGTCCCCTGTGCTTTACCCTGCCCCAGGGCTGGCCCCTGCTCAGGTGCTTCCTGGGCCAGGTCAAGCCCAAGTGATGGGGGAGGACATGAGGGGCTGCACTTGGGAAATGTGGCTCCGCTGGGGCAGGATGGGCCTGGCTTTCCTGGTGGCCAAAGCCAGTTGAGTATGTGTGATTTGCCGAGGCCATCAGGGGCTGCGCTGAGCTTTCTGGTTGTTGCCAACAGTGCCTGCTCTGGTTGTTGGCCTGGGAGGGCTCACACCGGGCACGTGGGCCTTGCTCAGCCACTTGCCCCCAACGCTGCTTCCCTCCCCACCCCCCATCTCACCGCCTATGGCTGTTGGTCCTCAAGGCCTGGAGGGCCCCATGTGCTCCCAGGGTCAGAGAGGGACCTAGGGATGGCCATGAGGACGTGCCCTGTCTCCACCACAGTCCATCTTCAGCTTCGCCCGCTAACTGAGGGGTGGGTTCCATACGACTCCAGTTCCCTCCTCCCTGCCAGTCTGTGCTGCAGGTCATCCAGGAGAGACAAGCCTGTACCCCTTTCCTCTCTGCCAGGGAACTGAGGAGATCTGAAGCCTTTGCCTCTAGGGAGCAGGGAGCCTGGGGAGAAAGGCCTGGGCTCCACCCAAGGCTAGGCACCACCATGCCCAGTGCCCTCCAGATTACAGGGAAGGAAGGGCTGTCTGGTCTCAGGTGGACCACCAGGCAGAAGAGAGAGGCGGAGGCCCCAGGGGTCACAGCTGGGATGAGGATGCACCCAAGATGGAGGCTACTGGTGAGGGGGAAAGAATGCAGAGGGAAGGTGGGTCCTTCCAGCTCCACCTTGCCCGTGGGTGAGGGCTGCAGTGTGTGAAGATGAAGGGCTGGGGAGGAGGCAGGACATGACCCTTTTGACATTACCTGTCATCAGCCTCCAGCCTGGCCCTCTCCTCCCCACCTGCATTCTCTCAGGCTCCCTTCCTGCCTGGACTTTTGCTTCCATCCTCAGGTCTCTTCCCTAACACCGCCCAAGCGCCCCACTCCCCCTTACGCTCACTCATCTTGGGGATTCTCTTTCTTTGCAATCAGGAGGAGAGAAAATGCTGACAAAGTCGACTCCCGTTGTCATGGCAACCATAGCCCTAATTATTGTGTGCAGCCCGCTTGCTTCTCTCAGGCTCCAGGAAAGGGGGTGGGAGAGAGATGAGGGGTGATCGGGTGGTGAAGCTGGGGCCAGGAAACCCCTCCAGGTCTGTCCCCACTCTGTCCTGCCAGTGCTGGCCTTTCCATGCCCCGGCCTGGGGCATCCTGGGCCTCCTTGCTCCAGCCCTGCAGGCCAAGGTCTGGCGTCCGGTCTCCTCACTTCCCAGAAGTAAAAGCACAACCTGTGCTGTTTCATTGATCCTCGGAAGCCAGGGCAGCTGCAGGGCTGGCGCTGTTAAGTTCCCTTTGCACAGGAGGAAATGGAGGCCCAAGGTCACCCAGGAAATGAGGGTAGAGCTGGGACTTGGACCAGGTTGTCTGTCTCAACCCAGGGCTCAGTTCCCTGGACCCTTCCGGTACCTCAGGGGGTCTGCTGACCTCTCTGGATCCCTCTTTCCCCACCCCTCCTCTCGCCCCAGAACACAGATGACCTCCTGGTGGCCTCGGCTGAGTGTCCGAGTGACGATGAGGACCTGGAGGAGTGTGAGCCCAGTACTGGTGAGTGCCTTTCCCCCCTCCCCTGCCCCGGGGCCCTCTTCGACGCTGCTGGGAGGGGGGCGACTGTCCCTGCCACCTGACCCAAGCCCCAGGGCCTGCTGCCAGGCCTTAGCTTTCCCTGATCGCTCCCCTTCCTAACATCCCCCAGGTCCCTCAAATGCCCTCTGGCAAGGTGCCTTCTTTGTTCCCCACCCCTCAGAGGTAGTGAGGTCCTTAGCCTGGGGTCCTGGGTTGAGAGCCAAGGGGTGCTGGGAGGGAAAGAGGGAGACTTTTCCTTAGAAAGATGAGTAACTGCAGCTCCCATGAGTCCTTGGGGTGGAGGTGGATGGACAATGCAGGCCTACAACTCCCATCAGCTCTTGGGTCCAGAACTGCAACTCCCATCTGCCCTGGGGCCTGGTGCGGAGGTCTCTACTGGATCCTGGATCCTCCTCATCCCCAGTCTCAGGGAAGTGTCCAGTATACTGGTCTGAAGAGTTCCCAGGGTGGACACAGCCAAGACCACCAGGCCAAGGCAGGACAGTTACGGCACAGCTACTGCTCTGTGCTGGGCAGTGTGCTGGGTGGGCGGTGCCCCCTAGGCCAGACATGTGGTCCCCTGGGGAGATGGGGGCCTGAGGTCTGGCCCAGGTTCTAGTGGGGGCCTGCCCACTAGAGAGGAGAATGGGGCTGGGGGGCCTTCCAGGCCTCTGCTTGATGCTTCCAGTTGGAGTCAGCAATGTAGGGGTACCTTGAGTGCTGCCTGAGAAAGGTAGGGTGTGGAGTGGCACAGTGGGTGCCAGGGCTGCTCATCTGAACAGGTTGGGGATGGCCAAGAGCAGCTGGGGAGGGTGGAGTACTTGAGGCTGGCGGCTGAACTGAGAAAGGATTGGATGTCGCCAGATTTCCCAGTGGGGCAGCACAGGCCTTGGTGGCGGCCAGATGAGCTCGTGGGTGTGCAGGGCTGCCCAGAGGTCTTGCCTGGGCTCCCAGACACTTCTCATTACCTTGGGTGGTGCCTGGGCTGTTGGTAGCAGAAGGCTGGAGGTTGAGGCGATGCCTGCAGGGCTGGGGAAGGGGATATGGTCAGGAGGTGAGCAGTGGGCCCTGGGTACATCCTGTGAATCTGGCCTGGGGACCTCAGAGCTCCAAAAGAGGCATTCGAGCTGAGGGTGGGTGGGCCACAGCCTTGGAAGGAGTGTGGGTAGAGCAAGAAGGGAGCAGGACCTAACCATGGACTATGAGCCTTGGGGCAGAGGCTCAGTGTCAAGGATAAAGGGCAGAGGGATTTCTGGGACACATGCCCTCTGCTCTGGGAGGCTCCTTTGCTGGGGCTGTCCCTCCATCTTGGTGGGAAATCTCAGCCCAGTGAAGCACACTCTGACCCCTCCATTGCTTTGGGAGGTTCTGGGCATCAGTACCCCCCAGGCCTGCTTCACCCCTCTAAGCTCTAGGCACTTACTGAGGGCTCCTGTGGCTGACACAGCACTGCTAGCCCAGGCCTGTGGAAGTGGCTGTGAGGGATGGCCCCCTGAGGACCCTCGATGGGGCTCTAGAGACAAAGGTCTATGTGGATCATGAGAAAAGGATGCTGTGTGGCCCCATCACATGTGTTTGCACACATGTGCTCATGTTCATACGCTCTGGGCCAGGAACTCCCAGGTGACAGGAGTCTCTGCTTTCCCTGGACCCTGCAGAAGGGCATCTGGGGCCAGAAGGTCACCACACAGAACATGCAGTGCACACTGGACCCCACCAGAGCCACATTCTGTCCACCGAGGTTCCAACCTCCCTCCCAGCCCTGGCTTGGAGTTTCGTCAGGGGCTTGCGTGTGACGCAGAGTGTGTGCCCTGGTGGTCTGAGCTCTTTTCGGCTTTGTTAGAGTCGGGGGTCAGGAGGAGCTGGAGCCGGTGGATCAGCTGCTCCCCAGTCAGGGCTCTGTGAGGTCACCAATCGCTGGGCCATCCTCCTGGGAAAAAAGCCAAGTATGTGAGGGGCGGAGGAGGAGAACTAGAAGCCAGGAATAGGGAGAGACTGGCGGCCTGCCCAGGACCCAGCTTTAAAAATAAGGCTAGGAGGGAGGGCAGAGTGCACACTGGAGCCCCCAGAGGAAACCACCAGAAGCCGCAGGCTCTCCCCCAGGCCTGTGTTGCACATGTTTACGTGTTCACACTCACAGCACTCTGAAAGGCTTATCACTGTATCCTTTTCATCCTGATGGGAGGCCAGGCAAGGACCAAGATGACTCTAGTGTCCCCCAAGCCATGACCCCCAGAGGCTCTCCAGCCGGAGTCTCTCATGGGCCCCCATGCAATGAGGCTTCTCTCTAGCAGAGGGCCGGGCATCCCTTGGCTCCAAGGTCAGTGATAGAGGTGGGGGCAGCCTGGCTGGAGGCAGTGGCTGCCCAGGGCCTGACCCCACGGGTGTTTGCACCCCTCTCCCCTTCCAGATAGATCCTTGTCTCTGGGTCCAGGTGTGTGGGCCTGGGATCATCCCTGCTGACCTTTCCACCCATCTGCTAACTGGGCTTCCCCATCGACCCCGGCCCCACACCTCCTCCCCTGCTTAGTCAGACCATCATCTACACGATCATTTTACCTGAGGTTGGCAACCCGAAGAATATTGTTTAAGTTCTTTTGAGTGGGGCTGCCTTTAGGGGCATGCACCATAGAGCTGGTAATGTGATCCACCACCTCTTGTCTCATCTGGCCTAACCCACACACTGTGTTCTGGGCCTGGCCCTGTGGGGATCTGACTTTGCATACCCTGACACACATAGGAAGAGTACACACAGGCTCAGACCCACAGAGGCACACATCTGTATACACATGCATGTGCTTTGACCAGAGGCATGCATACATACGTCCCTGCACACACATTTACGGACCCACCGGCAAGCTCACATGGGCCCACTTCCACATGCACACATATGTTAAACCTAGAAGAGCACACACCATTCATGCCCAGACCAACAGAGGCACATGCATGCTTAGATCTCAAGAGGCACGTGTGTGCTCATACCCCCTGAAGTCCATACACACAGATACATACCTCTTGAGACTCATAGAAGCACAAACTCACGTACACATACACAGTCTCACAAAGGCACACACATGTACTCAGAGACAGAGTCTTGCATGTATGTGCTTAAAGCTCCAAAAATACCCACAGAGGTGCTCAGACTCACAGGTGTACACCTGCTCAGCCCCCAGAGATTTACACTTAGAAGTGTGCTCAGTCACACAGACATGCCATTGTGTCTCAACCATTGTGACTCAACCATTGTGTCTCAAATTATCAAGGTACTTGCATCAGCACCCCCCAGGCCTGCTTCACCCCTCTAAGCTCTAGGCACTTACTGAGGGCTCCTGTGGCTGACACAGCACTGCTAGCCCAGGTCTGTGGAAGTGGCAGTGAGGGATGGCCCCCTGAGGACCCTCAATGGGGCTCTAGAGACAAAGGTCTATGTGGATCATGAGAAAAGGATGCTGTGTGGCCCCATCACATGTGTTTGCACACATGTGCTCATGTTCATACGCTCTGGGCCAGGAACTCCCAGGTGACAGGAGTCTCTGCTTTCCCTGGACCCTGCAGAAGGGCATCTGGGGCTCAGATGCTCTCAGAGCTATGCATGCATACATGCTCAAACCCACTGAGGCACTCACACACTCACAGCTATTGACATACATGCCGAATGTTCAGTCATATACACATGCTCAGACACATAGACACACTTGCATATTGCAGACACTTGGAATGCACAGGTGTATGTTCAGACCTGGGTATGTGCACATATGTGCTCAGACCCAGTGAGGCACATGCCTTGTGACACGTCTTTGGGCTCAAAGAATTATACATCCATGCTTAGTTCACAGAGGCACGCACGTGTATGTACAGATCTCCCTGTGTAATGTACACTCACACAAGTGCTCAGACCACAGAATCCCCCACCTGTGTTCAGATTTACAGACACATGTTTTAGAACCATAGACACCTGTATGCATGTTGAGATCAGGCATGTACACAATGTGTTCTGACCCCCTGAAGTACATGTGTGCACATACACACATGTATTCACCGAAGTGCAGATCCATGCCCGGACTCACAGAGGCACATGTGTGTTACAGCTCTACCCAAGTATACTCACCACGATGCACATGTACACCTTTAAAGGGATGTACTCATGCACCAGCGTGTGTATTCAATCCCACACTGGCATGCCCACACGGATACAAAGGTGTACATATGCACTAAGACTCACAAAGGTTCAGGTGTACACACTCTCAGGTAGGCTTTGTGTGCTCAGCCCCAGGGGTCCACACACATGCACAATTTATTCAGCCTCATAGACCTGCCCCTCTCCCACACTGCTCCTGAGAGGCCCACCGAGCTCACACCTGCAGAGGCTCATACTTTCACGCATACTCATGCTCAGACACACACATGTGCTCAGACTCCTGGAGGCATGCATACATGAACTCAGTCCCACAGTGGTGTACACACACACATGTTTGCCTGCTGAAATGTACATACTGGTTCAGACTCACAGAAGAATACATATGTACACACAGACCCACAGAAGTGCAGGTACATATGCTCAGACCCCCTTAGAGGTATGTGTACACACACACACACACACATGCTTAGACCTACATGGGCTCACACAGGTGCTCATAGTATCAGTGCACTTTTGTGCTCCAAGGTTCCCATGCAGTGAGGTACCCATGCAGTGGCACATAGAAGGGTACACAGATATCCTCAGACCCATGGGGCATGCACACATGTTCAGACCTAGTACAAGGCATGCCTGTATGAGCACACAGCTGTTGAGTCCCACAAGGGCACACACGTACACATGTGTCAACTCAGATTCACCCATGCCCCTGTGTGCTCAGACCCACAGAAGCAGCCTCTTGCACTCACCCCAGGTACACACTCCTGCTGGGGCATCGCCCCATGCACACATGAACGAGACCCTCAGAGGCACCCGCAGGCTTAATTCCACAGACACAGAATTTGCTCAGACCCACAGAAGCACAAATATGTTCGGATTCTCAGGGTAACACTAGTTGCTGCAGTAGACAAACTCCACACATCCATGGTTTAACACAGAAATACATTTCTCATTCACCTAAGTTATTAACTAGGGTTCCTGATCGGTGGGCAACAGTGACTCAAGACCTGGTCTCCTTCCATCTGTGGCTGCACCACCTTCGACAGGTGACATCCCAAGTTGTGGTGGAAGGGACCCAGCATGGATTCATGAAGAGGAGGTTTTTATGGGCCAGGCCTGGGAGAGGTGCCCATTGTTCCTGCCCACATTCTGTCATCTGGAGCTCAATCATGGGGCCCAACCTAGTTTCAAGGAAGGTCGAGAGGGATGGCTTTGCTGTGTTCCCAGGAGGAAGCAGAAACAGATGCGGGGACCAGTTAGTAAATTATTTGCCAGTTTGGCCTTTGGGTCATCAAGAATTCATTTCACTTTTCTTCCCACCCCTAGAACATACCCACCCCTCCCAAAGGGAGACAACCCAAAGTCCCACCCAGTTAGGGCATTCATCTCAAAGCTGAGGGTGTCTCGGAGGTGGCAGCCCATTCCATCCCATGCAGACCTGGCTCCTCTGGTCTGGGGACCTGGGTGTGGTCTGGAGACCAATCAACTATAAAGATGATTTATCTCACTGCTCCCATAGCCCAACACACACCCAGAATACAGTGGCGGGGAGACAACAACCCCGACACGACCTCCTGTTCAAAGGGAAAGATGGCAGACACCCAGCCGCCTAGATTCACACTGGCTGCGAGTGCTGCCAGCCCGGAGGCTCTGCCCCTGCGGTGGGTGGGCTTCCTCATTAACCCCTCTGCTCTCTGGAAACTCCCTCTCCTGGCTGAGGCCCCTGGCCCTGCCCTCTGGGGTGTTCTCCCCTGTCCTCCTCCATGGCCATCTCCCAAGTGGTCCTCCTTAGGGGTGCTGTCGCGTTGCAGCCCACCCCTGCTCATGCATATCTGCGGGCCCAAAGGTGGTTTTAAGACTGGAACAGCCAAAGTAGCCGCACCCAGAGTTCTGTCCTAGGCACGATTCTCAAGGCCCATTTATTTCCTTGTTGCTCCCTCTGTGCCTCTTTGTCTTCGTGCAGTGGTGACTCTTGAGGACTTTGAAACAGTAGGTGGGGAGGCCACACCCTAAGCCTGATCCTTGAGCAAGGCTGAGTACCCTTATGAGAGGCTTTGCTGGGCCTCAAACCCTTTTTCAGTTTTCCCTCCTTACTGTTTGGGGTTTGGAAGCGGTGGCTCTTCTGACTCTTGCAGGACCCACGTTTCTGGGCTGTCTATTCCCTTCCTTTCTGCCTGCAAACCAGCCAATTCTTGCCTAAGTCTGTCTCTTTCTTGTACCATGTTGCTAAAAGCAGACAGTAAAAGCCAGCATGGTCACCGGGCCCTTTCCCAGCCCTCTCCC
The DNA here is from genome assembly GCA_008086735.1 of Cheirogaleus medius. Classification (NCBI taxonomy): domain Eukaryota; kingdom Metazoa; phylum Chordata; class Mammalia; order Primates; family Cheirogaleidae; genus Cheirogaleus; species Cheirogaleus medius. The sequence continues at coordinate 3,887,932 of VBSM01003155.1, forward strand.
TCGGCGCCTCAGTAGGTGCGCGCCCACCCTCTGAGTCGTCACAAGCAACGGCGTGTCCCAAACGGTTTGCCACTGCGTGACAGGGGTCTGCGTCTTCCCAGCCTCCACACCTGGCTCCTTGGATTGTCACGTGAGTGCCATAGGTTTTTGTTGCCGTGACATCCATGTCTGGGGCCGGTGCCTGTATTAGCTAAAGTAACTTTTGTTTCTGTAATAACTAAGCCATACAGCTCAGTGGTTGATTCAAGACAAGTTTCTCACTCAGGTGTGCCCTTCCTGGGTGCTCTGGGTCAGCAGGTGGCTCTGCTCCAAGGGGCGCTTTAGGAGCCCACACCCCTTCCTCTGTTGTCAACACATGGTTTCCAAGGCCACTGTAAGAGAAGGAGTGTGCAACATGGCACACAAGAAGCTGTTGGGGGCTGGGATGGCAGTGCCACCCAGTCACATGGCCATGCCTAGCTGCACAGGGTGCTGGGGAATGTAGTCTGGCTGCCCAGGAGAAGTAGAAAGTGAGTTTGGTGAAGGACGTGTTCACAGGGATGTGTACCCCATGTGCCCAGACCCACGGTGGTGCAGTCACATGTTCTCGGGGGCACATTCACACATTCACACATGCACACTGAGCTCAGACCCAGGCTCAGGGGCCAGCGGACCATGCCAGAGCCAGAGGGCCCCTCACTGATATGCATACTCTTATTTATGCTCAGATCCAAGGAGGTTCACATACACTCTTGCACACATGTGCTTAGGGACATATGCCCAGGTGCACAGAAACACAGACCCCAGGGTGTGTGTGCATGTATGCACACACCACAGTGTACCTCCCTTTCTCTGACCTTGAAACTACCCTGGCCTCTGCCCTATTGTGCTGGGGTTTCAGGGTAGGGAGGGACGCCATCCTTCAGGCCACCACACACAGTGACACAGGTGGTTCTCTGCTTGGACAGGTGAGTAGGGGCTGAAATTTGGCCAGTGCTCTGCTTCCCAGCCATGTGTCCTGGGTCCTGAGACGGGACTGTGTCCACTGGGAGGAGAGAATGTTTTTTTCCAGTTTTACACAGAGGTACTGTTGGTCAAGATGTGCACCGCAGGGCTGTGCCTGTGTCGGCTGCCTTTTCTCTAACCCACATGAAATGCGCTGTAGGCTAGTGGCTATCTTGCCCCTCACAGCCCGGCCAGGGCTCCAGCGCTGGTGGATGGGGCCTAAGTCAGCTAATTGCTTCATCTTGGACCCTTTCAGCCTCGATTCTAGACGTCCCTTTGGGGGTGGGCACACCTTGCCTGGGTGGGAATGGGGTTCATGGGTAGATTTCTAATTAGGGGCCTTGTGTGCCCTAACAGCAGAAAGGGCCCAGCTTGCTGGGCCAGCAGCCCCCAGAGGAAGGAGAGTTGGGAGGAAGGGGTGCCCAGGAATGGCTGGTGGGCTCCTTGGTCAGAATGGAATTCTCTAGTAAGTGGGATGGCCATGCACTGAAATTCAATTTTTCTTAGGATGTGGAGGAACGGAGGGTGGGTGGCATCTGTGATAAGTGTGCACCTGTGAGGATCTTCCAAGTGCTACAGCTGCCTGGAGTGGGGGAGGGGCAGGAGGCTGCCTGGGTCCTTTCCAGACTCTGGTGGCTCCTAGGAGCACCCTATCCCAGTGTGCACCCTTGGCATAGAGCTGGACCCCAGGCACATGAGTCATCCCGAGTCTGTCCCCCCAGAGCCCAGTGGGAGGGACAGCAGTTGGGCTTTGGGCAGTGAGGAGTCTCTGAGGGGTCCTCCCCTCCTCCAGGCCCTGATGACACCTCAACAGGCACCCTCTTCTGATGCTTCCTGAACCCTAGGTGTGCGACGCTAGGAGAGCCCAGCACCCGACACTAAGTGTGACTTGGCCCCAGAGTCCAGGCCAGGCTGGGGAAGGAAGGCAGCGAGTGTTCTCATGGGCTCCCACAGCCTGGTATTTTGTAGAGAGGGAGTGGAGTGCGGGACACTTGAAGGACACAGGGAGGAAGCAGGGCAGGAGACAGGCTGTCATGAGAAGGGTGCACCGGTAGGGGGAAGGAGGTGAGGGCAGGACACCTCAGGAGATGTGCTGTCATAGCCTCGGGCAGAGGAGGACTCAGGGAAGCCCCAGAGGAGCTGCAGATGGAGGGACAGGGCTGGGACCCAGATATGGAGGCCAGACAGGCAGCGGCTGGGGTTGGAGGAGCGAGAGGTCAGTGTGAGCAGGCCTGGGAGGGCTCCAGGGGTGGGGAAGGCTGCACAGGAGAATGCAGGGAGCCTCCAGTCCCAAGGGCCAGCAAGTTGGGGAACATGGTTGTGGGGGGTTTAGGCTGGGCAGGACTTGTCTGTGGGCCCAGGCCTGAACCCCCCACGTGCCCTGGCCCAGCTAGGGGTGAGCAGTTGGTAGAGAGCTAAAGTTTGTGCCCTGATCAGCCTGTCAGTCCCTTTAGGACAGGATGTGATCCCAGCAAGGGCCTCCTGGTCTGTGCCTTGGGCCTGGCACTTCGCTGGGGCCTCAGCTATGGCCAGCGGTCATAAGGCACCTTAGGCCAAGCCTTGACCCTGGAGTTTCCAGGAGCAATTGATGGCCTGGTCTAAGATGGAAGGTGGGGGTGGCAGTGGGTGGGAGCTGGGCCTTGGAACAAGGCTCCTGCCAGGCTGAGCTCTGGGCAGTGCCTGCCGCCGTGGAGGGTGGAGTGGGTGGGGTATTCAGAACTCAGTGATTCCTTAGCTCAGAAATCATGTGGTCCTGCCCAAAGCTTTGCTCTGGCTTAGGAGAGAGGCTCCCACCTTCTTTCCCAGATACCTAGCCTGGCCCAGCTCAGAGGAAATGCCAGAGGAATATTGTTCTTCTTCCCCTGGAAAATCATGATGACCCAGCTCTGGGCTAGGCCCACTGCTGTGTGCTAGGGAGACAGACAGATGGGACTTGAGCCTTTGGGCCTTCCCTGGTGGTGAGTCCAAAGCTGTACCTCCAGGACAAAGTAGGGACGTGGTGTCAGAGGCACCCAAGGCAGGAGCATCCTTCGGAGATCTGTATGGAAGAAAAGATGTGTTTGGCTGGACGCCGAGGTGTCAGCAGGGGAAGGTGTTCTGAAGAGAAGGCAAAGGTCAGAGAAGAGGGCAGGTGGTACGGGCTAGCAGGGAGACCCCGATGCACTCGGGGTCCATGCAGAGAGGGAAACCCTGTCATGGTTGGGCCAGGAATACCCCCATTTGAGGGTCTACTGCCCTCCTCCTGAAAGCAGACAGTTGAGTTTGCCCCTCACCCAGGGGCCAGGGTGCTGGGCTGTCCTTTGGTGAGTCTGGGGCATCAGGTGGGGAGGGGAGGACACATAGGTTCTGTCACAGGATAGAGGGCCCATGGGAGCAGGCTTTGGCCTCACCCTGCGACTGGAGCACAATATCCTAGTTTTATAGATGACAAAATTGAGGCCCAGAAAGTGGAAGAAACTTGCCCACGGTCACACAGGAACTCAGTGACAACAGGTGTGTGGCCTCCCAGATTAGCATCTAAGCCAAGCATCAAGCAGCTCCCGCAGCTTCCTGGAGGCATGGGGCAGGGGAGGATTCAGGCTTTCCTGGGCTCTTTGTGAGACTGGCCCTTACCTGGCCTCTGAGATCCACAGAAGGGACTGGAGAGTCCATTTGTTCGCCTTGCCTAACACCAATACCTGGTGACCTTGGGAAGTCCTGCCCACCCAGGCCTAAGCATCTTCATCCATGACAGGCTGGGGTGAGACAGTTCCAGTGCCACAAAACATGCTTCTCTGCGCTTGGCTCGGTTTTCCACTGTAGCTGAGTCTGTGGAGGGCCAGGCGGGGGCTTCAAACTATGGGGTGTAGGTGGGGCCCCTGCCCAGGAGATTGGAGCCTGGTAGGAAGAGCAGCCTGGGGCAAGGCTTTGAGTTCAATGGCAAGATCTTGGCTGTGGGCTGGCTGGTGTGGCCAAGGATGGCTCTGCGAGATTGCTGGAGCGTGATCTGAAGGGTCAGCATAGGTGTTTGAACTCAGTGCTGAGGCGGAGGGCTGTGGCTAGGTGGGTGGGGGAAGGAGAAAAGCTCTAAGATGCAGAGGTGGAATGCGGCTGGCCTGGCTGTAGTGGGGCTGTGGTGGAGCAGGTGGAACCTGACAGTGGAGGCCCAGGGGTGCTTTCACCAAGGGGCTGGGGGATTGGGGGTGTGATCTGTGAAGACCACGCCCTGCAGAGACCAGGGAGAGGTTCTCAGGTGTGGGCAGAGCTTAGGCTGTGCTGGAGGGAGAGCCAGGGAGGAAACCTCCAGCCCCACCAGGCCCAGAGGTGCCCCCGCAAGAGGAGTGAGGCCTCCCACCAGCCACCTAGAGCTGGCTCCAACTCCCCTTTACCCCAGGCCAGGGGTCGCACTATTTTGATTTGAGAGGAGGCCTAGGAGGCTGATGGGAGTAGTATTGATAGTTGTTGACCTAGGGGCTGATGGGAATTGTGGTCCACACCCCTCAAAGGGCTAATGGGAGTTGTAGTTCTCCCTTTGGGGTCTGATGGGAATTGCAGTTTCTGCCCAGGGGACCCCGGTTATCAGACCCAGGGACGGGGGAGACCTACTCTCCCCTTCACAAAGCCCTCCCCACTAGTTCCCCTGGGCCCTATTTTAGCAAGTGCATCCCTCCCAGATGGCTGTGTATGTATTTTCTTTTCTTTTTTTGCTTTCTTCTTCTTTCCGTTGTTTTATTATTGTTTTAACAATAATAAGAGGGCCAGAGGCTGTCAAGCCCTGGCCAGGTCCTGGCGGCCCATGGGGGTTCTGGGGAGGGGGAGGGGGGAAGTCAGTGGGGGTCAGAGGTGGAGGGTGCAGAGAGTTGGGGAGTTAGGCTTAGCTCAGGAATCTCATGACTCTGCCCACTTCCCTCCCTTACTCTGTGCCCCTCCCCCACTCCCTGCCACTAAATGGCTCCTTACCACCGCTCCCAGAGTCCTATGGGACAGGACCCTGCTCCAGTGTGTCTGAGCCCTCCCCGTCTGCTCTTCCTCACGGGCCTCCTCACCTTCCACCTTCACTGTCCACTCTCCCACGGCCTTGCAAGCCCCTTCCATGGCCATCCCCTCCCAAGTCCTCTCACTCATGTAGCAGTCCCTACATAGCTGCCTGTCACCCCCTCCCCTCCAAGCCCTCCTGCCCACTGTTCTCTCCCTCCCGCACATGCTGACACCAAGTGGTGGTAACCGTTCCTCCGCCCCAGCCTGCGAGGTGCAGATCTCAGCTTTGTGTTTAATGAGGGGAAGAGGGCGCTAGTGAGGGAGGAGAGAGAGTGTTCAGGAGGAAGGAAGATGGCCAGGGAGAGACGAGGGAGGGAGATACCAAACAGATAGAAAACGTTGTACGGAAAAGTTGTTTTTTCTTATTTTTTTTCCGGGAGAACCCGCTTACACAGCTCTGTTTGTAATTTTTTTCTTCATGCTAAAATCACACGGCCTATTTGTTGATGTAAGTTGCCTGAATTCCGTGGTATGCTATCTTCTTTTT